>JASANN010000420.1:0-54465 GCA_031762395.1 Calameuta pygmaea
AAGGGCAACCCCCGACACCATGGTCTATACGTGTAGCTGCTCTAACAGGGTGACTACCCTTATATGACTACTCGAATGAATATGCTCGACCCGACCAAAGGAATAGAACAGGCAAGACGAGCACAATGGAAAATGAGGGAGAACAGAGTGAAACGAGAAGACAGAAGGAAAGATAGAAATAAAGTAGTAAAAAAGTAAGGAATAGAGAGTATAAAGATAGGGATTAAATAAGGAAAGAGATAAATAAAAAAGTAAAGATCGAAAGATAAAGAACTAAGGAGGTAAAGAAGAAATAAGTATAGAAAGTGAAGATGATTGGAAATAGATAATGGAGGTTGTTTCCAAGAGACCAGTATAGGAGACCGGCTCGAGGAAGAATGAGCGCTGGGAGTCCGGGCGCTGCCTGAAGCGCTCCCCCCCCTCTCCGCCTGCTCCCACTAACCGAGCCCTGCGCGATGGATTTGCGCGCACACAATTTTAGGCAACTTCCAGTACTTCTAAATATGCGTATTCAAAATTTCCGATTTGTAAGTGTTAATATTTTACTTTGTTAATTTAATTAATAATTTTAATGTTCGGATCACCTAATTTATTAATATTTCTATTTGAACGTAATTCATTTTCGATATTCTACAATTTCAATTAAATTTTTATCTACTCCGCATATTCTGCGAGGTTTCGATTTAGCCTCGATTTTGTAGTTTGAATAAATTGTGAAAGTAAATCAAGATCCAATAGTTTTTAGTAGTATTTGGAAAGCTTTATTCAATTTTTCGAATTTTCAATATTTCTGTGCAACTAATTTTTTTCTTTTTCTCTTATTCCTTTTTGTCTATTTATAAAACATTTTTCACAAATTAAGGTCCTACATGATGTCAAGTTGGTACCGCACTTTCTTAAAAATGTTGCAACAATAGGCTTTTTCAATAGTTCTATAGAAATTCAATACTTCCTGGTCTCGTTCTAAGGGTTGCTTTGGGAACCAGCGGAGAGGTAGCGAAGAACTCTACCCGCCAAGCTACAGGTTCGCGTTCACGTTTCGCTCGGCTACGACGGAATTGGCATTATCGACGGAGGCGATGATCTCAAAATCCTACTTCCAGATTCGCCGTTACGCTTTAGCGCCATGCTTTTGGTATCGCCTTAAATCGTAGCATTGTGCATCTCCCTGCTCATCTCCGATATGTATGCGTTAAACCGCTTTATTTAGTACTGATCTAAGTTGACACATATTCCCCATTGCGGATACACCGATAATGGAAAGGATGCAAGGCTGCAACTCTATAGGATGCTGATAAAACAGGAACAAGTTGATCTCCCATAGCAATGACGGTGAATTTCGGAACACATTTTAGGTTGGCTTGTGGGATGGATAATTGCACGTATTCGATATACATATATATACGGTTTATGCCACTGGCGGCGCCATTAAACACATCAATACTTGTTGAAGACGGTGAACACGTGTTTTTCAAGAAATTTTATTTGTGGACAATATTTGCGTGAAAGAATGGGAAAAGGACGAAGGCATAAGCCAAAGAAGAATTTTGCAGAAAAGCGACGTGAAAAGCAAAAAGTAAATGCCCACTGTCATTGGCCCTTTGTTTGCCGGCGGATTAGCCGAGTTACATGAAAACAATTGTGCTATTAAACTTCAATTTTAATTATTTTTATTTTGTAGAATAAGGATGTATGGGATAAAATACCTCAAAGATGTTATGCTGATATCGTTAGAGATAATAAGGATTTTGAAAATTACTACAAGAGTCAGAAAATTGTTCCTGAATCCGAGTGGGATGCATTCATGACAACAATGAAGGAGAATCTTCCTGTTGCATTTCGCATAACGGGTTCTAAGGCTGAAGCAAAGGCCTTGCTTGAAATTATTAAGGGAGACTTCTTTGAGGAAATTCTTAATACAAAATTAGAAGATGGGCAGGAAGCTGTAAAGGAGGAGGAGAAAATGAAGCCAAAATGCTTGCCATTTTATCCTGACGAACTTGCTTGGCAGTTGCAGTTAACAAGGAAGGATATCAGAAGGTCCGAAGCTTATTTTAGATTACACAATTTCCTGATTGCTGAAACTAGTAGTGGAAGTATCAGCAGACAAGAAGTAGTTAGTATGATTCCACCGCTAGTGCTTGATGTGAAACCTCACCATAAGGTTTGTCAATTTTTTTTCTAGGTTTGATAGGATTATGCTATAAAGTGGTTAATGAGTTTAGAAGTTTATGCAATTAAACTTTTTTTTAAATAGGTTTTAGACATGTGTGCTGCACCAGGATCAAAGACGGCACAATTGATTGAAATGATACATGCTGACGAAGGAGATACACATCCTGGTAGATTAAATTCTTGTTGTTTTATTACTTTATGAATATTTTCTAGGGATATTATTATAGACATATTTTTTACAGAAGGTTTTGTCATAGCCAATGATTTGGATAACAACCGTTGCTATATGCTGGTACATCAAGCTAAAAGACTGAACAGTCCAAATATTCTTATTACAAATCATGACTCATCTGTTATGCCAAATTTTACCGTGACGAATCCGGACGGTAGTAAAGGAACTCTAAAGTTAGTTCAGATTTACTTATGTTATTACCGTGTATCTAAAGTTACTCAAAGAAAAATATCTTTCCTAGATTCGATAGAATCCTGGCAGATGTACCTTGTAGTGGCGATGGTACAATGAGAAAAAATCCAGATATTTGGTGCAAATGGAGTCCAGCTAATGGCAATAACCTTCATGGGTAAAAAATTATTCTCGCTTTTACTTTCTGTATAAATGCAAATCAAATTATTACTTTCCTTTGCAGAATTCAATATAGGATAGTGAAAAGAGGATTGGAGTTATTAGCTGTTGGCGGCAGGTTGGTCTATTCCACTTGCTCTCTGAATCCCATAGAAAATGAAGCCGTCCTGCACAGACTTCTGTTAGAAACAGGCGACTCCGTCCAGCTGGTTGACGCTCGAAATTTAGCACCAGGTCTCAATTGTAATCCAGGTTAGTCGTAGTCACCTCAATTCTACCATCTAAATTTATCTCCTTGTCACTGGATTTCTATTACTATTCTCATCTATAAATTGTAGGAGTAACACATTGGTTACCCGCTTCAAAAAATCTTCAATATTACAATTCTTGGGAAGAAGTTCCTGAACAATGGCAGACACAAGTCCGCCCACAGATGTTTCCGCCGAAGCCCGAAGATGCTGTGAAATTTCATCTGGAGCGCAGGTAGATACACATTCGCTAGTTATTCACGATTGGAAAATTATTTGTTTCACTTGACTTTTATAATTCAGCATGAGGATATTGCCACATCATCAAGACACAGGAGGCTTTTTTGTGGCTGTACTGGAAAAGGTATCAGCCTTACCTTGGGAGAATCAAGAGTCTACTAATAAGTCTGCAGATAAACAAATCATTCAAGAAAATCCAAATGAATTGAGTTTAGAGGAAGAAGTTGAGAGGGAAGCGAAAACAGCGGATAATAAGAAGCGACCTTTGGACGAAGAAGAAAAGAAGCCATGGGGTCCACAAAGAAAACGGAAACGCATGGTTGGATATCGTGAAGATCCCTTTGTATTCTTTAAAGATGAAAACGAAGACGTGTGGCCGTCCATTAAGTGAGTCTCTTGATGAAATTCCAAATTTAAATGGTTCTAAATGATCCCTTACGCATTAACAGAGAATTCTATGCGATTACGGAGAAACTGGATCCTCGTTGTTTACTCGTGAGGTGTCAAGAAGGAAAAAAAAAGAATATATACTTCACGTCACCCGCAATTCGCGATATTGTTTTATCCAATGAGATCAAAGTGAAGATGATCAATACGGGCGTGAAGGCGTTTGTTCGTTGCGACAATAAGAATATGAAATGTGCGTTCAGGCTCGCACAAGAAGGAATGCGAAGTATTTTCAATTACGTGGGTGATTGTAGGAAGGTTCATATAACAAAGGATGACCTAATCATGCTCCTGCAGAATGATGACCCACACACGCCCCCGGAGATTGTAAAGCTTAGTCCAGAAACTCAAGAACGCGTTAAAGACTTTGGTAAGACTTATTATTTTATTAATGATTATATTTTTCAATTATCTATTCAAATTATCATCTACGTTGTTCGTTAGCTACTGGGAGCTGTATGCTGTTGTACAAGGAGGACAAATTGGATAACCCTTTGAACCTTGAAATGGTTGGGTGGAGGGGTACGATGTCCTTAAGGGCTTATGTTCCTATTCATGACGCTGTTCATTACCTGAGGTTACTAGGCGCCGATTGCTCAAAATTCGGTAAGTCATTCTTTCTTATGAAATATTTCTACGAACGAGGATCAATGTCCCAACTGACATCTGATCTTGCAGAGAAGAACAAGTTTAAAGAGAATCGGGATGCTGTAGCGCTGAAGGTAGATAATGCCGAGAAAAATAATCTTAATGAAGAGAAGTTGGTCGAAAATGGGATTGAAAGAAAGGGAGAGGCTGACCAGGAGGAAGACACAGTGAAACCGGAAGCTACGAAGGAAACCAAATAAAAGGGGGGTAAGGATCTGATACCCTGTGGACCTATCGTGATATAATTGATACAATAGTGAGACAGATTTACAGGTTTAACGAAGGAACTAATTGGTATAACGAGATGAGAATTACCTCTCACTTTAATTATTCACTTTTTTGTTTCCCTATGAAATAATTGATTTAAGAAATTTCTATTACACTTTAATTACTAGATACTTAATCGATATCGATTTTGAGCGTAGAGTACCCTTTCGAAGTTATTGTTCGGCCACCGTTTCCCAGGAACGCCGTAAAAAGTAGAATCCAAATTTCTAAACTTACGTGCTACGAGTACGTATAAACATGGCCGGATGCGAAGGAATCATCATGAGACTGAGACGGCTAAATGCAATTGGACTTTTGTCAGCTGGACCATCTTAAGAAGAAAGAAACTGTAGGATACCGGAAGCTGCGAATAATCGACGTCGTGACTGGGTCCAGCTAACTTTGAAAAATGACTATGTTAATCGAATTAGTATGATGCGTGACAAAAGGACGTTTGTCCCTTGCAATAATTCTTGCACGGCATATAACCTTGTACCGGAAACTCAACTACGTTGTCACGCAAGTTCATGCTTTTTTTTCCCAATCTAATTGGGAATAACGTGCTCCTACGTTTATCTGGCGCCAATATTATAAGGACGGGTTTTACTATAAAAACATCTAAATGTAAGTAGAAACATGAAAAAAGACTAGGCGACTAATAACGTATACCGTAAACTATTAAATAAAGAAAAATCAAAAATTGTCTCTGTCAACTTTTTACATTCTACGGATGACTTTGCAGCTGTGACAATGATTGTCCTCTAATAATCTCTTCCAGTTGGTGATGTCATCTTGCCACTGAGACCCTGCGAATTTGAGGATGACTTTGTGCCTGGAAGAGACAGAGTCAAGGACTGACCGTAACATTAAAGATTTTGAAATTAATTGATCCTTTCGATGACTCACAAGGCTTACTTGTTTTGTTTCGTGGATTGTTAGTGCAAGGATGTTCACCCATCAGATGCTCCCTCCATTTATTCTGATTCACATGAGCGTGACAAAGGGGACATCGCTCATAACCTTCTATAGGTTCTGAAAAAAAAAAAAAATGAATGAGAGTAACAACAGATGATATTTTAAAGACATTTCTCAACTGGAATATTTCATACTTGTGCATTTTTCGTCCTTCGCGTGTTCCTTAAACGTCCTTTCGTGCACGGCTTGTTTACACGTATCGCACTTAACATAATTGCTCCTCATATCGCACTCATCTAAAGTCCACGTTTATAAATTAATTTTATCGCTCTCATTATTATTAGTCGGTAGAAGGTACAGATCAGGACTCACTTAAAAGGTGTAAATTCAAGTAGGAAATTTCTACGACCTGCTTGCAGGCTTCGCATCTCGTCAACATAGGACAACTACGCCAGTAGTGAATATTGAGTCCTTCCTCCGAATAAACTTGTCCTTTGGACAGGCAAAATATGCACATTCTGAAAATTCCGAAAATCATTTTTAAATCGTTCAATCAAGTGCCAATTATTTTATATAAGATTTACGAACTTTTCTCCCTTCTGATCTGCGCTGTTCTCGGACGGCGATGTTATACTTGTGGAACTGACTGTGCTAACAGCTGGACTCGTTCTAGGCGGTGACTTCGTTATGTTTGCCACATGATTTTCTGCCGATTTTGTACGCGTCGGTGTTGTCGTTGGTTTTTGATTTGATTCCGATTCCTTTTTTCTCTATAAAAAAAACGTATATAATCATTTCAAATTACATATAGCCTATTAGGATCCACATCATCGATACACGTACCTGAAGATCTGATTTAACTTATTACTATAACTTCGATAGACGTACCTGCAGATCAATCAAATCAAACTCATGGAAGAGCTGACGGTATAGCAAGTTTCTCCTAGTGATGTCATCGTCAGGTGGCAATTGTTTCCGTACAAGTCGTGGATTGACTTTGTATACCAAAACCAAAATTCGCTCAGAAACTTTTCTAACAGCTTCAGCAGGATGATGAAGACCCGAGGAGCCCAATTCGGATAAGGTTCGACATGTCAGGCCGCTGCAACAGTTACAATGCCTTATGGGAATAAATGTATTATGTAATTCGAAGTCAGACAGGGCCTCTGGTGAATGAAAATATCACAACTGATAATTTTCATTGCAGAGGTAATCCCCTGAGGGTTCGGTATGTAAAAGCGCAATCGTTTATCTTCTTTTCTTTCTTGGCGCACTCGTAATGTCACCTTTGCTTATCAGTTGATATTCCATGATTAAGTATCAATTGTTCGACCATTTCCAATCTACTGAGTGCAAGTCTTTGATGAGTGCTGCTACTGACTGGTCTGCTCAGGTGAACCGGTATTATATGAAGTTCTCGCACGCATTTAACATCCGCCATACTCAGTATAGTATGCACTGCCATGTTGTGTATCCTGGGAGTAGTGTCTCCTGACTTTGTCAAGAGTTCAGGAAGCAGTCGGTCTACACTGCGAGCAATCTCTGGCGAGGAGACTCTAAATGGAAATTTATTTAATTTAGCAAGACTAGCTTCAACATTTTATTGTATTTATCCAAAGACTCACCTGTCGGTAGCAAACTCAGCAAAGAAAATTCTAATAAGCTGAGCAGCCAAACTGTATACGCTGAACACTTTGTCCCTCAGTGCTCTGTGCAAGAGTAAAATAGCTGCGCGCGCAGTTTTGTTTGCTGAATGCTTCGACACTTCCGGATCAAAAGTTCTTAGTTCCTCCTTCAGCTGCATCAAGCCCTCCTCCTTGTCAGTGAATTGTTTTGAGTAAAACTTTTCCACCTGGCCCGGAGGAAGATCAGTTCACCCTTAGTAACCGAACAGTTTTATAATTAAAGAATTGCAATAAAATTATTGACACAAGTACCATATCCATGCCAAAGACTGCAATTGGCAATGCTGCCTGCTTCTTCTCCCTGTCGTTGAGCTTCGAGGTGACTTTTGTCTCTGCGCTGTCCATGTGACACTCTCTCGTGAATTCATTCGTGTGAGAACTGCAAGTCGAGAGGGTCATCAAAATTGCATAAAATCTTAAGAGAGGAAGCTGAGAGTGTACTTACTGCCTGAGTGCAGGAATGGTTCTCTCCTCGTAGGCTTCATAACTGGAACGAAGTGCTGGACCAGCCGATTTCGTTTTTCTCCTGAGCGAACCTTTGTTGCAAGTGTTCAGCCTTTCCAAGACGCCATTAGTTGGACTGTCAGTTACTTCTGCGAGTGAGGTAATGATTTAGTATTCCAGAGACTCGTACATCTTAAATTAACAAAGTTTACCAGGACTATTTGGCTTCTGATGTAATGGAGACACTGGTGGTTGATGAGCTGGACCCGTAGGAGACAATGCACCTTCTCGACTTGGTGGTACGACCAGCCTGGGTGGCGACGTAATTTCCTCAGGAACACTAACCGGCGCAGTAACGCATGTATCAACCAATGTCGATTCTTTGCCCTCGACTGATGACAGATTATTTTTCTCCAGAGGCTAAAAGGATAAAACGAGGGTTTCTGGACTGCATCCCAAACTTGTAAAAGGTATCTAATGGACCCTACTTAATGCAGAAACTCACTCCATGAATTTCTAATAAATCCTCTACTTCCAGGGACTGGTAGACCTGCTGTCTATAAAGCTGTGCCTGAGCCTTCTTCGCCTTTGCCTTATCATAATCCTCCAAGGCTATTGCATATTTCTTCTCCAGTTCGTACTTCCCCAGACGTTCTCCAGATTTTCTAAGATTCTCCATAGCCACCTTGAGCTTCGACGCGTACTCAAATCTCTCTTCTGAATAAATAGAGATAGGGTTATGTCATCGGTGAAGCCTACCCTGAACCATCACTGTGATGCTTACCCTCGACAGCTTGTAGTTTCTTGGCTTCCATCTGTCTTATGATCTTGGCTACTTCACGATCTACGTACATTTCAAATGCCAGATCATCGTAGGGTGAAGTATAGTGAGGATTATAAGGAGCATCTCCTTGGCCACTGAGTTCTTGTCCGTAAGGCTCGCCTAATATATTGATGGCTATGAGGCCAACCTGAGGAAAGTTTATAGGTTAACAATTATATTTAGATAATGACTTCCGCCTTAACAGATAGCAATGTGATATATCATATCTTGGACTATTCCGTAGAAGACTCTACCTAGCCGGAAGGAAATAGTCTCTTCGAAGAATCTAGTCTAGAGTAATTGCTTTTATCGATCTGACGTATAGGCATGCTAGTACCCGGAGTTATAACCGAAATGTAATTCTAAAAATGGCTTGAAATTTTTTCTAAAGAGCATCTGCCACTTTATAGAACGAAGTAACAAATTTATTACTTCCTTTCCATTGAGGTTTGATGGAATTAATTGATATAGAAAATCCTGCAAACGCCTTTGTATACCGGTTAAGAAATAGTCTACCTGTTCATGAAGATTGTGAGCATTCGCATGTGGCTTGTGAAGTCTCAGCTTCAAGGTGACGGCTTCCGTTTCCGGAAGCGCGACACTTTTCAATTCTCTGCTCTTGTAAAGAGTCGAAGCGTTGTCCGAAAGGGTGATATATCCTAAATACATGAAATCCGTCGAGCTAGAAGCATTTTCCTCCTGGGACGTCCAGATTTCCAATTTTTCAGCTACAATGGGAGGAATCGTGAGAAAATGAAGTTTCCGAAGAGCACTTCCTCTGAAGCAATCTACTAACACACTTTTCTTGGACTAATCATATTCATTGTCAAGAAAGAGATTATAATTTGATAAATAATTATAAATATTACAACGATACTCACGAATGAGGTATTGATGTGCGAGTACTTGAATCCTGGTTAGCTTAGTCGGTCCATGAAGACGTAGAATAAGTTCCTGAGGATATCCGCATCTTCTTGCACTCTGCCAACCACGTACAGTTGGTCCATGTACGTTTAATTCCAAAGACGAGTGTCTTTCTTCTTCACCTGGGCGTTGTAGGACAAGAAAAAAAAAGAAAAAAAGAGATTAGCCCCAACGACGTATTTTCTCAATCTGGGTCATAAGCCCCAGGTTGGATTAATATATGAGAAAGAGTAAAAAAATCCACGTGGTTCTAGTATCATTTTTATAAGAAGTATTTCAAGGATATCAGAGAATAGAATAATTAGAGCAAACGATAACGGTAGAATAATCAAAACGTGTAATGCCCGATCATAGAAAATCAATGTTCCGAAATCTGCATGGGAATATTTAATAGGGACTTGCATATTTATGGTGTATCGTTATCAAAATAATTAACGAGTCTCGTAGATTTAATATCTTTTGGAGAAATTATCGAAATACGGATGAAGGTTAGTCTTGAAGCTTTTCTCAAAGAAAACGTTAAGAATTCTATGAGATCCGCTTACTCGTTGCGTACACGACGTTGAATCCAATTTTCTGCGGCATCTCGAAGAATTTTTCGCTACTCCAATAGGATCTTCGAAGTCTAACGGGAATCTATTGAAAGCCGAACGTAAATGTCAAATCGAAAAGGCACAGTCATCTGAGAAGCTCGTATCTGAGAACTTGCAAGTTTGACCCCGGCGCGCGAGCAACCAAAAATCCCGTCTGTAGGTCTGGTCGCGGCGAAGCTTGCCACGGAACTGAGGGATTTTCAAGCTCTAGGAGCTAATAAAGCTGACACGATACCTTATGCTATATCGGAATACTTTAGACCAGAGAATTCTTTAATGACTACCGAACATTATCTCTTCATCGAGGATCAATGGGGATGATTAATTAATTACTTTTTGGATCACTATCAGGCGTGCATTGTAATTGGTATCAAACTAATAGTTCAAATTCAAATTTGATAAACGATTTTGGTTTATATTAAAAATATAAATTAGCTAAAAATTGTATAATAAAATGAGCAGCATCGTATTATGTAATTTCCTAATGGCCTTCAGGGATTTCTGGATGCTCATAGACACCCTGTAGGTTGTCTAGTTGAAATTTTAAAGACGCAGCGACTCGTGGGAAGATAAGCTGGTTTTTTTTAGGCGATTTGACTGGTAGATATCTACGTTTTATAACGGACATGGGGAAATGATTGACGCGTTTCATGGAATCGTCATCTTCCAGGTACGAGTCAAAATATAGACAGTAATTTTATAGGGGATCAATAAATGGAGGCTGCGTGACGTCAGAGGGTGCGGCGAGGGTGGGTGGGGCGACATAAATCGTTACGTGTTCTGTATTCATCGTTCAAGTCCACGTGTCTTAAATCCACGTGCGTTGCACGAGATATCTTATTTATAATTTTATATATTTACACTGACTTAAAAGTCATTTTTAGTAGAAAGAAATAGTCTATTTAAATATTGTACACGAATTGTCAAATATACAGTAATATATGGCGGCCGTTCTGATGATCTTTATTGTACATGGAATAATCGTTAAGAATTAATTTTTGACTATGTGGTGGCAAATAAATATAGAAGACCTTTAATAAACTGGAATATCTCAGAACCACCAAGTTTAGATTCTCCGTAAACCCGGTCGACGAAACTTATAGGAACCTCCCCTATTGTGTAGTTTAATTGTCGGGCTCTGACTATCATTTCCATTTGGAATACATAACCTTTGGATACACAGGATTCAATGAGTTTTTCAAGTACGTGCGTTTTGTAGAGTCTGTAACGCAAATAGGAAATTAATATACTTTTGTCGTTAGCTTGGCTTTCAGATTCTTACCTGAAACTACCTGTCAAATCGCTAGCTCCAGGTCTGAGCATTAGCTGTGTTAAAAAATTGGCGCCTCTACTAACTAACTTTCTTTTGAAGTCCCAACCGTAAACACCACCATCTCCGATGTATCTTGTACCACTGACAATGTCTAGATCCAAGTATCTCTGTAGCTCGATCATTTTTGGAATAAATTTTGGCTGAAAATATATATACGTCAATTAGTTTACGAAACATTGAAGATTTTATATAAAATTGTTAATATGTGTACATGGTGAGAAAGATCAGCATCCATTATAACAATGAAGTTGCCACTAGCATGCTTAATCCCATGTATGTATGCTGTTCCGAGTCCCAATTTCTTTTCTCGTGGTCTTAACAGTATTTTCTCTTCTCCATAAATTCTTTGCAGTTGCTTCGCAACATCCTGCGTACCATCTGGAGAACCGTCATCTATCACTATGACTTCATAGGCACTTCCACTGTAATTAATCCTTTTTAATACTTCAACATTTTTAGGTTATCCATGACTTCAGTACTCACCACTCATCCATGTATTTGACAATAAGCCATATTATTATTGGCAAGTTTTCTCTCTCGTTATAAGTAGGTAGTAAAATCGAATATTTATCATTTTTTGTCAACTCTTTTATATGTTCTTTCGTTTGATCGTTCTTAGCCATTTTGGCATCTGTCAAATTGGATTTTGAACTCAAAGTCTCGACGTGGCAATATATGGCCAAGACACCAACAAGAATACTAAAATAAATCCAAAGCGATTATCTACATGAAAATTACACTTATTAATTAGAAGTCTAATTGTAAATAAATTTGCAGTATTATTTTTATTCTAACGAGTAAACTGTCTATCGTGAAAATTTCATACAAAATTGTATAATCCGAAATCGGCGCTCCAACTGGGAACATGAAGAATAGGCAACTAGCGACAAGTGATAACTCTTTATCGATTGTTGTGATAATTCCGATAATTCTTTAAAAAAGGAGAACTAAACTGGGCTAAACTGCAGAATACGACATCTTCTTGAAAATTAGCTTCTTTTGTCTTTTGTCCAGCTGTCTTTTTTACATCAAGCTTATCAAGAAGGATTTGTATTCCGTAATTTTCCTTAAAGGAGCACCCTATTGGTTTTTCAAAATTATTAATTAAAGCTAGGTGATTAGCGAATTTTAATTTACTAAAAAGCCAGTTGTATTTTACTCTGGAGATATTCAATTTTGTACGACGCACGAGTGTGCGAACGTTGGGAATTTAAATCTTGCAAATACCGCGACAATGAAGTGTATAAATAACGAACGTATATAATGATAAGATACTTTGTAGATGCCTTATGTATAATTTAAAAGTGAATTATTTTCCTGGCAAAGATACGACTATTCATCAGGTTGTTAGATAAACAGTTATTTCGAATTATAAAGACGAAAGACTAGAAAGTGATATCAACGACGCAATAGTTGCTGAGGAATTATAAATTTGTAAGTATTTATAACATTTTCTTAATTACTCTAAATTGAATATAGCTGGAAGGACTTAATAATAATAATAATAAGACCTTTAAAAATGATATAAAGACGAGAATTGCTAAGACATTTCAGAAGTATCAAACCTTAACCTCTTAGTCCAGTACTCAATTAAAACATAAAAATATATGTACACTAAACGATACTTTTCCAATTTTTTTCTTCCATTATCACGTAATTCCGAATGTATTGTTGAAAAATTGGAAATTGATTTGTACGCAATTAGAATTCCGGATGTCCGTGAGGTAACCAACTCCCCCTAGCCATAAGCGATATGATATCTCAGGTTAATGAATAAATATATTAATTATCCTTGATGGGTCTACTCGAGTATTTTCTCCCAAGTTAATTTATTCCAGTTCAGTTTACTCTGAATGAATTGATTAATTAAATGCAAATACCTGAAAGACTATCTCGAGGTAGACAAATGATTCTTAATGACTACATCAAGCATCGCGTCACGTAAAGATCGGTTCTGTCCGTTAAAGTACAAAGCCCAAATATGGGAAAAACTACAAGAGTGGTTGTTTGTGGAATGAAAGGAGTTGGAAAAACTGCACTGTTAGAGCAGCTTATATATGGAAACGTGAACTCGACTACCGTAAGTGTGAGAGGTTATGGTATACTGATATCAGGTAATATGTAGGTTATCATTGATAAATATTGTAATCAGTAATTGACATTATCGGATCAGGAAATTCATCCGACTATTGAAGATATATACGTGGCTAACATTGAAACCGATCGTGGTACTAAGGAAAAAGTTCGATTTTATGATACTGCTGGATTAGAGCCGCTACAGAGCAACACAAATAATCAGCAATTAGCAAGGCATTATTTAGGCTTTGCAGACGGTTATGTACTGGTTTATGATACAGCCAAGCCTGAATCTCTTGATGTCTTGTTCCCATTGAAAAAAGACATTGATAAAAATAAAGATAAAAAGGAGATAGTGGTCATTGTCATTGGTAACAGAACAAAGACCGATACGGAACTTCACGCTTTGGAGAACACTGCCAGTAAAGCAACAAATTGGTGTACAAGAGAGAAACTTCGACATTACGAAGTTAATGCGATGGATAGGCCAAGCTTGTACGAGGCATTCATGCAACTTTCGTCGAGATTAAATCCACCTCCGAATAAAAGCACATTCCCCCAATTAAGTATGGGTAGAAAGACTGCAAAACCAGAGGCAACATGAAATTGTAGACATAATGCCATTCCAAAAGGTATTTCTGCTCTTAATAATATCTTCGTGCTCTCAAGCAATTTATACGTTTAAACCTCTGACAATATTGTTGTAATTTCAAATATTTGACAATTTGTAGCATTTAACGTTCTCTGATATTATTTATATTTAATTTTTTAATATGGACTTGAGAAAAATTATTAATATGCACCTTTAAGTCAAATATCTCTTGCACAAACTAAATATTCTTTGCCTCGCTAGATGAAATTCTATATAAAACTATTAGATTATGTACTTAAATGATCCTGTGGTCTAATACGCAATTTATTGGTACAAAGTGGTACAGAGTGCAATCAAGTAATTTTAAACATCTAAAAATCTTTGGCGCTCTTTGAATTTAGTTCGCTTTTACGTACAAGCAGTAACATTATTGTTACTTGTACACCTTCCTTATCCGTACTTAAAATATTTGCATCAGCGAAAGTAGATTATTAAATCAATAATTAACTATTAATTCTCGACGATAAAATCGATCTGGCGCGACACCACTGTATAATTATAAATTATGCGTGTCGCATTGTTATTTATTTAAAATTCATAAGTGAAAATAAATGTAGCGCTATTTCCAATATATCTATTTGATACAATAAAGTGATATAATTTATTATAATTCTCAGGCTACCATTCGATAGCCCTTATTAATTGCCTCAACGTTATGAGTGTTCCAAATACGTAATCCCACAATCTGCTGCTTATACCGAAACCTGAAAATTCATAATATACTTAAAACTTGTATCCGCAAGTGCATTGTACCATCCTAATTACCTTCTTCATGATGCGAGAAGTGATGATAATTATGATATCTCTTCATCACATACAAATAAGTTTCAGCCTTTGGCGCACCGTAGTGCAAATAATAATGAATTAAATCATAAGATAAATATCCTGAAACAAGTGAGCAATTAACATTATATTTTTGTATCCCTCTGAAATGAAGAAGATACGAATGTTATCTTTCTACAAACCTATCATTGTGCCAGAGGCTACAAAATTAATCATTACCATAGGAAACAGTAATTTATAAAGATTAAAGAGAATTATAGAAGCAACAATGGCGGGAACTGGTGGAAACAAGAGTCTCTGTCCGTCAAAGGGTGCCTGAAAATAAAACTGTTATGAAATTTGTAAAAGATAAGTCAATCACTATTGTGTAAGTGTCTTATATGGATTAATCGAATAAAAGACATGTGTGAGTCACAGGCCTTACCCGATTTCTCAGCCTTTATCACTGATAGTTCAAAAACTTATCTTGCTTGTTAACAATCATAATAATAAGCATCCTATATAAAATATTCGACCCTGTAAGTGTTACAAGCATTAACAAATATCACAATACCTTGTGATGTAAACCATGTAAAAGAAAATGAAGAGTGATAAGAGTCGTCGAATCTGCCGGTGGTTTCATATGAAATAATTTACGATGCAGACTATATTCTAAAAATGTCCATAGCAACAGACCCCAAGCAAATGCAATAATTATTTGCGGCATGGAATTGACTGCAACAAACGTAACGAGTGTGTTAAGAGATTAATCTTATAAAAATGAAATGAAAATCGATATATTACTCAAGGACTTACCAATACTGTCAGAAATGTCTGTCGTACATCCTATGTAAAAGAAATATAGAGACATCGGTATCCAGATAGCCGGTACCAGATACCAGGGCGTGATAGTCAGCAGTTCCAGAAAATTAGATTTGAAGAGTCGAATCTGTCGATTTACAGGAAGGTTTACCCATTCCCAGTATCTGCCTTTTAACGAGCTTACTTGCCAAAGGATAGGTTTGTTCCAGTTAATGAGTTTCTGAAAGATAAAGTAAAACGTGATAATACCTACGAAGCATTGTCTTTTTTTGTTTATCATATTTGCAGAAACACGTTTTAAGTGGAATTATTTAATGTTAAATGTTAAGATTACAAAGACCTTACTGTGTCCGTGGTCGCTTGCTGATATCATGAAACGACATATATGTTCATGTTGACGAACACGAGTCATTAATTTATGTCCTGATACGTAAAAAGTTTAATTCGCCTAAATATTCTATAAATTAATCCTACTTGTTGATCACATGTAGGCGTGTACAAATATGCGAAAAGTTATTTGTCTGTAACGATTACGAATTATTAGATGTACCCGGTACGTAATTCAGTTCGTAATTCGTTATGGGATTAATTGATAAGCTTGATAAGTTTTCTCTGTAATCAGGTAAATCAAAAGGACCAGCACGGATTTGATTTGAATTCGATTTAATTTTGAAACGATTTAAAGATCGTCTTGACGCGGTGCGCGAATCTCTGACTAAGAACTGGAATTATTAAAGAAAAATAAGAAGGAATTTTTGCTTGTTTTTAACCTTGAATCGTTTAAACTACTGATAATTGGCAGACCCGTTCCTGATGCTTAAATAATCACATGAACATATTATTTTGTGCATTTAACCCGGTATGCGTGAGATTAAGATACGTCACACCTAGATCATTTTTAAATACATTAGTAAAACTTTGAAAAATAAATATTAATCATAATAAATACTATGAATATTATTTATTATGTTTTTAAACCCTATGCATGTCGAATTAAAAAAAAAACAAGGCGCAAAGACTTTAAACTTCGTTATTATTATAGGTTACAAGCGTTACCTAATTAAGAATTATAAATAGATTTTTCATAGCGAGACAATAATTTGAATCACGCAGTCGCAGTATATTGCCGCGAGTTAAAGACGAAATTGAATCTGCGCATGCGCCGAATTATAACGTAAAAGTCAAACGTCTGCAAACGTATTAAGACCCGTGCAATATTAAAATGTCATTTTTTCTTTAGATTTCAATGAATTCAACGATTCTATCGATTCCCGTATAAATAATCAAGTGTACGTGCTCATCTGTAATGACGACTGCCTACCCAAATGATACAATCAACAGCCAGCCGGTAAAATTGATCCGATCAAAAATACTGAAGGTATTACATGGACTACATCGAAGAGCAAAGTGAAAAGTCAAAAGTTTCCTCGCTCTCTTATCAAAGTTGATTGCGCAAAAAAAAGATAATAGAACATATTATTAGCTGTGTCAGGTTCCAATCGTCTACAGAAAACCACATGTAAGGAACTTGAACTAAATTTAAACGTTAAAAATCCTCTTCTTCTCCCACCAACTTGTCTCACCTCTATATCCTGGTATTCACTTTGATTTTCAAGGACAAATTCCTCAAACAGATGATGCGCAGCCTCCGAGTGCGGAGTCTCGGCCAGGACTCTGTCCAGACTGAGACCCTTGTAGGGTTTAAGAGTTTTACGTCCACCAGGATGATATTTCATCAGTCCACCGATATCGTAAGTTTTACCGTGATACCTGACTATAAAGTTATCAGTCTCCTCGGCATTATCCAATCTGAATTTAACATCGCTTTCCAGCTCCGAATCACTGTACGTTTTTTTATAATTGTTCGAAAGGTACGAGCTATTTCCATTACGTAAAGTCACACCTTTGTTGACATCATCGACGTTATCGCTCCGGGTTTTCTCGACACCCTGGTAAATTATCTCAGCTCTCAATTCCATAGCTCGCGTTATTCATACATTTATCGCCACGATGATCTTCTGGTAGCATCTATTGGTCTTGTGCATAATAATACGAATTATATGGTACTGTGTGCTGTTTCAAAAAAAAAAAAAAATATTATTTATTCACGTCCATCGTCCGATTAGATTATTCGCTGGGTCAACTTTGCTCCGTGATATCAGAATTTCACGAAGTCTATGTGTCAGGGTCCTACAGAGAGATTTAATTGTTACGTTTTTTGTTTTTTAAAGTTCATTCTTATTTATCCTTTTCAGCGAATTGCAGCTGCTTACGAACATTGTGTTAAATAAATTATAAAGATAACGTATATTTCGCGTTTGATTATTAAACTTATTTTCTTCTCGAACGAGCACTTCAAGTTTCCCGCCGCTTTTGAGCTCTCGAAGATGGTCTGACAGGCGCGCCGAGCCGAGCCATACTGAAGGCTAGGCACTACCTAGGTTTAATGGAAATATCGCTGATATCGTGATATCAGGAGCTTTATACTTTTGTCACTTCTATTCATACATAATCTGTAGAGTCAAAACGCTTTTGATTAATACATTTTTCATGGTATCGCGATCGGTATGGCTTGGCCGTTTGGTTAATAAAAAATCCAAAAGTCGGCAATAAATAAGCTTTTATTTAAATACTTTGAATTCTTGTATACAATATGCTTTTAAATCGATCTACGATTACTGACTACGGTCACGAGGACGATGTTGGGCTGCCTCTGGGATCAAGGAAAATCGACAACCAACCTCCCCGTTAAATACTATCGGGCATTTAAAATACGTCGGTAGCTTCTTGTATCGCCATTATCATCCGGTAATGTTCGGTAATATTTAATGAAAAAAAAAAGTAGAGATAAACTATTCGGATAATTATTTACGTTACGTAACCGACAGATAGAACACGAGAGAAGAAAATAAAAATATCGCTGGAACGTGATTAATTCGCGTTTAACAGGAATTTCGTAACACTTTTATTTAACGTGACTAATTATAATTCATACCGGACGATCTCTGTATTGTATCACGGAACAATTAAAAGCGTGAACCTAAATCACTAAAGATAACTCGACAGCTGGTGACACCAAATCAGAGAGCAGATTATGATTCGTCGATGAATCATTATTTATTTCTTAAAAGTTCGATCAGCAAGTAAAACGGTTCTAAAAATACGTCAAAATTCGTCGGTATGTTGAATTCGATCGTCTTAGTTATGAGTATCGTCGTTAAAAAGTTCTCACGCCTCAGCTCTCTACGTAGAAACAAAATACCCAGCCCTGTCGGTTGGAAGCGTCATGACGCGCAAATACGAAAATGTACTTAGAAATCTGCACTAAACAGTAAATCCGTTGATTTACTTATAACACGGGAAATTCACGTAGGATCAGTTTCGTGGATGATTCACTGACCACGCCAATCGCCAAGTGAACAACGTGAAACTGGGTCAATCGAAAATATCTTTAAAATATTTTCAATCTAGTTTTTTTTTTTAAAAAGATGCAATCCCATAAAGATATTTACAAATCTGGTGCCAAGACTGAAGACGAAGGAGCCAAGGAACGTTATTGGTGTCGTCAGAACCCAATATAACCTTGTTTTGACATTTAGAAATTATTTTTACCATTTTCTCCTCTTTATTTTAATATTTTCGAGGATCAGACATCTCGAAGTGAAAAAGTCCGAGGGCGGCGTCTGATCGTAAATCGGAACACGTGTGCCGTCTGCCTCCCCAGCGCCGCTGACGCCCAGTGACGCAGCAACTGTACTAATCGCCAGAAGATTTATGCAGATCCAGGTTACCGGCCGTAGTCGATTTCTCCAGGTATCGCTACGCCACTGCAATCGTCTCTTCACCCGCCTCGCACAAAGCGTGAGAGTCTACCTACTTGGGCAGTGGGGATTTCAGTTGACCTTCGTAGGCCTAATTTAATTTTATCAATGACGTCGTTCCTTCAAATAGGAATTTCGTCTCATTAATCGTGTCATTGTAAATCGGGTTACGTAAGATGTCAAACTAACATACCGATACTTAACACTTAAGATATGTACATAGGTACAGATGAAGTTTCAAAAGTCAGATGACCGACAATGAGAATTTTCGAGATTCCGTATCGATTTTACGACAGGCATGAAATTCGAAAAAAAAAAGTGAACCAGAAGCTCGACGCCACATTCAGGATCAACCGTGTCCCGCTTACGGGAATCTCGTTATTAATTGTTTCTGTGGTAACCTTATCGATTTTAATGATTGGAACTGTTATCTGCCACTTCCCCTTTCCCAAGGATTAGTTGCAGCAGATATGGGATATACGAACTGTCATTCAGATTATCTTCCTATTCATTATTTCTGTCCCGAAACTTTTGAAAGATTTTTGTTTTAAGACTGGGCTGCATCTGAAGTTGATGCCGCGTCCTTTTGCAGTTCTCAGTCGATAACAACGAAATCGAAAGAAAATAGATAATTTGAGGAACGCAAAAGGGCCAAATCGAATGTCAGTTTTTGGGCAGCTCACAGGACTTCATAAATTGTTTAATTTTAGTTATTGACTGAAGTGTGGAAAGTTTACACAGCCATTTCAACGAAATCACTTAAAACAAGCATACAAAGGTACTGTAATCCTGATTTTATTGCTTTCGCTCTTTCAGAGGGCGATTAAAAAAATTATTGTAGTAGTAAACGATTAGTTATTTAGTTGCTATATTTAAACATTAAAAAAATAGTAGTATGACTGAGTTTATTGACAATACGTTACACTTGCTCGGAGATTTAAACTTTGTACAATACATATACTTCTTTTTACAATTTGTACATATTGCCAACGGGCCGCTGACCGAAGTCCTTTCAGCCCTTCTTAAAATATTTTTTTTTTCTAAATAGAAACAACCTTGAGGCTTTTAAGCATTAGAGTTCCAGCCTGCTTGAACCCAACGCAGCCACTACCAAGACCATTGAAGCTCCGAGTGCCTAGTAACGGAGAAATTTGAAAAATTCGACGTAAGCTCGCTTTGCGACACTAAAAATATTCTGCCTTGAATTTGAGTTCCCAAATTTTTTTAGTACCAAGAACGCGGCGCTTCAATAGCTTTATTAATGGCTACGTTAGGTTAGGTTAAGATAGGTTAGTAACTACAATGCCAAATGCCTTGACAAGGATTAGCTCTTTTTTAATATAAAAAATGTTTAAATACAGCAACCAATTAGCAATTTATAGGATTATCAAATTTTCGAATCTTATTGTTTCGTTCATCTATTCTTTTGCATGTCTTTGGCTGTGGCAACTTCAATCCCACTGTGACACAGCCATTACTTTCTGTTAAAAGGCTAAAGCAACGAAATTGTGAATAGAGTAAATAATTAGCAACTAAAGACTACTAAATTATTATGCTTTTTTTAAATGATTGTACTGAAGTGGCTGTAGCAACTTTATAGACTTTTTTTAAAAATATTATCGGAATGACAGTTCGCATAGGGGTTGCTAGGTACGTAACGAGTCTATGAATCCTGCAATGTGATTTTTTGTCAAATAACTCATATCAAATATGTATATCAGCCTTGACTATTTTGAAATCTGGAAATACATGAATAACAATAATCTTTGTTATTTACCGTTTACAGAATATTCGCATATTCGCTTATGTTTAACTCCTGTCTATAGCCGTAGATCCTTGAAAGAGCAATTTTTTGAAGGAGAATAATTTTGAAAAATATAATTCTATGACGAAACGGTTAATCAAGTAAAATTGTCGTCTGTCAATTAATCTATAAATTTTGTTTTTACCATTGACAATCGATAGACGTCGGAATCGCTTAATCCTCCAAGTGCTGGTTCACCTGACTTGAAATCGGTAGGATAATTAATTATTCTAAAATAGCTGGACCAGCCAAACAAACGTCAATAAATCATGGCCAACTGTAATCCATGCCGTGAATTTAGTAATTTCGCAATTAAGACGAAGTCAATGACTCGCTTAGGGGTACCGGCGGCCATTTATATACACGCAATTGTTATGCAATAGGTACCTAGAGACTTTGTCGTTAACGTTAATTAAAAATCCTTACAATATATATTATTTACTATCTCGAAAAGAATAAAAATAAATAAAGTCTACACCAACAGATCAGCGACGCTGTTACCTATTTGCTAAGCTATTGCCCGATGTACCATTATATATGTTTCTCAGTGCCACGTTTCTTCATTGGCAGTTTCATTACTTCCATATTCATTTTGTTCTAACTTCCAAATTAAATGATTAAACTAAATTGTTAATTGTCCTTGGTTAACGTGCTGCAGATTTTCACTCTGTTTCTAATCCTCCTCAGTACTGATCGGCACTTTAAACATTTCTTCTTTTCCATTTTACGTTTTTCATGTCCTCAGCATCGTCCGACCGTATCTCCACCAATTGAAAAGCTCTTTCGGGAAGTTTGTTGGGAACAGTTTTTTTAAATGGTGGTGCACTGTTGTTGTCATCGTCGCTGTTCTCGTCCTCGTCCTCTTCCTCTTCAGGAAAGTCTTCGAGCCTGTCGTGATACTCATCCAGCTGAAATGAAGAAGTGGATTTAAGATGACTCAATGAACTTGCAATAACAGGCAGTGGCCCATGAGCCTCGGACAAAACAGAACCTCAGGACCTATCAGGTGGGAATATAATTGAAATTTCATTCAAAAAAATATAAAGGCTGACCTGCTAGAGTTATTCAGGTTTGTCATTACTTTTTCAATTTATCATCCCTTGACATTCCTTGGCATGACTCTCGAACAAAGTAACAATCTACCAATAATCAAATATTTCTCCACTCCAGGTACTAACGAGCTGTCATTTTCAACAAAGTGGCAGCCACTAACCATGCACTCTACGCACTCAGTCCGAAGCTCTACTAGCTTGGAAATCACATAGGTATGCATATTTATTCTTGATATTCCTAAGCCAAGTGGATCTGACTAAAAGTTATCAATTTTCTATTCCAGTTACTCAAACCGATGCTACGTCTCATTCTATTACTAGCAGATAGTTCCAAGAGATAAAAAATACTTTTATACTCGTCACTTTCAACAAGTATCTAAGTTTTGTGATACGTGCCTACACAGCTCTTTATCAGTGACTATCATATAACCATATGAAATTTGTAGTCAAGTTAAGCAAGTCCCGTACAATGATCCATCCATTCGTGGATGATTAATTAATACTTTTATAGCGACTTCAATTCTGTTGCTGTCGCATGAAACTGTATCTTACTTCTGCGAATAATGGAAGTTTCAATAGATGCTGTAACTTCTAAAAGCCACAAACCGTTCACCTAATTCAAACAACCTAGGCAGCTAAGACATCTAAGTGGCATTCTCTGAATTAACTACTGCAGACTCACATGTATAAGGTAGCTAGGGAAGATAGCTTATCGACGTTACCACAGAGACAGAGGATGCTTACCTACAACTGCAGATCATACGTTCAATTCTGTGTTTACCGGAAATACGCATAATTGGCCCACCACGAGAAAAAAGATTATTCAAGATGATCAGCAACATCAGAGAATCTGCTTATCAAGGATCTTTATACGAAGGATAATTGTAATGATGCCAATGTCCACTTGCACGTGGAAGAGCAGCTCGTGGTGCACTAATTATGATTTTTTTTTTTTAAAGAAAAAATCCACAGGTACAATTTCAATCTGGCAGATTCGCTCGGCATGGATTTCTTACTGTTACACAATATTTCCATAAGGGTATAAGACACGTATTGTCCTGGAGGACCAAAATGGATTTGCGTACAGGAGAGGATCATCCACGTCGTGCTTTATGAATTACCTCTGATTTTATTCAAGGGATGCAACGTGAATTTAAAAATATTACGTACAACGATAAACATTGACACAGCGTTGATAGACGCAAAAACAAAAAAATAATATATATGTATACGCGACCCTACAAGTATTCAGCTCTATTTACATGAGAAGAACCGTACGAAGGTACGACCATCGTTTACCTATCTTATGCTATATATTTCATAATTTTTCCAATTAGATTTCTCATTTAAAGTAAAGTGGCATCCTGCCAACAGGGAGAATGTCGAGATGTCATGCACTTAACCGTTAAAACTTTTGATAAGAGTGGCCATTGTAATTCTCAAAACAATTTCAGTCTTGAAACTTTTTTTTAAGTGCTGCGATTCAATATGGTTATTGGATTAAAACTGGAACTGAAATTTAGTTGAAAAATGAGCACTCGCATTAGTGGAAAATCCTTCTTTTAGCCATTATTACGATAAGCCAAAGTAACTATAATTTTCCTGCAGTAATACAAATGGTCGTGCCTGTTGAAGGAAATTTTGCCAATCTTATCTGAGACACTGTGAACCACCCCAGGGATTTTTTCAAAATGATGCACTAAGTAAAAAGTTATTGATACTTACATCGACATCTCCCATCATTTCCTTGGTGGACACTGTAGTATCTATACGACGGATGCTACCCTGGTGGATGTCCACGTCCAGCTTAACACATTGGAATCTTCGCAGTAGGAAGACAATAGGCATCGGTGCGACTCCTGCCAAAATAATAATCGCTGCGATTGCCAAAACCCAGCTAGGGTAGTAGGTGGATGTGCTCATTCCCTGAAAAGAAGTTAATCAGCATTAAATTTAATTGATTCTTTATATGATAATTTCAATATACTCACCAATGATGCATTCCAAGCGGAATACTGAGGCTTATTGAGAAACATGAAAAGAATACTGGAAACAAGGATGCCGACCATTATTATGGGTGCCAGGAAGCGCCAAGTTACTTGCCAGTAAATTCCTGGCCTGTAGCCTGTCATGTCTTCTATGTCTTTGGTGAACCTGTAATTGTCAAAATGATAATTAATTATACCATATGGTCATTTTCCTTTCTTTTTTAGAATTCACATACTTTTCATGTCCATATATGAATATTACAGCTATCATTTCCATGAGAGCAACCATCACCAGGCCAATCGTTCCAGCGAAACTGTCAAACATCTTGAGCCAATATTCACCAGCTCCAGTACAGAAGATCAGTCCCATTAAGAAACAGATTAGACAAACAGCCCCTGAAGACAAAGTTATTGCATCTGTTAAGATTCCGATCGACGAGGATGTAATTGGTGTAAGGAGGACCAGAGATATTTAGATACCCGTTATATACTGCTTCTTTATTCTCTTGAAGAGATCTATCTCGAAGATCACGCAGAGCATACCCTCCAGTATACCAATTTGAGAACCCAGACCCAAGGCTAGTAACATCAGGAAGAAGATACAGGACCAAAACGGTGCACCAGGCAACTCGACTATTGCCTGAGTGAATATTACGAAAGCCAATCCAGTCCCTTGGGCAGCCTGATGCAGAATTCAGAATACTTTAATAAGGAAGTGGATAGGACCCATGGGAAATTTGTTAATGAGACTCACGTTGTCCAGTTGTCCACTGAGGCTGCACCAGTTGATCGTAACGTTCCCTGACATCGCTGTCGTCATATTCACCACAGTAAAATTTGAATCGATAAGATGATTAAATTGATCTACAGTGAGGCTGGTTTCAGATGCATTAACGTAACCATTGTCGATGAGCAGCGGCATATTGCTAGATAAAAATGAGAATTTTCATCAATACACTTTTTTTGGTAACACCCAAGACTAAGGAAAAACGTTCTAAGACGTAGATTATCATTGAGGTCCTAAAATAACCTAGTTATCGATCAAACTTATCGATCTGTTACTTATTTTTATAACTATAAGACTGAATATATGTATAGCTGTTGGAGATTTAAAGGTCGCACGTCATCGATTTGACTCTAATCATAGTGAACTCAGAAAGCCACTGTATCGATCCCGTCTATTCTCAAAGTAAAACTTCTGAGCTTGTCGGTTATAAATTAAAAAAAAAAAATTATAAAATTTCAATCCTCATAATACTTACCTCTGTATACAGTTCTTGACGTTGCTCATGGCTTTAAAACCAAGGATCGCAAAAATGACGACACTGGCGTAGATAGCCGTGAATGCGTTGCAGATGCTCACGAGGATGACATCACGGACGCAATTATTATCTGGTGAATTGTAGCTGCCAAAAGCTATGAGCGAACCGAAGGCTAAACCAAAACTGTAGAAGACTTGAGTAGCAGCATCCAGCCACACAACAGGATCCAGAAGTTTTTCTACCTATTGGAACAGTGAAAGAATTCTTTATATTTTTACTGAAATTTCATACTTCCCAGTAACATTGCAATCGTCGAGGTCTGCGAGTCTTGTGAGATAAGAAAAACATCAAGGAATACCTTAGGCGTGTACATGTGAACCAATCCAGCGCCAGCGCCTTCAAGCGTTATGCCTCGGATGAAGAAGATGGTCAGGACCAGGTAGGGGAACATGGAGGTGAAGTAGACAACCTTCCCAGATGACTGGATGCCTTTCATGACGATGCAGAATACGATGATCCAGCTGAGCAAGAGGCAGAGGACGATCCACCATTTAAGACCTTGACCATCTTCGATCGACGGCGACACGTCCAGGGTGGTGCGATACCAGAAGTATTCTGTCGCAGAACTTTTGGCGCACTCTTCGACGAGCTTCCCATTTTTCTCGGGACACGTCGCCCACGGGAGCGTTTCCTGGATGAGATTAGAGGTTAGGTTAACTTTCATTAAAGGAGAAAGAAATGTATAAACTTTTCAGCAGTCCATGAAATGGCTAATTTGATGTTCATTTTTAAGATTTGCCAAAGCACTTATTAATCAAGTCAATTAAAAAAGGGGCAACACTACGGACGCGCGAGGAATTTTTCATAATCTCTTGCCAATTATATATATATATATATATTTTTCATTCTTATTAATTGTACGAATTATCCTCGCGGCTTACATGCTTCCTGTGCGAGGATTAGCGTGCGTATGGCGATTATGAATTTTGAATGGACGAGACGTGACGATGGTGACGATGGTTGATGACGATGACGATGAAGACGATGATTTCGATGACGGCGACCTAACTGCATGATCATAAGCTTACAATTGCAGCATGTATGTCACACTTGCGCGAATTATACTTACTCCAAATTTAACAGTAACGGCCTGTCGCGCACGCGAATTGAAACAGAGAATGGTATTGTTAATCATACACATTAGACCTTGAGGAGATAAATAGATGAGTTTCTATGTGTTTCCTTGATTAATATCTTTATATTGTCAGAAGATACACGTATGTACCTTGAGCCTCACTCTGTATATTTGTAAACGTTGGAAAAGCATTTAATTAACGTTCTCAATATGTATTTCTTACCTGCAGTGAATTGAAGAGATAATAAAAGCACCAAGTGATGATAACATTATAATAAAGGGTGACGAAGAAGGTGACGATGCAAGAGGCAATCCCAATACCACCCAACCAGGGGTGTATAGTATTCCAAGCACCTAGAGCACCTTGACGCATCCGCTGACCGAGCCCCAGCTCGATCAAGAACAAAGGGATGCCCTCAAGAATCAGCATCACGAAGAAGGGTATAAGGAAAGCACCTGAAATTTTAAAGAAGCAGGTATCAAACTGTCTGGTACAACTTCAATTCTCATTGTCGCCGTCACGTCCGAGTATCGATAGACTTCAAATTTTCAGCTCTACCTGGGGTCACCCAAGCTGATTTCTGATCTCATCATGGTACCGTGGATCAACTGGATGACGCTGGTTAGATATGTAGATTTGCTGGTCAAATTGTACTTTGTTCTCATAAAGGAGGACAATGTGGAACGGAAATGAGCAAAATTGGATAACAATAATATAAAGCAACGTGAAAAAGAGAACTTGTACGTCGCACAGCTGGAATTTGCTTAAAAGCACGCACGCGCCTTCCGCGTGTTTCTAATAACATGTACATATTTTGATTTGGAACCAGTTGAAATTGGTTAAATCCAAAGTTCTCCAACTCTTAACCACCGACAAGATGATTGATGTATTTAGGATAACCTTGTTCTGATCTTGGGTCTTTTGTTTTTTGCAAATCCTATCAAAGCGATAGAATAAGCAAGAATGCCAGAGCAATCACGTATGGCAATCCTTGCCTAGAAACTGAGGTCAACCTTGGTCCAATCTTGCGTCTCTACTAGGCCAAGAAATGTAACCATGCACGAGGCAGATGCTTGAAAAACTAAATATTTGGTTGTGACGCCATCGTGTACGATTGCCAAAGGGTAACGTTACGCAGCTCGTGGCGTGTATGGTTTTTGTAGCTTACATTGGAAATCGGCCTAAGGAAACATCAAAGAAGCCAGATCGATCCATCGATAGTCTCTGTCGTTAAATTTAGAGCAAGGAATATTGACAATAGGACAGAACTCCTGTCCGGTGTAATGTCTCGGGAATTATCCTGAGACATTAAGGAGGTCGACCAAGGTTGACCTTAGTGACCTCATCAGCTACTTCCTTGTATCGTTCAAGAAAATCATAAATGAGGAATATCCTGGTAGTCATTCCACCTGCCCAAGTGTTCACTTCCTGAGTGATTCCCAGTCGCAGCACATATGACTCAAAAAGGTGCAGACCAGGTCATATCCTTGTTCTATTTCGGTGGTTCGACACACCTAAAGTTTTATACGAGGAAGAACCGTGACTACATGGTAGAGCAAAAGAGTTTCAAAAACTGCCCACTGACAATGGTTGTTGATTAGGCTCTCCTCAAAGTTGAGTGAACCGGGCGATTGACGCGATAAAGAAAACGTAAATCAAAGAAGAGGTCGTCAATCAGTTAAGAATAAAGTATCTAATGAGGATAAGAACGCGGAGCAAAGACCTGGAGAAAGATGAACGCGATGGAATTAGCGAGAGAATTCTCTGCCAGGAAATTGTGCGCCGTCAAAGTCCACGAGGTTTCAGGGTTGAGTCTCTCTCTCTCTCCCTCTCGACGCTATTCATTTATTCGACGTCCCACCCTGCCGGAAGAACCCCTAACCAACTCAATTCTTCAATCTATATGTATACATAACCTCCCCTCGTGGTCTACCTCCACCCTCTCTCACTCCTTCCCCTCCCCCCTCGCCCCCTCTCTCCCTCACTGACTTCCATGCTCTCTCGTGCTTTCGCCAAGCAGCCAGAGTGTCTCGTATTGATCGACCAGCCCCCACTGTAAGTCTTTGGCGCGTGTTACAGAGGTTCGCAGGAACAAGCAGAGTCCAGGACGTTGGGATGAAAAGGACAAGAGAGTGATCGGCTGCTTACGATTCATTGGGAAATGTCTCTTCCGCGAGGAGATCAGGTCCAACGGATGCATCGATGTGCCTCTTGGGTACTGCTACACGCATACACGCCCTTGAAACGCCTACCTAGACCCAGGTTACGTCAGACCATCCATGAAAGGTGAAAAAGTCTATATGAACACCCAACAGAGGGGACTGCGGGGTCCTGTCAAAATTCGTAGCATTGTCCGGTAGCACGGTGCGAAATGCGACTTCATGGATGCCAATTTCAGGGGAGGAACACAAAACCTCGCAGATGTACACCAGCTCAAAGAAAAGAGCACATGGCTGCCAGTCACGTGGTCTTTTGTCCTGGAAGATCGATCCGAGCGGAAATTTCCACTGGAAGAGGACCCTCTCCTACCGTGGAAGAACATTTGCGCAATTCTAATCAAATCGTTGGGTCCAACGATTCTCTGCTACGTTATTTCACCGTGGTGTCCCGCTGCTCATGTTCCTGAGGATGCTTCTGGTGCCCACTGCAAGGTGCAGCAAGTACGGTGAATTTTATTAATAGGGTCTGATCGTCCTCTCTCTAATATCTAATGCCACTATTCTGCGCAGGGTTAGTAATTGGATCGTCCATGACGTAGGGAGGCGTCCTAATGTTTAGGCGAGAGCCTTTATTATGCACAACAATCGCAACGAACCTGAGCCAGAGCGAGCGGACTGGTCGCTGCTCTAGAGGCCGATCAATACGCGCTACGGAAAGGTCAGCAGCACTTACGGCTACGTACGGAATCACGTTACGGCGACACACCTCTCTCGGTGCGATCAGAGTCCGGCCCTTTGTACGTTTATTGGAAAGGACAGTAGGCCTCCTGGTACAATCAGGAGGACAGCCAAGATTGAACCATAATGGCGCCGGGTGGAATTAATGGGAAGCACTTGGACCATGTACAAAGATAGATAGTTTTTTGGTCAGAGGGGAAAGACATCGATCTCTTAATTCTGAAGGAGAACAACGAATGAGGATGCGAGTGATGTTCGTTTCGACAGACTACATTCCCGAGCGATTTCGTGGCCCAGGGGGTTCCCGAAATACTATACTCATGGGGTAACGAATAGCGAAGACTTCGGTTCTGTTTAAAAATACTTTAAGACATCAGGACCCATCATGGGTCTATGCCTGAGAGACTGCGATATAAATAAGATCTTTATTTTCAGATCGCTGAGATTCGCCATTTTTGGATTAAAGCTGTACCTTCTGCAGACTCCATGGACACTCTGGGATATGATGGATCTCTTTTGGATCAGATTATTGTACTGTTAATCGAACCGTCATGTCTTCCATCAATTTGATGGATTGATAGTAGCTAAACAGTATTTAGTGAGTGGGTACGCACTGATAATAATATTGCCAGCAAGGCAACTATTGGCTTTAGTATTTTTTTTTCTATGCTGATTCCCTCCGCATTTTTATAGACCTATTGGGGCTCCTAGATGGTCCATACTTCCGGATAGGCTGATGAGCAAGGAAAGGGAAGGGCGAGATAGCAGTAAAGAACGAGGGTTGAAATGGAAGGGAGACGTCCCAGATTCGAAAACCTTGACCCAATGATTCGCCTCTGGAACTACAGAGCGAGGGTCCGGAACATGTTCAGCTTAGTGCGCAAATGATCTCTTGGTTATTAAAAAGCAAAAGAGAATAAAAAATTATATATCCTATTCACGTATAGAAAATGGAAGCCATCTGTAACGTCGAATTAAAGAATATCTGAAAAATTGACAACTGACAGTGTCCTAAATTCAGCAATGAATGATCTGTGCCACATTGGACTCTCGACTGTGTATATCGATTGTGCCAGGCTGCATTTCAATCTGGGTTAAAGAATCCCGGAAGATGGAAAGAATTGATCGGTACTCCGTGATGCAACCCAGCAGTGTTCTTACTGAATTTACTATCCTTAGGGAGGGATGAGGCTTTAATGGATTTTGGTTCGTATTGGTTCGTGACGCTTCTGGAAAGCTGTCAGTTCGATAAAGCGTTACGTCAAGTAGATTGAAATTAGATAACGTATAAAGGACTTACCACCACCATTTTGTTGACACAGGTACGGAAATCTCCATATATTTCCAAGACCAACGCTGTAGCCAATGATGCTGAGAAAGAATTGCATCTTCCCGCTCCATGCTGCACGGTTGTCTTCTTTGGCATCTTGACTTCCGGCTCGATTTTGACTTCCGCTCACCACTATTGTTACGTTGTGACTGGTACCGCCACTACTGACAGCACCGATACCGCCACCCTGAATTTCCTCATTCAGGGGTGCCAGCTCGTGTCCGTTTCGCGCGTTTTCCGCCTTTACCACCATTCTTCGATAATTCTGAACAAGGTCCACTTCAGTAACGGGAGCAGAATTATCCCTATGGAATATAAGTTTACGATCTCTCTGCTTGCAGTTGATATTGACAATTGGCCAAATTCTGTTTCTGCCTATTTACAAACACGACTGGCCTGTTTATCCCTGAGGACTTTCAGCGTTCCGTAAACTCTCGTGAGCGTGTCTCACGTGTAAGAAAATAATTACGCACTGGCGCAAGGTGCGCAATTGATTGATTATCGTTTTTTTTTTCCAGGTCTCTAGTCGTTGGTAAATGGCGACATAAGGCGATTGAGGTAACAAGAGAGGCCCGGGTGGTAGGAAGAGGCGGTTGCTGGCGCGTTCCGTCGTTTATCGGTACCCACTGAATGAAACGTAGCTGCGATGTTTACAGCGGACTGGGATGTCCGTCCTCCAGTTAAATCCCAGCACAGTGACGCTTGGAAGTTCGATTGGTTTTCAATGAGGAAATTAATTTTACTGTAATTTTGAATGGAGCCTTTGAAATCGTCTTTATGACTTTTTAAATTGGATTTCCGTCCTCTCGAGGGTCATTAATATTAGGAAACTGCTGCCTTGCTCTTTACTTATGTTCCTTTTGTTCTCTTTGGTTCCATTTACTGGTTATTGTCGTAGCGATTGGCGGCTCGACGAACCGCTTAAGGGTTAAAATTGAGCTTTCCTGTGAGCGCTGATGCGCCAAAGTGTATCAGATTATATTACGTGGGATCCTGAGATAATCGGGCGCGTCGATACCGAACGAATGACAGCTCGAATCGCGGATCAAAGCCGAAGTTCAAGGTTCGAAGTTCTTGTTCGTCCAGGGACCGAAGTTAATATTATCCTCCCTGGCGAATTATCGCCAGTGATCACGACCAGGGGACAGTGATGATCTGGAGAAGTTCCCGACGAAGATACTCCCGCTGGAAACCGGACTCTCTCCTTCTTCTTCGTCTCTCACGACCGGAAGGAGATCCTCGGCCAATACGTAAGGCCGGAAACCACCGGGAGCCGCGTGTTCCTCAACGCGTCTCGCTCTTCTTCTCTGTCTTCGTTTCCTCTTTCTGATTATCCTGGACGTCCTCTCGATCCACCTTCTGGTACCCGTTGTTGTCGTCGTCGTCGTCGTCGTCCCGCTCTTGATCCTTACCCTCGTAATCGTCCTCGTGATGATAATCCTAGCCGTGGTCGTTGTCGTCGTGAGTCTTCCCCAGGTAAATCCCTCCGGTTTTCTTGAAGATCCGAGTTCTAATTACTTAAACTTGATACTTTTGAGATTGCGCAAGCTGGTATTGTACTCGGTGTGAAGGTTGGTCGGCGTGGTAGATTTCGGACCCATGTATACCAGCAGCGTATAACGCTCTCGGTTGTTCTAGGTCAGCTCTGACGAAGGCCAGCCACCCGGAGGGTTGTCGCGTTGCGTGCCGCACTCTCGCTCGTCGATAACAGACTGAACTCCGTAATGCTCGCTCGTGCTGCTGCTCCTCGTCCTGGGAACAACACCGTAACGCCAAGCCACACCATCGTACCGTCGTACCAGTGCGCACCACCACATCGGCAACCGGAGTACCCGTACGAAGAGACCCTCGCTGTCGTTCACCACCGAACTCTCCCATTGGTCGGCGGCACGCGCATCGCGTCTCGGACTTTCGCGTCGCATCCATTCTTCCATCCTTAGGTATTCACTTCCAGGTTCCCTCCTTCCCCTGGCTACCCTATACCATTCTGCCAAGTTACCATCTAACCATCCATTGCTGAGTCTTGGCTAGTGAAGCTGCAGGGCCGTAGATATATTTTAATTGTGGGCTCCGTTCTCTGCCGTTACACTCGCGATAGATTTGTAAGACCAGTCAGCACGGTGGCTTCCCTGACCCTCGGGTGGGAAGGCTTGGTCACAAGGATCCGAAGACACGTAAGGTACTAGCCGCGAAGGAGCAAGACTCGATGATCTCGATGGTGGCTTCTAGAGGAGTTCAGTCGGTCGCCAAGATTCACGAGAGACTCGTGATCGGTTCCGAGTACTGTAGCTGCATTAGTTCCGATTTTGGGGACAATGCGATGATCTTGCAAAGTAAGAGTCTTGCTACTCAGCTACCTGTGGCAAAGCTCGATGTGCCGATTTGCAGATTGCATTTACTCAAGCAGATCCACTTTGTAATATAACACCAGGACCATGCACCAGGTAATTTTGACATCAGGAATCCTGGCGCGTCCTTTCTCAAATCTGAGGTAACATGGAGCTAGGCAGCTCCAATACAGCATCAGACTGAAACGTTTGCAAAACGTTAGTAATACGCTAAATCTAGACGCGACCAACAACTTTGGTCGCAAAAGGTTCAAAAGCCCAGATTCATCTGTCCTCATTTCATTTGTCCCAAGGGCTGAAGTGGTCTATAAGAATTGATAAACAAATGCTCCTTATTGCAAAACGGACGCTACAGCCTAAGCCAAGTGAGTAGGTATTATCGGTCTCTAGGGGAATCGTTGTGAACAGACCTTTAGGTCAATCGATGTGCATATTTCGCGGGGGTGTACCAAGTGGTGTTATATGTTAGTCTCAACGTCGTATAGGGTTCCTGCTACCCCCCGTCAACCCCTCTGGCATACAACGTCACGTGACGTAGCAGCTGGTACTCCGAGGGGGAGGTCCGCGGCAGCCACTAGCATCGAACACACCTCCGCGTCCCTGCCAACCCTGGTTTGACCCGGTAGCCCACCCTCCTTCATAGAATATCGAAACCACCCTCCTTCCTTCTCTAGCTCTTTCATTACGAATCCCCATCACAAGGCTGACACATATCTGGACACTGTTATGTCTACATAATACCAACATGCATTTGCACGGACAGGCAATCCCCGTGACGTCACTCTCAGATCTCACTAGATTCACTCTCTACGTCGTGCATCCCTAACCGTCCCTGCGAGCAGGATTCTCTTGACACCTCTCGGAACATTTAGAAATTACGCAATGCTTGTTCATTCCTCTGATCCGCCTCCATTGGCATCCCTGTTTTTCATAACCCTTTCATATTTTACTTCGATTGGCTTTTTCTTCTATATCGCGTCTTGTGCTTTCGATCCAACGTGCAGTTTAGTACGGAAATTGGTCGTCGTTCTCAGTATTATTCTGCTATGAGAAGTTCGATATTTTATTTATTCGTGGTACGATGCGAGGTAGATCCAAGACATAGTATATTTTATAAATTAAATTATCACGTCCGTACCAATTAAAATCTCATTATTCTACGTACTATTCGACTGTGAGCAATAGCATCCGTTTGCTCTATTTATGAAAGCTGCCAAATCCTGAGTAAAGCGGTGAGCATATTAGTTCTGGAAAATTACACCAGATGGCGCAGTTTAGCATTCGCGATAGTTCCCGAAAATTCCGTCTTACAATTAGCTAATACATGGAATATATATATATGTATTATTAAGTATACCTATAGGACATAACGAGAGAACGAGCAGCAGGAGGAAAATTGGGTCGAGGGTAATTCTCGAGCACGTAAAGCCTCGATGATCAGCACATCTCGTCGAACATCAGTCCACTCTCTTGAACCTCTTCGATGGCAACATGCTCTCTGGTGAATCCTTATCCTATTCCCTTTCCTCTCGTCATCTTCATTCTTTGTCCTCTTGTCGGACGCAACTGTCGCTTCTTGAAGAATCCTGGGAAATATTAAAAAAATTAATGAATTATCAATTGAAAGGGTACGAGGTAGGTTTTGCATAAGAGAAACACTTAACTCCCAGAGCGGCTTCCCAGCGTCACATCCTCATTCATCGTGTTATTAATAATTATGCATTGTTTGCGAGAGAAGTGGGAAGCAAGGGACCACGTGTGTAGCCTAACCCTGAAAATCGACTCGCGCTTAATGCGTTTCAGCTTCCTGTGGAATCTAAACGCGGAGTTCGGATTACTATTTCTGGACGAAGATATAGAAAAATGGTGAAATCGATTCTTGGCTGTGTAGATGTTGTATGGTGTGAGTGCGCGTGTAACTCATCCTACAATAATATTAGCTGAGGCTGAAATAAAGGAATTTTCCTCTACTTCTTCTAACCTCGAGGATTTGAGGTCCAATGGAAAGTTTTCACGGGGCGGGTCAATATGAGTTTGGCACGCGAATTACTTTTATCCCCTACTGGGGGAATCCCTCCTCGTCCGCCCCAAATTTTTCAGCAACCCTAAGCCTTCGTATTCGCTACGTCTAACCAGAACCCAGCTGTCATTAAGCGGTTTATAAATATTTACTCAGACAAGGATCTTTACTTGTTAAAAATAGTTTTCGTAGATGCGCCTCTAGTTAGTATCGTTTATACCGTTTTTTTTTTAAATATTGCGAACCGTAGGTCATTTCGGTGAATTTTCAAAAATTTAAGTATTTTACTTGCATCTTAACAGTTTGGATTTAATCTTGATCTTGTAAATTTGTCAAATAATTATATTGTTTAAAATCATCTACGCAGCTATTTCCAATGACGTATCGGAATGTAAATCTGATGTTGCAATCCTGTCCAAGTAAATGCATATGTTCGTTGCGTCGTTAATAAATTTTAATTGCGTATTATTCGCTGTTCCAATAGTACAGATTGAACATTGCATTTAAGTATGTTTGTTTCATAGAACCTTACAGTCCTAACCTTTTGTCACAATTACGCCATCAGCGCCACCTAGAATTTACTTATCAAACGTATTACCGACTGAGATCAATACCTACTTACCAACAGTTCACAGCGCTTGTAGGTATTGAGATTCACGAAATTGACACCAGATGGACTGCACAATGTACTCCTCATTTATTGTTCAACGTGTTTAAATTATGAAAATAATCTTTTTATATTACGTGAATTTTCCAAATTTAATAAATTCATTTAGTCCACGTGCAGTTTGCAAAATCTTTTCTATACAGAAGTAATTGCCAGTGAAAATATATGTCATTCCTACTGATACCTTTGAGAGACAAAGTTTCTCACAAGCGGTCTACGCGGACGTACTTATTTTATATACAGTTCACGGAACGAACTCTTTCGGAAGTGTGTGCTAGTGATGGCACAGCTGAACATTGATCGCTAACGTAGATATATGGCAGATCTGCTCAGTGGGTGTTGTCACGTGGTCGCTTCAAGTAGCTTGTGTTCGGCTCCCGATTGCGCTAGCAACTGCCGGGTAGGTGCGGTGCGTGATTGCTTCACGGCTTCACGTATCTCCAACCCGGTTCTTGCATGCCTGCACGGTTGAGTCTTCACGTCGCTCCTCGAACTACCGCGATTTCCAAATTGGGGGGCAATCGAATAGGTCAGACGAGGTAATTTGTCGCTTCCATATACAGGCACTGCGGGTACCCGTAGTATGCCATGTTTTTTTATATTTTAAAAATTAAACCTATCACGTCATTAAAATTACAAAAGATTGCAACTGCAAACGATGGACGGTAGAGACGAAATTACGATGTTACATGACAATTCTATTATTTATTTTGCAATTCACTGTTTATCTCAGAGGCTATCTGAGTGAAGAGCAGCTCCCAATTCCAAACTTGATCGATTTCCTTAACTAATTTGTCAGAATATAATTTTTCTGCAAGGAGAGACAAGTCGAGGTCATCCAACGAAGCGAAACTTGGATTTGTTAATAGATCCGTGTCCACCTCTCTATAGGCTGCCACGCGGGTAACGTTTGTTCTGAAAATACAAGGCTCACAGTAAACAATTCCTGAAACAAAATTCAATTTTTATAACTTACGCAGGTGCATTGGCAACCTCAGCCAGGATATTGTCCTCTTGCACGTCCTCCAAGTCAGGTATAACAGGGATCTCTAAAAAGTAAAATGACAACAATGAACAATCAAAGAAACACAGTGACCATTAGTCATACCATGTCGTCCAGTTCTTCCATTGACTTCCACGTCGGCATCGTCTCCGTCATCCAAGCCTGACCGATCACCTTTCTCAGCCCCACGAAAACGTTCCCTAAAGAAGAGTCTATCAGTGACTCAAGGATGTCTGACTCTCTTCTATCTTTACTCGCTATACTCACTGTTCTATGATGCTCGATGATATCTTCGTTCTGTAATTCAATAAATAATAGAAAGGACAATTATTCACCTCAAGGGTTCATTCAGACCAAAGACAGTAGACAACGACCAGTGGGTAAGGATGTTCTGGGTTTGTTTTATGACGCAGGACAGGTCGGCGCTACTTGCCTATTGGTAAGTAAGACCTCATAAGAATTGAACCCAGGCGTCGCTACCTGAGGACCCCGAGTAGGAAGGAAACACGTACTTGGAGCCCTTTGTCTCATCGCCCCATCCAGTTTTCCTAGCGCGTGGCGGTGCCACTGGTGTTGCTGTAGCAAGACTAGTCAGAGAAACAGGACTGTCCAGAGGATCATCCTCGGACTTGAAATCATCCCGCGACGCGCTTCCTTGACCAGCTCGTCTTCCTAACCTCGGCACTAGCTGTGTTACGATAAAATATTAATTATACTCCTTCTCTCTTCACATCTTAGTAGCTTCTACTCACCTTCTTCGAGCTCACTTCTAATTCGCTAGTCCAATCCATGAAGTTTTAAGTATTTCTACTGATTCTTACTGGACTACCTGAACGACTCTCACTGATCCTGATCTTTCAGTTTACAGACTGGTCTCTGTAATACACAGCGTGATCAGCGCAAAGGTTGGAGAACAGGAACAGGTTGAGTCTCAGTCGATATGTTTACCAACGGTAACCATGGTGACCACCATTAGTACCTCGTGTATGGAGGAATGCCTATCGGCAGGCGTAAACATTGTTAGTCTATTAATTTTTTTTTTTTTTTTTTTTTTTTTTACAAATAGAACTAGACCAGACAAAAAGGATAGCGAATGGTGGACGACGATAAGGAAATAAATTGTTTAATAATTTAAGAGATCCATAAAAAAGGGTGTATATATAATATATACTTAGGAGTAACGACAAACCTGCTATACATTAATTAATTCGATCGGATTCGAAGAGCCCTTATTCTTGGTATCATATTCTAAATATAGCAGGTATGGAATGCGGTGAAACGTGTTTCGGATATTTTTAACCGAGGCGAATCGAAAATACACCCTCGTAATTTAGATATAGCAAGCATCGATGATGCACGGGTGGTATGAAAATAAATATTAAATGTTTCGGAATTGAAATACAGCCAAGAGAGCTTTATGTGTTTGCGAGTCGATAAATAGCTGCTGGATGACACCCTAACGTGCCCAAAGAAGCGGAAATGTCGTCATCCCTGGGTAGTTTAAATATTAATTTATTAATATGTACAACTGTAAAATGTCGAGACGCAAACAGAGATATTCCCATAGTCACTACTTAAAGACTAGTGGCATCCACAACGGTCGGCGATCATGTCCTCGTACATCTTGAGAATGACGTTGTCGTTGTCATCGAAATAGAGGATACTTGCACTGAGGAGTTTAGTAGGGACGCAGCACGGTTCCTGGACGTCGTTGGCCAGGCCCAACTTGTGGACGATGCTCTGAACTGTCGCGTGATTGGTCGGCCGTTGGCTTTGACTTAATGGGAAGTTGCAGTGACCTTTGCAGTGATACGCCGAGTAGCCTTTAGGTGCGATGATAAAGGAAGACCATCCGATCTCTTCAAAGTCCACATACAGCTCGTGCCTGGTACACTCTGTGGCGTTTCCTGGTTGTGGATCCGCACGGGTCCGCCTCGTCGCGAAAGGTTCCTCTTGATAGTTCTCGGTCCCTGAACGTCTGATACGCCTTGCAGCCATCCTTTCGCGTCTTGTAGCTTTCGCGTAAATGTCCACGGATTTGAGGAACCTGGGGCTGTAGGTCCGTTCATCACGAACGGAACGTGCTGACCTATCGAGCTGCATGTCTTCGTTCCTTAGCGACGTAGTCGATGGCCGCACGGTGGATCCTTGGAGGAACGACGATTCCCTGTTAGAGTGCTGCTCGCGCTTCCGGTATCCTTCGAAGGTATTCGCTTCCTTGTCTTCGGTCTTGTAGCTGACGTTATCCAAGCCTTCCAGGCTGTTATCGTATTTATAATAATAGGGCAGGGTCCCTCCGCTGGTCTCGGCTGATCTTAAGTCGTCCCCGTGGTCGCCGTCGTCGTCGAAGAGCACGAGGATCGGTTGTTTACTGTGCTGGTTATCGCTTCGTCGTGAGAACGAAACTGACACCTGGTCTCCGAAAAGCGTGGAGGCTGTCACTAGGAGGCCGAGGTTCGGTGCTCCGTTCATCCAGGATAGAACAGCTTGCTTCACGTTGAAGACCTTTTGCAGAGAAACGATTAAAGAATTCGTACGGCTAGAGAATCCTGCTACCTTGGACCTAGTGGATTCTTTACCTGCCAACCGGAAGCATGAGCACCGACATAGTGGATGTTCAGAAGCCTATGGAGGTCAGGCTCCTCCAAGCTCTGGTCAGGCAATACCTGATAGACTCTTATCTATATAAAAAAAGATAGAGAATTGAATGTCACACAATTGTTAAAACTATTGAGGCTAATCGCATACAGGTAAAACGTGTACCAGATAATAAGGACTCGACAATACACTGGGATGAAGGTCCTTGAGCGATGCTCGTCTTCTGTAGAGATGTAACTCCGCTTCGAGGACCGACTCGTTGACCTCCAAGCCAGAAATGTCGAATAGATAAAAGTGCGATAAGGAGCTATCTGTAAATGGATTAAATACAATTTTGATCGAGATGAAAAAATGAGGCGGATGGTGTGAGCATTGTACCCCTTTCGATGAAGCTTCTGACGACTCTGGCATTGTAGGGATTGCGTCCTCGAGTGACACCCCTAGGATCGGCTATTGCGTTATAAAGCTCCATCATGAACTGCGGCGGCGACGGTTGAATCGTCCTGCGATTGGATCTTTCGTTTTGACCAGTAATTCCAAAAATCTGCAAAATTAATTAAACTCCCAGTATGACAGGAAAATGTGCTGCCGCTACGATCAATCGTTACTCGTAACCGTCAAAATCGTAGTCCGGACCTTCTGTAACTTTTCCAATGCTTTCTCACGTTCGTTCTCGACATCCTCGGACGGGAAGGAAGTGCCAAACTCCTTAATCAAGTCACCATCGATCTCTTCCTCATCGTCCTCGTCGCCCTCACTAGGAAATTCAGTAGGCTGAGCTCGATGCAGCTCGATTACGGTCAGGATGAGAAGCAATAAAAAAAATATTGTCCCTCTCATGATAATACTATCGAAGAAGATTCGTGGAGGCTCGAGCTATCTGTTTCACTGGTCCAGCCAAGCCAAGAGTCCAGAACCGGAAGCACGTGGAACATGAGAATCCAAAAACGCAGATATTATGCTTGTCAAAGAGCAAGACTGACGCCGAGCAAGGTCGTACAAAGATTAACGAATGATCAGATCATTCAAGAAGACCTCCAAGATGGGCCCTGCGCGAAGACCGGTGAACAATGAACTGGATGAACAGGGGAACTCACGATTTCCCAGAGGTGGAGTGAAAATGACACTATGAATACTTTACCGAAAGAGGCGTACCGAGTTGATGCTAAGTGGCATATGGGAGTTCCTGGCCAGGAGAGCTCTCATTTATGCTATGCCAACTGGGTAGAGGCTGTGGTCACTCCCCACCTCATAGCCCTCAGACCACTGGCGCTACTGACAACACCACCCACGCGAATCAACCTCACATTCGGGAACTTGATCGAGAACGAGTAGGATAAGGAGGTCGTGCACGTCGTCCAATCCACTTCTAGCTCCTCAGTCCCTCGATTATCGTCCCAATAACTACAGAGGAATTGTCAGAGCAGATTAAGTGACTGACAAGAAGACACGAGGGTGGACGCCACCGATGTTTACCAGCATCTTATGTTTTTATTTACAAAGGCGTTCTTCAATATCATGATATATTTACCAGAATCGCCCACGGTCTTAGCAAGTAGGCGCCGCACTGGATTTTATTCAGAATCGTTGAAGTAGCGTCGTTCTTTCGACTGCATTCCGAAGATGCCAACCCGTTTCCCTCCCGCCCCATGGACCGTCGAGCGAATTCCGTGCGAATATTGAGCCAAGAAATCTCGTACGTTTTCCTTTCTGCAATGTCCATTTAATAGCGCGTTTCATGCAGTCGCATCTCTATGCAGGAATAAGCAGACAGATTCTTGTTTTATATATGCACGTAGTTGTACGTTGAATTCTTGAATTTGTTTTGCATTAAATAATCGTAGGACGCAAGGTGAAACTTTAAGCTTTTTATCGCCCACTCGAATTAACAGACTCGTCTCAATTGACCAGTTTACAACTTCCTTCATAGAACTGGACAATTTTCCACGAGTGCCGTGTAATAGCACTCAATTAGCTTACTTCGGTTAGAACTGCTTGATCGTTTTCACGCCTTGGATTAAGACGAGGATCACGATCATGAAATTATGCATGCACGTCAACAATTGATCCCTAATTCAGGTGATCGAGCGATCTTTATTTTCTGTTCATCTTCCTTGCTCATCCAGTAGGTATTAAACGCAGGCGCACTGGCTGATCGCGATGATCTCTCGTTTGGAGCCTCTGCGAGATCTGAAAAAAACTAATTGAGTAAAGGACCATTCGTCAGGGATCAGACTCTTGGTTACCTGTACTCGTGTATCTTAAACTTGGCCGGGGTACAAGAGTGCTGCTTCGAGTAGAGACCAGCCAGACATCGTGTGGGTTCCTTCTTGTGTCGCAGAAGACAAGTCTCGGTCTCCCCGCCAGGACAAATTCCGACGCACTGACCTACGTCTATTGACTGCGAACGAAATTATAAAATTTCGAAATCTACATCAAAAATATTCTCTCGTCTCTCTCTTTTTCTCTCTCTCTCTCTCACCTTGACAATAGGCTTCACGTCGCTCGTATTGCTGCCTTGTTTGATCTCGACTTCACTGAAGTCCAGAATAGTCTCAATGTGATTCATTCTGTAGCAGTTACTACCACAGCCGCATTCATCAATTACCTGATGCACTTCGTCTCCTGTTGGGCCAATAAAGAGAATTATTATTATTACTTCTCTTTTAACAGATGATCAACTGCACTTAACGTCCTTGAGAAACGGCATGCAATTTCTTACCGTTTGGACCAATGATGCTGATGGTCCTGTTCTTCAGTGGCTTGCAGCCTAGATCTTCCTCATGAAATATATTTGATAAAGAAAAAAGGAACCTTCGAAAAGTCTAATCAGGAAGCTACCCTATAACAATACCTTTGGCGCAATGACCCGTGCACAGACCCACGTCCATGTCAATCTGGTGCGGAGTCCCAGGGTGAAGGACGTGAACGTACGACTCGCGAGTGCAAGATTGTTTGGTCGTACAGTCACAGCTGTCAATGGCCTCGATAACTCGCACCCCCTGAACCGTCGACACCCTTTCCAACCTGGCACGACTTGGACGACAGTGCCAGTCCGGTGGACACCTCTGGGAACGTAAAGAATTCTAAGATAGCAGTGGGTCATGCCTGCAGCAGTGCAGTGACCCGAAAGGATGCGACCTTCCAAGGACGCAGGGAAAGATACACTGGGTCCAAGAGAAATAAAAGAGAATAAAATTATCGCTACCTGCACGGCTGGTCGACTGGCATCTCCAGGATCATCGAAAGGATGCCTCGGGCAGAGTCTTCGGCAATGTCCAGCATCAATTTGTATTACTTCTCCAGATATGCCTAGAAAATGATACCAGAGACACACAGTGAGTCGAATGAGACAAAATAAAGATGAACGAGTACAAAAGGACGCGCTCGCGGAGCAACCACTTTATGCATGAGACTCATCGCTAGATAAAAGAGAAAAGATGCCGGAGAGGAAGAAAACGCTAGGCATAAATTGATACTTGGCCCGGAGTCGCGTTACGGAGGATTAATAATGTCTGGCAATTGTGTAGAAAACATGTTTAATTTAAGAGGCATATTAAATTCAAAGCTGGCAGCAGGGGGCCGTAATGTAACTGATCGTGAGCTATTTTTGGCCCGGCTGTATGGAACTCTGGAATGCGTGGGCAGTACGCAGAATGCAGCAAGCAGCACGCAACGAGCGTCGTTGCACCGGTAATTTTTTGTTTTTCACCAGTGGCGCCCCCTTCCTCGACGCTTCGGATCCTCTTATCGTAATAATTTTCACTGGCAACGAATCGAGCGATGCCTGAGTTATCCGTCTCTCGAGCATCCTTGCTTTTAAATTGACTAAATGGTCGCTCCGCAATGATTCCATTCATGAAGATTGCGCCAAGGCGAAAGGGGCAGTCGGGTACGACGACGTCTCAAAGGATCTGCGTCACGACGTTTCGACTCACCGTATCCGACGTCTATCATCTTTTCATGCCGTGCACAGCAGAGATGCTGCCGAGCGTCGTTCGAGTGACCTTTAGCAGTTCCAGTTCTGGATTCTTCATTGTCATCGGAAGCTGCAATACAACAGGTCTGTCAAAATCATCTCCAGGGAGATCAAACAAAATTTGGGTTAACTGACACCTGAAGAGGATTTTCGACCTAATCTTGTCTGCCTACCTAATCGCATGTGCAGAAGACAAAGGAAAGCGAAGACGCCGACGACTCGGCAGGATCCTCCTCTGGCGCCTCTCATCGGTGTGTCAGTACCTCGGACAGTAGTCTAGGAAGTAGCCCTCGAGTCCACAGTTCTTTTTTGGGCTGGACGTTCCTTGTGCACAAGATCGACGCACCTTCCAGTTGGACACGATTCTGCTAATGGTAATCCACGGGGAAGGACCAGAGCGTTTTCGAGACCGTGCACCTCGGCTCCTGGAAGAATAGATCTGACTAGATAAGCAAGGGATTGGCACGAGAGTAGAAAGAGAGCAAAAGTTTTCGCGATATTTCCAGGACTCCCTTACGAAGACACGTGCGAATATGGAGCGTCCACTGTGCGTTCGATCGATCGATAGGGTGATCGATCCCTTTTTTGTTCCTCCTTCGCTCGGTTGGCCACTGTTGGCCACTGCTGGCTACGCAGGTTGCTATGGGTTGCGATCTGCGGGAAGACTGACTGCTCGAGATCTGATGGAGATCCGGTGATGGCAGCCACTGACAGCTGTCTATTAATCTCATGTGTATGAGTCGTGTCCAGTTCAGATCTTTCATTTTATACATATTTTATAACCTGACTAGAATATTGATAACTCTTTCTGCAAGTTTTCTTCAGTCAGATGCCAAGAATATATATGTGTATTCTAGTACGATTGTCAACCTTCTGAACATAACTTTTCCCTTCGATTATCCGGCAAAGACAATATTACATCCAACGTGCATGTTAGTGCCAATTTTTCAATAATTTTCGTAATGACAGTCTTGTTGGATCTACGATAGGTACACGATTGGGGTATAAATAGGAACATGGACCTTTGATGTAAAAATGATTCTGAGTTTGCTGAATATTGATTCGTTTTACGTTCCACTCACCTTGACAAATTCCTGATTGTGGAGTCTATGAGGCGCTAGTGCATCTAGAAGGTAATATACATATGTATTTATATATAATATTTGAACAGTATTATATATGTAACCTAAACATCCCTCTTGATCCTCATAATCATTCCAATGAATCAAGAATGAAAGTCTTACAAATTGACAAGCTACTTTTCTATGATAAGATAAGTTGATGATCAATTGTCAAATCTATTTTAATTTTGCGATAGATCAATCAAGAGGATATTTTAGTGTTGATAAGAATGGAGATAATTTTGTCATCTGTTATCGTTCTTATTATTGCTGAGAATATTTTACCCGCAGAAGGTACTTATATATATCACCAGGATACGTTTAATACGACTTATCTTAGTTCCTTTTTTAACAGTAAATGTATATAGATGGCGCTTACTAACAATATCTGGAACACTGGGCTGATTTGATCCAACTAACAAATTATGTCTGCAAAGAGTAAGAAGAATCAGAAACTTTGGTGTAGCTGTAATCAGTGCAATGTACTTCTGACAGCTAGAGAAGAAGCTGTACATAAAGTTAACTGTCCACCATCTGCTGTAAAATGGAAACACAGCTATGTCAAACAAGATCCAGACCGCTCTGTGCTTTACAGTACTATTGAAGTTTACAAACCCCAAGGTATTTCAATAAAACTATTAACGTTTATTGTTTGTGGAGGTATTATTAATAGCTTGTATGATGTATACTTAGAAAGACCAAAAAACCTTTCGGAACGGGAATTGAATGATATGGTCTTCATTGCTCAATCTACTATGCAGTTATGCAAAATAGCAATCGGAGAACCAGTTGTATTGACCACCGAAGACACAATAGTTGTGGCAATAGCTTGGCCGACAACAGATAAATCGTTACTAAGTGTCTCAATGACAAAGAATGGTAAGACTTTAGATTTAATTAATAAAACTTCTTTGCTGATTTATGTGAAGAAGCAATGAGATATTTTGGTATCACGTGTATTATCGTTACAGGAATTGACCTTAAAAAAGTGCAAGGTTTAGTTAAGGTTGAGAAATTAGACCCAAATGTTAGGATTGCACGAGAGATAACAATAGAGGCATTAGGGAAACAGCACCCGAGCAAAGTGTCAGCAGAGTTGGATGTAATGATAAAGAATTATAACGAAGGACGAATATATTGTATTGGCAACAGGATAAGCATACCTTTTTATGGACAAAAGTTGTTGTATCGAATTGCTGATGTCAAATTAGGAAAACAAATAAGCAACGAAGAGATCAATGAGAAGAATATTCGTAAAAATCTGACAGAAGAATTAGAGAATTTGAGCATCGATGAAGGTGCTGATAACGAAAGAATATTTCATAACGAGAAGAGTTATGAAAGCAGCGAAGGTAATGAAAAAGGAAACAAAAGTCAGGAAGAAAATGTAGAATTCTTTAAAGCTGTCTACTCCACAAAGTGGAAAATTCTTCAAGGCAATGATGAAAAAGTAAATCGTAAGAGAGTCAAATGCAGCGTAAGTGACATTGGTGGTTACGATGATCTCCTAGCTGATATTCGTGATGTGATGGATATCGGTCTTGGCAGGTATAGAAACATCAAAGGATTTGGTATCAGTAAAGGATTATTATTATATGGAACAGCTGGGGTTGGTAAATCCATGATAGCGAATGCATTGATATCAGAATATGATGTCGAAGTATTTGCTATCAACAGCCTAGAGATTTACAGTAAATATGTAGGTGAAACCGAAGCGCGACTTAAGGCTGTATTCGAGGAAGTAAAACTTAGGGCACCAAGTATCATCCTCATTGAAGACATTGATAATTTCTGTCCTAAGAAAAGTAGTACGAGCTCTGAACAAGAGAAGCGAATTCTTGCAACGTTGGTTTCGTTTTTCGACGACCTCCAGGAGTTGACGGATCCTCGAGTTCTCGTTCTGGCAACGACCTCGCGATTGGAATTGGTCGATCTGACTTTACGACGACCTGGTAGATTCGATAAAGAATTTGAAGTGTGCGTTCCGACGCCACGTATGCGTCATGATATCTTTGTTAAATTCTTGCTAAGAGTACCGAACACCCTCACGGAAAAGGACGTGCAGGATATAGCCTTCGTTACACACGGATTCGTTGGGGCAGACCTCTACGCTCTTTGCTCCAGGGCAGCGATTCATGCGATAAAACGACAGCAACAACGAGAACTCTGTACGAAGGATATTGACGATAGCGAGCCACGACTGACCGTGCAGGACTTCTCCTACGCCCTGACAGCGATAAAACCATCAGCAATGAAGGAGGTCTTGGTGGAGGTGCCAGACGTCAAATGGTCAGACATTGGTGGTCAAAAGGAATTGAAGTTGAAGTTGAAGCAAGCTGTGGAATGGCCACTCAAACATCCTGAAGCCTTTACAAGGTTGGGTATAAGACCTCCAAGAGGAGTTTTGATGTTTGGTCCTCCAGGTTGTTCCAAGACGATGATAGCAAAGGCACTGGCTACTGAGAGTCAACTAAACTTCCTCAGCATCAAGGTAACACGACTTAGTGCTGTCCTGCAGCATTTGCGTATTACCTATCTTTTTCTTTTTAAAGGGCCCAGAACTGTTTTCAAAATGGGTCGGCGAATCCGAGAGAGCTGTGAGGGAGGTATTTCGGAAAGCCAGACAGGTCGCTCCTTCTATAATTTTTATCGATGAAATCGATGCTTTGGGTGGGGAGAGAACCGCTTCCTCGAGTTCATCCGGCAACAATGTTCAGGAACGTGTTCTTGCCCAGTTACTTACTGAACTCGATGGCGTCACTGCCCTAGGAAACGTAACCCTGGTAGCAGCAACTAACAGACCTGACAGAATTGATCATGTAACTACCACCCAAACATTTTTAATAATTTGTACTTCCACATGAATCATACATATTCTTTGACCTGGTGCAGGCACTGCTGCGACCTGGTCGCCTCGACAGAATAGTCTACGTCCCGCTACCCGATGCGGAGACCCGACTGGAAATCTTCCAGATAAAACTGAAGAAAATGCCAGCAGCTCCAGATGTCCGGGTACAAGATCTCGTTGACCTGACCGAAGGTTATTCAGGAGCAGAAGTGGAAGCCCTCTGTCACGAAGCAGCGATGAAGGCGCTGGAAGAGGATTTGAATGCCGTGACTGTCACTAAAGAACATTTCAAGGCTGCCCTCGCGATCGTCACCCCCAGGACGCCACCATCACTGATAGCTCTTTATCAAGATTACATTAATAAAATATAACAAAGGTTTTGCTTTGTTCGTACTAAAACTTTAATATTTTCTTTTATCATTGTTTCTATTATCACAGTTGATTTTTCTAACTGCATGATCAGATCTTTTGCACGTTGCCGATGAGCCAGGCGGTACGTTTACCGCGATAACAGAGACGAAAATCAGTCTTCAAACGTACACACGAAAAATACCAATTGTCAGCAGACCAATGGCGCCGAAGAGCAATGAAGGAAATGCAAAAGGAAAACCAAAGAACGTCCTTAGAACCTGGTGATATTAATAACCGCGATCGAGATAATAGCACCGCATCCGTTACATCCTGCTTCCGATCTCCTCCATATAAATACAGCAAAAAAAATTTTTAAAAATACACTTGTGATCAAAGCATCATCACGAAAGCACAAGATGAAGGCGATTCTTTTGACAACGTATTTTTATATATTTCTTCGAGGAACGTTATCGCAATTTGTGAACGAAGGTACCGACACAGAAATTGGTAAGTAACTGATTTAATCCTGACTCTGTACCCGCGAGTCCTTTTTCATAAAATAAGAGTTATCGATTCCTCGAAAACTAAGGAGGTTTAAGGAAGATAAAAATACCCGACCAGACTAATTAGTTTAATCACTGAATTCCAATTAAAAAAAATTTCTTTCAGATTTTCTTCCTGTCCCTCAGGTACCACCAGGCTATATGTAAGTAATATTCAAAACTTATCTATAACTTATCTATAAGCAAATCCAGAGAGTAAGAATTTTCCTCTAATTTCAGCGAGCACCAAGGAAAGTATTACAAGCTCTACGCAGATCTAAAAACATGGGAGGAAGCTCGTGCTGCTTGCAAATCGGATGGAGCCGACCTGACTGTAATAGATTCCCCCGAGGAAGCACTTCATGTAAAGTCTCTTATAGGACGGTTATCCTTCTTGGAATATCCTGGAGTCTGGGTCGGGTTCCGCGACGTGGGTAACAGAGATTGGAATACAGTAGAGTCTGAGTCACTTGATAACACAGGATATAAAACTTGGTGGCCCGGAAGTACTAAACTTATCGGTGGCTGTGGAACCATCAAGACCTGCTCGCGTTACGATGCGCGCGACTGTACGGAACGTCTGAAGTTCGTTTGCGAGTATCAAACGTAATTTCTTAATTAATCTTAATCTAATTTGACAGGATCATTAGAAACTCTTCACGTACATTATATTCATAATATTAATAAATATATTAAATTAGCTGAGAATCCATGAACATGTTTATTCTTTCTTGCGCCTTTGTTCAGAAAAATGGTAAGAGAATCTGATCAGCGTCCACCAGATACGTAATTAAAAAAAATTAGTGCAGACCTTCTTTCTGTTCTGGGACAATTTATAAATTTTATTTAAGTAATAAAAGATGCTAACTTTGTTTAAATATATATGTGTGTATATATATATTTCTTTCACAGCATTATTAGCGACGATACAGAAAATTGTACAGTGAGGCAAAACAAGGAAAAGATTTATCTCTTAAACGATCGTTAATACATTAATTGTATTAGACAAGTGCAATGATAACAGTGACAATGACAGTTTTTACCATCGTCATGATTATCATAATAATAACAATAATAATGAATAATAATAGTGGTAGCAGTAAAAGTAGTAGTAGTAGTAGTAGTAGTAGTAGTGGTGGTGGTAGTAATAGTAGTAGCGATAGCAAAATAATGATTGTAATTGTAATTATAATAACGATAAGGGCAATGACAATAATATAAGGGAACAGGCAAGGAGATAAGGAAAAGGAAGGGGACGGGAATTCTGGATAAATAGGTAATTAAGGGAACTCTCTTTTATTATATTAATCACATTTGTAATATAAAAAATTGGAAATGTCTTTTTAATGGTTTTGTCTAAAACCGCGCGGGCTTTAAAAAAAATGTTAATTTTTTCTTTCTTTTTTTTCACCGTTTTAGACAAACCCGATATTATCAGCGATTTCTTTTTCGATCTGCTCCGTAATCAAGCTAACCTCAAATTTCAGGAACGCGAGAAGATACGAGATATACGAATTTCGCCGCAAACTCAACGGAGTCGAATTCTTTTTTTTTTTCTTCTTTCTTTCTGGCCACAACACGTCGAACAAAATGCACGTACGACTCGTGCCATGTAAACGTAAGACTAACTTTGATTATTTTTCTTTCCGTTTGTTCCTTAATTATTTTTTGCTCGTCTATTATCAACAAGTTGCTACGTAGGTCCTTTTTTTTCTTTTATCCTGCCTCTTCTAATACGCCCTTCCTTCTGCCGTTATATTTTTAAGTTTCATCCTTTCTATACAAACGTAGAAGCCGCCGTACATCATCAACAAGCATTTAACGTGGTAAAAAAAAAAAAAAGAGAAAACGCAGTTAGCGGAGAGAACGGAGAATCGACCAATATTTACACAATAATATTCTCCGTTCTTTTCTTTCCTTAAGTTTCGCTATTTTTTTCTCTATTAACGAAACGCTTCTTACTTAATTATTTTCTGTAGCCAGGGGCAACTTCTTTACTTTCGTGATTATCCCCAGGAAGGCAGGAATTTCGGAAACGAAAAAAAAAAAACAAAAAAAAGCTATACATCTTTCATTTGCATAATTGGACTCGTGTAACAATTCTTAGGGGAAGCTTCTCGTTAAAACACGACAGGCGGGTGGCTTTGTGATAGAAGCCAGAGACAAAGGAAAGTTAAAGTACGAAAAACCAAAAAGAAAAAAAGAAAGAACGCCGTCAAACAATCTTTCATGAACACGCGTATAATATGTACTGATATATTAGGATCTATAAAAACTTAAACGAACGCCTGGGACGGGGCGTTAATTAATTGTATTAATAATTATCAGGTTAGTTTTCTTCTCGATACGATAGGTAAGTCTGTGCCGTGTAAATTCCTTGTGAATTGTCTTTTTTTTTGTTTTTTCAAGCGTCACGTGAGTTCCGGCTTACTCACGTTTTTATACGTCTTCTCGATGAAAGAGCGTTTGACATTATTATGCTTTATGCATCGAGCTGCATAAGAGCTCAATGATATTCGGCGATACTCTGATAAAATGTATTCTTGTCAAAAAGCCAAAGACCAGGATTGCTCGATTGAGCGATAAGAGATTCCTAGGACTTCCGGTTAGAGGCGGAAAGGAGCTCTTTGATCGATAGGGGTTGGCTTCCCCTTGCGAGTAGTTGGTGTCGTAGGTGTCGTCCCTGAGACGGAAGTGTCGGAGGCTCCGGAAGGCTTCCTCGAGAGTTTCGAAGATGGTGGTAGTGGCGTGCTGGACCCACTGGACGGCGTTCTAGTCCTGGAGTTAAAATAAATTAGATAAAGAATAAATTAGATGGATTAATCACGGTAAAGCTTTCGTGAGAAATTACATTGTTTTTCCCTCATTCTTTCTCTTTTTCCTCTTTTTTTTTTTAAAAGAGAAAGATGAGACACAAACGAAAATTACCTAGCTGACTGCTTGACAGCTGATGGGATGTTAGTGTCCGAACGTGTGCACACGGAGCTGCTCCTAGCATTGCGAAGATACTTGGTTAGTGCCAAAGAGCTTTAAGACAAGAAGCATCAAGCGAAAGTAAATTTTTTTTTAAATCTACACAAATCAAAATAAGGCATATACGTCTTTTTTTTTCCAAATCAAAGTCATCTCGTTCAAAGCTGTAAACCTAATGGTTTTTATTAATTATCTATCTTTTATAAATATTGATTACTTGTATCTTTAGGTTATGTACTAAGTGTTGACAAGTACGTACAACATGCATCACGCAAAGGGGTTTAGTACATACTTAAAAAAGAAAAGCAACGGAAAGATCTGTTGGCTTAGAGGTACGATGGGCTGAAAACACTCGATGATAAAATAAACAGCAAGGATATTGAAAAAGGACTGACACTGCACACGATAAGTAAGCTGGAAGTTCGTGCATACCCAGTAGAATCAGTAGAAATGGTAGAATTGTTGCTTTGTGTCGAGTGAGTAGAAATATTGCTTGTTGTAGATTGAGGGGATTTTATTTCTGGTCCAACGTATACTGGAATCCTAGAGCGGCTAAACCGTTGACAATTCCATCACCATCGTCATCCCCATCAATATCAACATCACCATCACCAACAGCAGCATGAGAAAGACAGAGTATTTGGCATTTGGATAGAGTAGCAACAAGATTCGCAAGAGACATGACGATATTGACACACATTTCAGAAAACAATAGGAATCATTGGGAGGGATGATCTATCAGAAAATCATTATTCGATAACCATCCACTATCATTGTCATCATTGACAGCAATGTTGACCAACGATCTTCAGGATGTTTCATGCCTTCCCAGTCACCAATTATTTACAAATGACGTTTTCAGATTAAAATTAGGACCACCATTATTGGACTTCCTGCTAGACTTTGTAGACCTTGTGTTAAGTTTTGACGAATCATATTACAACCGAACCACCACTCTTTGTTTTAAGCTGAATGTACAGGCCGATAAGCAACTAATGATTGTTAATTTTCCTTTACCTAGTCACTGTTCCGAGATCGGTCAGGGTTGGTATGCTCGAGGCCCGATTAACGATCGAACCAAACCTAAAAATGTGTATTATATCGGCGGTTAATTGGCGTTAAATTTAAAAAATTAATTTTCTATAGCAGCAAGTACTTCGGTCGACGCGTCCTTATCAGGTACTCTGGTCTGAATAATAATTACCGGCGAATATTAAGACCAGTACGGCTCAATTATTAGTAAGGATAATGGAAAGGATAATGAAAGAAAAAGATAAAATATAATCGCGTAGATAAACAAGTGCATATGCAGTTAGAAATTAATGCAGTTGTAACGCGGCTAATGCAATTAATGCAGTTAACGCAATCGATGCAATTGGAGCGACGTAGTTAGTATTATCCGATTGAATCGGATCTCTTTCAGGTTTATAAGACTAGGGATTCCACTCGTCAGGAACACAGGAAGTGCCAAAAGAAAGGAAATTAAAATCAAGCAAACACACACCTGTTGGAAAGTCCTTTGGACGAGCTGACGGTACCAGTAGGGGTACGTGGTCTCGAACTGGATCCGTTAACCGGTGCCCCAAGTCTGGTACCCGAAATGCTGTTGTGTCGACTGGAGGTCGGGGTGTTGCCACTGGTCCCACCAATGGTTCGCCGAGGGATGCGACTCGGGGTCCCAGCTTCATCTAAGAAAAAGGTCAAAGGGCATTGTTTAAGAAGATTCAAGAGAATTTTCGTCAACCGATGCTTCATTAAATAAAAAAAGAAAAAACCGGAAGTTAAATTACCGGTATTATCGAGGGACTGATTGGAACCATAACGGCTCGGAGGTTTGCTACCCTGTCTGGAAGCTGGTCTGCTGCTTGGTCTACTGGTAGGCCTTGAAGCTGGCCTGGAAGCTGGTCTGGAAGCAGGTCTACTCGAAGGACGGCTTCCACCTAGAGACGAAGAAGAGGATGAAGTATTAGAATGACTGTCCAACCAGATACTAATTAAACTGAATAAAAAAATGATTCTTACCAGGAGTCAAAGAGCTTTTATATGGAGTGCTTGTCTTTCTTCCAGAAAACCTGAAGGATCCCTCGTTGTCGCTGAGACTGTCAGGTGTTCCGGCACTGAGAGAGGAACGGGATGCCCTCGTTTGTCCACCCATGGGTACGCTGCGTACACTGCGCTCCCTCACCTATGAAGATTGATCGATAAATCAAATTATTCCTCGGCTTCCAGAAACTAATCAGATAAACAAATGAAGCATGGCTGCTGCCGACACTAGTATCACCGTCATCCTCGAGTTTTACCTGAATCCCAAGGAAAAATATTTTACTGCAAGTTCACAAAGAGTGCAGAAGCCATACTTCAATTATAGATAATTAGTATGAAGTGAAAAAAAAAAGAAATTACGTACCCACTGCTCCTGCCAATCGATATTATCCTCAGAAAACTCTATTGTTCTTTTAAAGTATGACCCAAGACGCGCAATTTAATAAAACATCCTGAAGGACTTTGAAGTCTTATGGAAATTGAAATCGACAGGATTTTTTTTTTCTCAATGAACCCTCAATTAATTCGATCATGCATCAATCCACACAGTCATTCTTTTCTATCCATTTAATAGGTTCATTTCTCTATCACAGGACTGTAGGAATAATCTATCTTGTCAATCACAATGAATAAGCGAGTGTTTCCATAAGGTCCATGCAAACTTACCATAGAGAGTTGGGAGAGATACAGTAGCCTATGGTGATTCGAAGTGTCTCCAATCAACGCCACTATGCACGCATCAATCAATATATGACATGTATTATGTTCGTTCGGAAAACTACGATTGCTTATAATTTCTAAGCCGAAAATATAGTAGATAGATTACAATAGTATCATAACCATACGAGTACGTATCCAAGTTAATAAGTAAGGTCAAAGTTCAAGTGTGCAAGGGGATGAATTAGAGTCTGAAGGGCAGAACCGGTCGAAGGGCTAAGAGCCCAAAAGAGACTTTCAATGTCCATTCATGCACGAGGCTTAGAAGTGACATCTTACACAAAAAATTGACACGAGTTGGGGGGGGGGGGGGGCAAAAGAATTTAAA
>JASANN010000420.1:54475-210924 GCA_031762395.1 Calameuta pygmaea
CCCCCCCCCCCACGAGAATTTCGAGACATTCAAAACCAATAGTTCGATCAAATCAAGGAAAACAAAAGAGGAGAACTGAAAAAAATTTTGTAAAAAAAAAACTAGGATAAGGGTAGGTTGTAGATGATGGTGAATCACAGTCAGTTATGGTTTGTATGGAGAATTCGTGTGTTGCTCTACATTGGCATTAACTATAGCTGCCACACTGGAGCTGCATACCTACTGACAATGGACTTTTGTTTCTGCAAAGAGGACAGGAGGAATGAATAATTATTTCAATTCCTTTGCCCCATAGTCGCCAAAGTCATCCAGTCTACTGTATATGAATACGCACATCAAACACGCGCAGGCACACTCGACGTGCGACAATAAGGGCAACGCAAAACAACGAGAACTTCAAACCAAAAATGAACAATAAAATAATAATAATAATACTGGTCATCGCAATAACGATGAAAAGAGCAGAAAGAATGAGTTATTTACCCAGTGGTAAGAGGGGGCGTGCATGTGGAGAGGATACGAGCACGGAAGGTCCTCCTTTTGCCTCAAACTCTCAAATATCGGCATCAGCTGGTTCATAAACTCCTCCGCTGTACCATAAATCAAAATTTTAGATATAAAACTGCCTGAGGATTTCGTCCGTTCAGCGCAGACATCAAATAGCCAATGCGTTTCGTTGCCACCGAGGTAGCTCAGCGTCGAGCAACAAATATGTTTCTGAAAAATTGTAGGAAGGACGGCTGGCCTTACGTAGGCGATAATGCTGATAAATAAAATGACTGTAGAATAATCTAAAAATGTACAGTGCGACATTTACAGTGGTAAAGTCCCCAAGGCAGAACGAGTCGACTCTGCTGCCACCTGCCGTCCTTCCACAAGAACTTTAGAGCAAAGGCTCGAAAGAGAGACGAAGTCAGCTCGGACGGTGTGTCGTTCTTTCCCTAAATCACACCTCCTGAGGTTTACGCATACACAGTATTCGAATATTCGTTACGATTGCCGCTACATCATTCTTACTGTGATCTACGAGAAAGGAGCCATTTCCGTAACGTGACTGTGACGAGGAGATAGTGTAGTGATCGTGACTCGTCGTTGCTGATAAATAACCGGAGGAGAAGAAGCGTGCCTACTTGAAACTGAAAGTAAAAGGGTCGTTCGTGCGTGCTAAAAGAGTTTTGTGATACGTGAAAGGAATAATCGTGCTCATGCCAGCAAAAACTCACTATCAGATAAACTATCCGCCATATTGGATAAATCCTTGTTTCAGGGATCCATCCATCCATCTGATCTACGTCTACTGAATGTACAATCCCACCATCTTCTTGGAGCATCTCTCGACCCTCATCTCCTACTACTCTTCCACTACTACTCTATTCCTACTTACCGAGGTATTATCGTTGAGAGATCTCACAATCTCATATGGTCCATTTGTTCTCCTCGTGAAATTCTTGACTTTTTCGAAATCGAACGTACGAACGAACGAGAGCCAATCTCCATTACTTACTGGGTACGTAAAAATGACTGAGCAATATGAGGAAGTGGATTTAACGTGAAGCTGCTGACTCTGTGCAAGGGCTAAGGTCACAGGAGTACCGGAGGAAGAAGAGTGAAGCTGATGATCAGAAACGTCTGGAACCTTTGTTTGCTTTGCTATTTGATCCGCAAATCAGTCTTCGTTGGTCTGTCAGAGTTTATCCATTAATCTGCCTTCGTTCGTTCGTTCGTTCGTTCCAAGAGACCCTAAGATTACCTTTGTGATCGGGCCTGCGGAAGACATTGGCGTACGTTGCAGGGTCGAGGTCGGGCTCGGTTTGGACCTGAACGCCGTCATAGTCTGGCTGACGCCATCCGCCAATATGAATTGTTCCCGCAGCTCAATATTCGTTCTTCCCTTGGCTACAGTGTGTTGCGTGCACGCAGTTAGTGGGAAAGGCATTATGGGATTTACAGAGATAAGGAAAGGGATGTTCTCGTGTACGAGGTTATTGGTTTTATACAGAGAGTGTCAGTGTGGATTTTGTTTTTATGTTTTTGTAAGTGACGGAGGGGAAGAAGAAGTAAGAAACGAAGAAAAGGAAATCGCCAAATCAAAGAAAACATTGTGGGAATTTCGTTGATTCGGGACCAAGGACGGTTAATGGAGATTTGATAATAGCGATAACAAATTCCATTTTTTTTTACAGATATACAATATCGAGGCATGCGGATTAGTGATTGTTCAGCGGATATTCCAATTGGTGCGGAAACAAGGAAAATTTTCGTGAAGGAGCCAGAAAGACAAAGCGATTGTCATGTGGAATTTTTTTGTGTGTGTGTTTTTATGACAGAAATATAGGTATGTGCGTGCATGCATAAATATGTCATGTATATGTAATCGTGTTGGTGTGGCGTTTGTGTGCGTGTCGTTGGGAATGAAAAAAAAAAAGAAAAAGAAAACAACGTCTTTAGATTGGATCAAAGAACGTATTGCGTGTACGGGACTGTTAAGATCAAATCTACCGGACCAGCTTTGACGACTGTCAAATCTGACTGATATTTTTGAACTTCACAGTCCTGCACAAGAACAAATGTAAATGCGGCATAAATAAATACGAATAATCGATGCGACAAAACGATTCAATGGCGGCCACTGGGTCATCGTGTAATACAATATAAAAGATTTGGAGTCAAGTTAGCACAAATGTTCTCTATGTATTACTACACTGTATTACACTCTGAGCAGAGGTCACCAAGAACCGGACACCGAGTAACGTGAACCGGAAGTAAGAGGCAAATACTATAATTCTACATCATATAAAAGTTTGAAACGTGAAACAGATCGGCATTCTGTATATGTGTGTACGAATTGAAAAAATATAACTGACTCCTGATTCGAATTCTTGTTTCACGTTGCAAACGGTAACTAGAAGGTACGAGCGATAGGAGAAAAAAAATTAAAAAAAAAAAGGTCGCCACATCGATCCAGTATAAACGCCAACCACCATGCCAAAAACAATAAATAAATTATGGTTAAGTGAATTAAAAAAAAAAAATTAAAATCCAAGCTCCCAAAACACCATACCATTCGTCGAATAGAGGAATCGCACTGCTCCACATATAGACCTATGTAAAAAAATCTTAACCCTTTGCTAACTTGAGCCTACCGAATGGCTAATAAGAATGATGGTATATATGATGAATTTGCTAATTACGACCGATCGAGTCTATTTTTTAATTAGTAAATTCCACCGATCCAGAGTGCCCTGCTGTGGAGCGGTATGTACAGGTGTTACTAAAGACGATAATATTGCACCAACAGCGAATCCCTGATAAAATGTCTATAAGGGAAAGAAATAAACTGACAGAAATGAAATTCACGTCTGATGATGAACGTTAATGTGCTGCATGCAACGCATGAAAACAATCACAGCTCACGGTGACTACAGATATACATATTATATGCATTAAATAACATAGAACAAGGTTCAGGATGTTTCGAAGACATATGTGTCACATATGAAGATAGCTTAATCATAGTTATGGTTGAAATTTTAAAGGATCCAAGGTCATCCATAACACAGAACAAGGTCCAGGATGTTTCGAAGACATATGTGTCACATATGAAAATAGGTTAATCATCGTAAGTTATGGTTCAAATTTTAAAGGGTCATCCGGCTACCAATAGACAAGAAGATGATGTAAGAAAAGATACGTATGTATATCTGTAGATACGTGAATAATGGTGAGGCGACTGAAGCAGCCTTACCGAGCGGACACCAGCCCTCGTGCTGTTCCGGCTTGTTAGGATCCGGTATTGGCATTAGGAAAACTTCAATAGTGAATTAATAGGAAAACGATGATTGGACTCGCAAGCGGAGTGTATCGAGTGGGACGAAGCGGGACGACATCGTTTAAAAATTGACGTAACACGTAAAGGCGCAAACGTATGTAAACGTAAACCGCGTTTAAATTCGGAGTGACAGGCGTGTGTTCGTGGATGGGATGGAAGAATGGAAGTGAAAAAAAGGCAATAAAGTTAAGTTTAGTACAGGATCAATAGACACAAGTATCATCGGCTAACTACTGTTATGCTATACGAGTGAGGATATTCCAAAAGAGTCTTAAGAGATTTCGAACGATGACAGTGGGTGACGCGAAGAGTGAAAGTAGAAAGTAAAGATAAGACCTCTTTTGAAATATTATCACAATTTATCAGTAATCGGGTGGCTACTGGAGTTTTTGTAATTTCATTAGACACTGCCGGTGACTTATTATTCGGCAGTGAACAATGGATACTGACGTGAGAGATAAGCGAGGAAGATTTTTTTTTTTTTTTTAGAGAAAGGAGAGGAAAGTCTAAGTGTGAAAGTAGCAACTAAGCAAAGCAAAGTATAGCGGAGCACACGTTTTTTTTTTTTTTTTGGTCTGTTAGAATTCGTAGTCACGTTAAGAGCGATTTTACGCTCCCGGCATAGATGCTACTGTTATTCGTTATTTCGCCTCAGGAGTTGAGATCAGACGGGGTTAGGACGTTTAGTCACACAGCGCGCAGCGCCACGGTGGATTTTCATCGCAACACATTGGCGTAAACAATAACGGTTATTAAACTAGATTAACGGCGTGAGAATGGTTAGAGCGATCTTTGCGTGCGTTTCTATGCCATATGTTGTTTAGTTGAATCGTCGAGATAAGGGACTAGAGACAAATGCCGATGAACGTGAAGGGTGTGAACACAATTAACTTTTAAACACAATTAACGACATGATTAAAAAGTATAACGGGCAGATAATACAGGTGTAAATCACTGTCGGAGATGAAGACAACGAAATGGTTGATTGATAACAAATGAAAATCATTTGAGCACGCTTAATTAAAGGTAAAAAAGAAAACTTAAACGTTAAGCTGCCTCTTATCGCAGGGAAGACTCTTCGATCATATCGGTATTTAGATTCGTGATGGTTCGAGATAATTAAAAATTTCACAGAGCTAGATCGAAAGAATTAATTTGGAATTTTTCTATGTAAACTCGAAGCAAACGACGCGAACGCACACTCTGTCAGTTGAAAATTCAATCTTATCAATCATAATCGGGGAAGATCCTACTTGATCATGAGGAGACTTTGAGAGCTTGCAAGATAATCAAAAGAAATCAAGAATAGCATGTGCGTATTTCTGATAAATTTTGAAATATCTAGATCTGTCCAGGTCTCCAAATGCAAAGATCCTTTTCTCAGTTTGCTAAAATAATTTACTAAATTAGAATAGAAGATCAGCCAGTGGAGAAACTTACCGCGGCAGGGGTCGTTCTTGAGGAGGAATTCATCGAGAGCCACCCACCCGCCACCCACTCTGACCATCACGGTAGACCGAAGAATTCGAACGAGACGAAGCTTCTGGCTGTCGCCGAACTACAGAGGAAATAAAATTTTTAAGTTTTCAAAGGAGATGATCCATTAAGGAAGCGTAGAGAAGTTGCGGAAGATCCGCTTTTACCTACCCTGTATTTTCCTTCGCCAACCTGGAAAACGCGGAACTTCTGCCTGCAAGTGCAGAGCATCACGAGTCGTTTGACCTCGTCGTGTATCTTATCAGTGTCATGGTAAGTGCGACGCTCTTCCCAATCGGGTCTAAGGGCGGCGATGAACTCCTTCCAATCGATCAGACCCTCACCGTGACGATCGAACAGATCAGCCACTGCACCCATCTCGAGTCGAGATGTTTCGAATTCTAAAAAGACGATTTAAATGATGACAGAGGGTGACCCTCGATGACATTTTTAAATTTCATATATTTTAAATTCTACTCACTGGTATTCATGATTCCTTGAATAAAGTCTTCTCGCGGTATCAATCCGTCGTTGTTCTTGTCCATCTTCCTGAAGAGATCCGTGAGTCGCGACTTCTTGTGGTTCATGAACTTGAGGAACTGTTTAAAAAAAAAAAAAACCGTTGAGAATGTCTTTTATGGATACGGAGTCATGAAAAAAAAAAATTTAAGCTTTACCCTCTTGCGCCAATCTTCCCAGCTGAAGTTTGCGACACGATCAAGCTCCTGTATGTAATTGTACTTGTCCTGAAGACGTCGTTGTCGCTCCCAGGCGAGCATCCAGACGTTGCGCCATCTGTCCCAGAGGAGTTTAACCCTCGGACTACGGAATTCTGGCTCTGCTCCTTTGCTGTTTGATAATTAGATAATTAAAATCGCTGATCAAGCGCCAATCCTAACACAATTTTAATATCGTTATCGAGGAGCGATTGCACGATTACACGATCGACAAATGCGAATGCACATATTTTTCGTCTCATCGTCCTGAGGCTTTTTACCAAAAGTCCCAAAGCCCAAGTTGTGACACAGAGATAATGAGATAGAAGAATACAGCGTTCACCTTAAACCAATAAAATTCCTCCGACGAAGCACAATCAGCTTTCCTCAACCATAGACAAAGTGAATTCGACAGACCGAGTAACCGCGCAACCGTCGACCAGGTCGATCAGGTCCACCAGGTCGATCTGATCTGCAGAAAGGGAATGTGAGCAAGAGTGTGACTGAAAGTTGGGTGTGACGAACCTTCCTTTAGGGGGGAAGCGTGGCCCGATGTGCGGCAACGAAGAGTCTGGCGTTCTCTCACGACCCGGGCTGGCTCGGCTAAACAAGAACATGCCTCACGTCACTCAACACTCTCTACTCAAATTTACTCTCTCTCTCTCTCTCTCTCTCTCTGCTTTTCTTTCTACTTCTTCGGTCCTTTCGATCAATATAACTGTGTCTCTGAACAGACTTATTTTACATTGACACAAAGCTCAAAAAAAACAATTGGGTGGAATTTTCAAAAATTATAATTTTTTTTGGATTAAATAAAAATTTTTAGCCAGAAGCTACACTGGTAATGCGATTACAGTGCACACGTGTCTTGTTAACATGTTTCCAATGTGCGTTGTTGGTCTTGCTAGCTACTGCTAGCACTGATTATAATGATAAGGAAAGCACAAGGCAAGAAAAATTTATTAATACCTTCCACGTCGGGATGCTTGGGACAGATCTCGGCTTCCTTTGAAACTGGACAGCAACGAATGCGACAAACATTGAACGTTAAACACATGACAATGTAAAAGGCGATGAATACTTGGAAGTTAAAGAAACAAATGAAGAGATCATGGGAGGAGGAAGAAGGGAGTGCGGGTAAGTCATTGGAGGTCACACGAAGAGTAAAATAAAAGACTTAATGATGACGCACCTTTGCTTGCGCAGTGGAGAGTGCTCGTGATTGTGCTCTTGATGATGGTGATGATCCTTACTGTTGTCCGTTATATTAATGAACCATGCGAAAAGAAACACGTGAGTGACGTAGAATGCACACGCAGAACACATAGAGCACACATGACACACGCATCGGTAGTCGTTGAAAACACATAAGCTTAAGAGGTCAAAGAAAAATGAGAAAATAAATAATGAAAGAAGGGAAGAGGATAAAATCGGAGAAGCAAAAAGCAAATTGAAACTTGTATTACCGAATCCTTGTTATCCGCAGTCAGTCTGAAAAGATTCTTGTGCGCAAGGCAGTGTGCTTAGGGTTGTTAGCTTGGACTATGAGAACAGTAGTTGGATAGAAAAGAAAGACCATAGTATAGGATGGGGTCAGATTGCAATGAAGAAGGTAAAAAGACGTACGCAGATGCTGATGAAAGAGCTGGCTTCGGTTTGGACATTTTCCGAGCGTCCTTGAGGGGTGGCTTGACCTGTCTGGCCTTGCAGACACGGTCGACCTCGTTCTGTCTGCGACTTGTATTCTCCATGAACTCACGATGATCAACAATAAGCTCTTCGAGAGCAGCACGATCGTCTGGTAGAGGTTCAGCCTCCAGGGCTTTCAAGGTGTTCTCGAGACCCTCGAGCCAGGCGAGTAACTCCTCGAGGAGATTGTCCAGGTCCTGAATATATGGGAAAGTTATATTAGCGCGTACGGTAAGTCTAAAGGATTAAAGGGCTGAATAATTATGACGAGGTCAATGATATTTACCTGAAGACCTCGCATGTGCTTCTCAAGTCGCTGGTTTCGCTGGTGACCCCAGGTCGAAACCTCGTCCCATCTGGATTGGATTATTGTGATCCAGTGTTTAATCACAGCTGCGCCATCAGGATGAGCTTTGGCAAGAATGATGTGAGCAAGTTCCAGGGTATTGTCTTTCTCGATTTCCTTGGAAGCGAGCTCACGCAAGAACTTCTCGTGTTCGATCAGCTGATTGCGACTCTCTTGCTCGTCTTCAGGTAATTGTCCAGCGAAGCGGAGCTTCATTTCAGCATCACCCAGCCATTCGAGCAGCACGTGAACTGCCTTGTGAAGACGCTCGGCTTCGCGAAGAGCTTCCTCGAGACGTGCGCTCTTCGCTGAGGACAGTCGACTAACCTTTTCCCAGAGAGTGCTAACCTCATTCAACTGAGAACGTATCGTGGAGGCATCTTGAGGAGTCGCAGCCTTCGATTCGAGTTCTCTTCCTGTTTTTGTCACTGAGCCCATTTGATTGGCTCGAGATTCGAGGTCACGTTCGAAAGACTTGTGTTGTTCCATAAGGTTGGTCACGGTGTCGAGGTCACCATGAAGAGGGCCAGTATTGGCCAGGTTCCTCTCAGTCTTCCGGAGCCATTCAAGAAGAGCTTGAATGGCGTCCTTAAACTGTCCAGAGAAGAGAAGGGCTTCCTCGAGCTTCCGTTGGCGGTCAACGCTCTTGGCGCAGACGCGAGTCCATTTGTTCTTGAGCTCGTCGAGGAGGTCCTTGAGGACGGGCTCATCGGGCTTGGGTGCCTTGTCCTTCAGGGCTTTGCCCGACTTCATAGTACTGTCGTAGGTAGCTTGCTTAGCGCCCAAAGCCTTCTGAACTTCACGGTGCTTATTCAGACGTGACTTGATCCTCTCAGGATCATTGCCACCGAGGCCATCGGCAGCAACTTCGTCTAAGCTCTTTTCAGTATCATCCAGCCAACTGATGAGAGCGGACCAGGAATCATGGAACTCACGTGCCTCCTTGTAACCGTGGTCGAGAGCGCGCGTCCTCTCTGCTGACTTAGAAACAACGCGTTCCCAGCGGTGCTGCACGCTGATCAGCAGATTCTTTATTAATATGACGTCCTGTTTCTGCGAAAAGTATTTCAGATGTGTACCCTTTTTGTCAAGGTTAAGCATGGTCTCACGGTGGACGCCCACGTCCTTCTGGAAGGCCTTGTGTTCCTCAATCTGACCGAGAATAGTCTCCATGACCCGTGATACCGGTTTAAGGTTGGTCAGGATCTTCTCTGCGTTCGTCAACCAATCAACAAAGGCCTGGAGAGCATCGTGGAATTCCGTGGCTTCTCTCAGAGCGATTTCCAGCTTGATCTTCTTGTCGCTCGCGCGACCAGTGACACTGTCCCAGCGTTGCTTCAGGCTACGTAGATTATGATTGAGCGAACCAGCACTTCCGGTACCAGCACGCTTCAAATATTCTTGGCCCTGTTGAAGAACTGTCTCAACCTTTGGACGATTCTGTTCAAGTTCATTGTAGACTTCCATGAAGCGCTCCAGCTGCTCGGATGCCGTTTCCGGAAGACCGCCTACAGGCTTCGAAGCGACGATGGTGTTGTCCACGTCACCCAACCAGGACAGAAGATCTTGAATTTCTGCAGTGAAGGATTGAGCCTCCCGCAGCGCATCCTCGAGCTCGCGTTGTCGATCAGCCGCGCGTTGCAGAAGATCTCGCCAGCGTCGATTCAGAGTACCTAGTTTTTCGGCAGTGGTCGAGGCCTCTGGGCTTCCTTTGCCATCCTCTATGAGTTGCCTGCCGGCATCGTTCAGTGTGTCGACGCTGGTCTGATGCGCCTGGATGTCGTTTACGAGCACCTTCAATTTAGCCAGCTCGACCTCGATCACCTGAGGATCACCAGCTACTGGCTTCAGTTCATCCAAAGTCTTGTCCGTCTTCTCGATCCAAACGAGTAGTTCATCCAATGCGTGTTGGAATTGTCCAAGTCGCAGCAATGCGTTCTCCAGAAGTCTCTGCCTCTCGACGACGCCTCGCAACAATCCATCCCAGCGACGATTGACGGCACCCAATGGCTCCTTGATCGCCGCCGCCTGCTCTGACGATGTTCTCTCCGTAAGTTCTGCCGCTTGCCTATTCAACAGCCACCGCACAAAATTAATGCACTGTAATAACGTATAACTTTATACAAAAATTATAAAATATGATAGCATCGTGCCGCCACTCGTTCTACCCTCGAAGACTCAGCTCTCTGAAGTTTTGCTCATTATCACAGAACGAGCTAGCGAGAATAAGAGTAATCCAGGCAGGAGAGATTAGCTGATTGATTGTTTGAGTCAGTGCGACTCTTTTGGCCAAATTTGACACTCTCTAAGAGAGATCGAGGGAGCAAAAGGATGGGGCCGATGCCACGAAATGTTATGATCCAACTGCTACCTGCCAACTGGTAACTGCGAATTAAGCAACTGGCCAAGAATAAGGACTAGCCTCGCTCCCTCGTACGCTCTACGTGATACGTAGCTGACGATACGAGTTGCATGCGCGATAGAGGACCAGGATGAGGAGGACGAAGGTGGAGACGCACCTCGTCCGCTAGGAAAGTTATGCTTAGATACCGCATGAGTGATGCGTAATATTGTGATACGACAGTCATTTATAATAATTGCACCATGTACAAGCCATGCTCTCTAACTACTGCGACAACACGGAGAGGGCTCGACTTGCCTTGTCAGACTCCTGCACGTGTGTTCAGGACCCAGCATAGGAAAAAGAAAGATTGATTAGAATTTCATCATTAGATATTAGAACTCTGTGAGAAATTATTATTCTTGAGATCTATCGTTGATATTGCCAGTAAGGTTGATACTGGATGAAAAAAGGGCCCCTGTGTGACGAATGAATCATGACTCACGATGATTATAGTGGTAACGAAGATGATGATCATCGTCGGGGGACAGCAAATAAAAACAGAAGAGAAAAGATTACCTGTTGAGGGCTTCGACCTTGACCATGTGTGGATCGACCTCAGCCTTGAAGTTGGACAACTGTTTGATCTGTTGTTTGACCTCGTCGATGTCACTACCCAGAGCGCCCATGCCGGCGAACTTATCCTCAGCCTCCTCGAGGAACTCGAGGAGGTTCTGCAAAGTCTCGTGGAACTCCATGGCTTTTTCCATTGCGTCGATGAGGTTTTCCTCGCGCCTTGCATACAAGGCCGTTACGTTGTCCCAGGCCTGGTCCAGGTCCTCGATGTGCTTGCGAACTTCCGGTTTATCTGGTTCGCCACAGAGACCCATCAGTTCGTGACCGGAAGCCCGGACTTGCTCCACGTCCGGTTTCGTCTGGTCGATCTCCTGACGGATTTCCTGCAGAGCGACTTGCTGTTGCTGAATAGCAGCTGGTTGAACTGCTGGCGGTGCCTGTCCTGCTAGAGCATCCTGAAGCTCCCGAAGTGTAGCCATTACACCGTTCAGTTCTGACCAGAACTTCTCGGCACAGGCGAGGGTATCGTCCAGGGTAAGACCCCGGTCTGTGGTCGCCTTCTGCACGTCGGCCCATAGTTTATTCAGCTTGTCAAGTTTCCTCTTAATGTCCTTTACTGCGGGGTCTGCTCTGTTGCCGGCTTTGCTGATGACATCGTCAGCAGCTTTCTTCACGGCCGCGTAGGCTTCAGAACGTTGAGCCAGGTCCTCTGCGAGAGCAGCGTTGTCTTCCATCTGGTCGCGTAGCCGAGGAGGATGAGCACTGACGGGCTCCGCACCATTTACCTGATCAGCAGTTGAAGATAGAGCGCGGAGCATACCTTCAAGTTTGTCAGAGAACTGTGAGGATTCCTGGAGGGCTTGCTCCAGTGCCTGTTGTCGAGCGCGCAGTTCAGCCCGAAGGGCAGCATATCTTGCGTTATCATTCTCAAGAATTTCCTGAACCTTAGCAGCTTCCTCATCGTTGCAGAGGCGCGCGAGAGCTTCGCCAGTCTTGTTGAGCTTCTCCACAAGAGGCTTGTGTTCGTTAATGCTCTGCATCAGGAGCTCGTTCTTATCCTGCTGGGTAGCGATAAGGTCAGGGCGAAGAGCTGGCATTGGTAGCATGGCGACCTGTTGTTCAGCTTCCTCGAGCCAGCTGACGAGGCCCGCGTGGGTATCGCGCAGATGCTCTGCCAGAGGCAGTGCTTGCTCTAGGGCACCCAGTCGGTCGGAAGACAGTCCTGATACGATTTCCATACTCTCCCGCAGTTCTTCCATCTTATCTCGGATCGTTGAAGTATCCTCGTGTTGGGCATTCTCGCGAATGACCTTCTTGGCTGTAGAGATGACGTCGCGAACGCGACCTTTCTGGCTAGAGATGTCATCGTTAAGGGCTTTGTGTTCCTTGAGCTGCACACGGATAATCTCAGGTTCACTGCTAGGTGGCTCTGCCTCTCGCAGCTGATTGTCAACTTCCCTGAACCAGTCAAGGAGTTCATCGATGTCACCGATCACTTCCAAGGAACGCTGCTTGCTTAGTTGGATTCTTTCAGCCTTGCGCTGAATTTGCTCGGCGATAGCGTCGAAACGTCGATTGTCACGACTGACGAGACCTTCGATCGTCGCGGCGCCTTCCCCAGGAGAGATCTGGCATAGTTGTGGACCGACGGTGTTGATTTTCTCCAAGACGGGTCGGTACTCTGATATTTCCATTTCGAGACGGATGATCTCATCCTCACGAGGCTCAGCAGATTGTAGAGCTGACTCAGCACCCTGCATCCAGTCCATGAGACGATTATGATTGTCATGGAATTGCTGCACCAGTGGTAGAGCTTCCTGAGCATGCTTAAGCAACTCGGAACCTCTTGTCACTAGGTCATTGAATCGTCTTTGCAACGAATCCAGCTTATCCTTCAGTTGTAATGCTTCATCGCTTGAGATGTGCTTCATCAACTCGAGCCCTGAATCCGTCGTGGAGTCAACCTCGGTCTGACGAGCGCTAACCTCTTCGGTCAAGTCGGCCAGATCTTCCATCTGTTGCAGAAGCCGTTCCGTATGCACGGCCAAGATTCGGTATTTGGAAAGTCGCACTTCCATGCTCTCCATCCATGCCTGCAGATCCTGGTAGCTTAGCACGAGGTGTCTCAGTCCTTGTCTTGAGCGCTGAAGAAGAGCTCCAAGAGCTTCAGAACGTTCAACAAGACTAGCGTATCTTTCAGCAGCATCCTGAAGTTTGTCCGCGAGAGTTGCAGCTTCCTCCTCTCCTACCAATCCCATTAGCTGACTGGCGATTTCTGTCAGTTCACTGAAGTCGACCTTCTTCGATAGAATGTCGTCGTGGAGCACGTCGTGTTCAGAAACACGTTGTTGAATCTTCTCTTCGTCGGTTGGTACCAGTTCCATATCCTTCACCCGTTTTTCAGTTCTGTCTAACCAAATAGCAAGCGGTAACAACTTCTCCTGGAATTCCTTCGCGACAGCCATTGCTTGTTCAAGCGCATCCATCCTCTCTGCGGCACCTTCACTAAGTTTGTCAAATCTGCCCATAAGGTCCTTCAGTTGTTTCTCAATAGCTTTGCGTTCCTTTGGCTCAGCACCAGCAGCCACTTCCTGTCCCATATTGAACAGGGAGGACATGGAATTCTGTCTATCCATCAGCATTTTACGTAGAAACTTTTGTTCCTGTAGCTGTGCCTTCACGACCTTATAGTCTGACGAGGGTGGTTTTTGGTTAGCAACCATCTCTTCGGTATCGGCCAACCATTTTTCCAAGCCGTCCAAGGCTTCCTGGAATTTGCCAGACTGAAGAAGTCCCACGTCCAACTTTCTGTCCCTCTCATTCAGCTGAAACATAAAAGTTCGTTATTTTTTTTTAACCAGTTACAAAGTTATATGGCTCCCAGTAGATACTCACTCTGTCCTTAAGATCGTTCCATTTCTCATTCATCTTGTCAAGATCCTTCTCAATGCTTCCAGTGTTAACATCCCGGGCAGCACTTTGAATCAATACCTGTCCCATCCGATTGCATTCATCAACAGCATGGCCAATTGGTTCAATCTTGCCAGTCTTCAGGGCTCTGAAGTCATCCTGCTGAGCTCTGATGGAGTCGACTTCGGAACCGACGGGTTTTAACTTTCTAATTTGATCGTTTGCCTCCGCAATATCGTCCATCACGTCAGCATGTGCATGATAGAACTCCTGAAGTTTGTCCAAGGTATCACGTAGTTCGTCCTCCCTATTACGTGCGCGCTCATCAAGCTTGCCAAGATGACGTTTGAGTCCCTCAACTTGATCACGAGTGGCTACAGCATCCGGAGCGAATCCAGAGTCGACGAGACGTTCGCCAGAGCTTACAGCATCGGCCACGCCATCGGACAATTTATTCAACTTGTTTATCACCTTGCCCACGTCCTCCTGCTGTCCACGGACAGTCTTTACATCACGACCAGGAGCCTTCATCGAATCAAGTTCGTTCTCTACAGCAGCAAGATCCTGGCTTAGAACCTTTACTTGGTCATTGAACTGAGCCATTGCCGTGGCAGCACTCTGCAAGTCGCTGCATCGATCGTCCAATTTGGCCTGGAGATCATCTATACGGTCAGTGACATTCTCAACCTCATCTTGCAGATGACTTGCATCCACACCCTGTTCACTGGCTTTGTGGACCAGGTCGTTAGCCTGTTGACGTACAGCCTGCAGCGGCTTCTTCAGGCTTGATGTTTCTTCTCGTAGATTCTGCAAATATTACGGTAGAAGTTTAATCACCATTGACATTGAGATTTCTCTCGCGTCAACGTATCAAGTTTGTTACCTTTATTCGGTCGAGAAGCTTGGGGTCCTTAGAGGCTCCGCCAAGAGCATCGTGCGATGCCAATTTATCCTCGCACCGCTGCAAGCCGTGCTGCACGTCGCGCAGATTCTCGTTGAAGTCCGATAGGTGCCGAGCAGTGTCTTCCAGCGACTGGGTTCTTTCCAAAAGGTCTGGAATAGAAATCAGTTCGTTAGGACAATGTCGTTTCCATGATGATGCTTGAGACCCTTACCATTGTTCAGTTTATCCCATCTCGCCTTCATAGCTCCGAGTTCGTTCTTCACGACTTCCTTATCGATGTCGCAAGCACTGAGGAAGGTTTCGCCCAGGGTCTTATTGTTCTCAAATTCACCAGAACGTTTCCATACTTCGTTCCTAAAGGACGAGAGTTCCTTGAGTTGCTTCTCTATGTCCTTGCGCTTGAAGGATGCTGGTTTCAGACCCTCCAACTTATCTTCTGCCTGGCGTAGCCACGGCAAGAAGACGTCCTGGGCACGGTAGTACTTCTTGCAGTGTTCCGCACAAGTTTGCAACTTTGTATGTCGGTCTAGGGTGTCCTTCTTCAGTCGATCCCACTGAGACTGCATCTTATCCAGATCTCGCTGGAGAGAACGGTTTTCTGCCTTCTGTGATCTTGCCAGAAGATCACGTCCCTTGTTCAGTAACATAATCACCTCGTGTTCTTTGGCCATTACGTTACGATAGACAGGCTGAAAAATATCGAAATTTAAAGATCAAGAAGTCGGGGGTCGATCTGATGCTCCAAAACTTCTAAAATCGTCAAATCCTGCACACTTACCTCGTGATGGTCCAACTGTTGCTGCAGAATCTCACGATCAGCGGATACTAGCAATTTCTCAGACATGTTACCCAGTTCGTCTGCGAGCCAGCCCAGGGTCTTGCTGCAAGATGCTTCAAATTGGCGTCCGTCACGGAGATTACCCTCAACCTCAGCTTTCCTGTGATCCAGTTTCTTTTGTAGATTGTTGTAAAGCTTTCCAACAGCTGCGAGTTTGCCCTGAATCTCAGACTTGGACGCAGGATCACTCAACACCTCGCACAATTGAGCGCCGGCAGCTTCTGCGTCGGCAAGAAGAGGTCTCTGACCTTCAAGCTGTCGTTCTAGGTTCTCAATCTTACGTAACTGTTCTTCAGGATCTTTGTCAAGAGGAAGATCATCCAGATTGTCGGATATGCCTTGAAGAGCATCACGGAGTCGATTAAGACTGGCATCAAATTCTCGACTAGTGTCGACAGCGTCCCCAAGACTTTGGGCACGCTCATCCAGACGACCAAGTTGATCTGCCCATCGGTCGAGAACGTTCTGAAGTTTGGCGTTGATCTTCTGGCCATCGGGAGAGTTAACGTTAATTCTCGCTAGGACACTTTCGCCAACCTCAGCCAAATGGTCAAGTTGTGGCTGTTGTGTTCTGAACTCTTCGCGTAAGACTTGAACCTGCTGAACCTGACTGGCAACCATTCGTGGATCCGATGAAATGGGACCCAAAGCACCGAGCATCCGCTCCTTAGCTCCCAACCAGGAGTTCAAACCCTCGTGAGTATCGTGGAACTCACGCATATCTTCCAAGAATCTGATTCTATCCTTGCATCTGTCTGAAATGGATTTCCATCTACTGGACACATCCTCAAGTTCATCATTCAGGCGATCAACGCCGTCAGCTCCTTTCTTGCGCCGCACAAGATCCCGACCCTGGGTCCTTGTACTGTCAAGTAGAGATTGCTTCTCGTACATTTCCTCGATAACGGTCTTGATTTGCTTGGCGGTCTTATCAGCATCCTCTTTGCTTGATGGAATCGTCTCCTTAGGTAGCTGTCTTTGTACCTGGAAGAATAAGATTTATGATTAGTTCTTTCATAACTAAACCAGCAACTAAATTTCAGTAGATTAAAGAGACAAACCTTGTCCAAGAACTGTGAGAGTGTTTTCAAGTTATCCAAGTGCTTCCTCAGCTCATCCTTGATGTTATCCAACTCGGTTTGCCTATCAGTCAACCTGACACCCAATAAACCATATCGGTTATTGATCTCCGAAAGCTGTTGCTGAACCGGAGAGAGTTCTTCCAAGTGGAATCCATCTTGACTAGAGCGTCGGCTGCTGAATCCGCTGCTACCACCTGGAGACACCGGGCTTTGAACTGCATAGGACTTGGTGGGGGATGGTGAACGACCATCTTGTGATGTGCGACGCACTATTAAAAAAAAAAAGGAAAAGAAAAATTATACGATGCCGATGAATAAAGGAAATTAGTCATGACGGAGATGTGACTATCAAGTGCAGAAAAGGAGACTGATGACAGTAGCTAGGTTACGATTAAAAAATGTAAAGAATAATTAATGGAAGCAGGTTCTAGTGGAATTCCTGCTTACATGGACCGGTGATGTTCGGCCTCTTGGTAGGACTTGCACTTCCGCGACGTCTAGTTGGACTCTCACCGCGTTCCTTGAGCAAACTATCGTAAGCGATACCAAGATCATTAACTTTATCCACGGTGCTGCCATAGTCTCTGTATTCCTTTTGTATAGGCTTGAGTTCCTCAGCCTGCTTCTTGAGCTTTTCCAGGTCGACAGCAACTGGCTGGAGTCTCTGAACTTTGTTCTCACTTTTATTGAGCCAATCGATAACTTGATCGCGTAGCTTCTCATACGCATTAAGTTGCTCAGCGCGTGACTTGCTGAGACGCTGCTTCTCGTCAAGGAGACTATTGAGCTCCTTCCATTGGCTCTCCAGAGCCTTGATTTTCTCTCTGATCGGAGCCGCGTCGGTGATATCCTTCTTTGAGAGTAGGGCCTTGCCATTGCGAATGAGATCATCAAAGTTGGCACGTTGATCGTCACGTCTGTGTACCAATTGAGCCATCTTGTTTTCGTATTCCGAGACGTCCAGTTTAGAAAGTTCTCTGGACTCGAGGGCGTCCAGTATGTGCGAATACCAGCTGTCGAACTTCGCTGTCTCGTTGTTGAATTCACTGAGCGCCTGTGAAACCTCATCGAGGAACTCGCCACGACGAAGCGACTTGTCCATTAGCTTTTCGAATCTACTCTGAACATCCTTAAGCTTGGCTTCAATGCGTTTGGCTACGCGCGCGTTGCTGGAGTTGATCAAGAGATCCTGGGCGCTTGTGCTAATAGCATCTACACTCGCACGGTGACTGTCCAAGTCTGCTTGGAGCACACGCTGTTCGCGTTGCTGCTCTTCCAGTCGCTCCTTCTGCAAACTTGCCGGTCGTTGGAGATTTCTGAAAAAAGAAAGAATTGTATCATTTATACTGAAGCAAAATTTATTGCGCTAGATAAGCTTTGTTTTAATTCACTCACTTGAACTGACTCTCGGCGTTGTTGAGCCAATTGACTAGACCATCAAGAGCATCTTGGACTCCCTGACTCTGAACGAGAGCTGTATCGAGTTCCTGGCACTTATCGGCCAGAGCATTGCCCAGTTGCCTGTACTTATCCTCAAGGGCTCTCACAGGTTCCTCGAGTTGATTCGTCTCGTTAGGTGTGAGTTGCCCATCGAGAGACCTCAGAAGAGCATCAACGCTAGACTTGGCATTGTCCACGAGTCTTTCATTCGCCAGGAATTCATTATTCAATGCCTTGGCTTTGCTGAGCTGATCTTCGACTTGCTTAGGTTCGGCCGCTACGGGCTCAGAGATGACTTTGTTCACCTTTGGCTCAACTTCCTTCAGCCAGGACTTGGCCTTATCGAGGGAATCGTGATAGTCACGTTGTCTGCCTCCAACTCCTGAGAGTCTGTCCGACAGAGCATTCGCTCTGGAGAGGAGATCCTTATAATGGGCAGTTACAATAGAGACTTCGCTGCGCACCGGTGAATCCTGAGTTGGCAATGGTTCCTTGTGTGGCAATCGTTGAGGCAGACCTGTTCTGAATTCGTTCAGAACCTGGAGGTACTCTTTGCCCTCGTCAACAAACTTCTGTGCTGCCATCGTGATGAATCGCAGATCAGCCTGGTGAGCGATCACATCACTTACAAAGTCCCGGGTGGAATCTGAACTGCTGGTCAGCTTCTTCAGGTCCGCCAATGAACGTTCCTTATCCTCCAGGGTTCGTCTAGCCTTATCCAGCCACGAAGAGAACGACGCGATCTCGTTTCTGGTTAAAGAGAACAATGACAATCATCATCTGACCCTACCTCTTAGACCCTACAGCGAATACTCACTTGAACTTCGTGAGTTCATCTCGGGCTCCAGTGAGACGTTTCAGAAGACGTTCCGTACGGTCTGTGGCTCTCTCAAACCTTGTTTTCAACGAGCGTCCATTCTTCTCGAGGGTCGACACTTCGTCGCTCGAGAGGACGTCGCTTCCAGTGAGAACCACTTGGCGAACTTGATCCAGACACGAAGAGACTGGCCGACTGTGTCCTTCTAGGTCCTCTTTCACTTGCTGAAAAAAAAAAATCCAAATCATTATATCCAACCATGATGTCTCACACGGTCACGTTCTTTAACACTGACAAACAGCTAACCTTCATCACGTTTATCTGATTTCTCAGTTCCTCGATATCCTCCTTGACGACGTCCTGATTGGCCAGTTTGTCTTCTACAGCCGAGATCCATTGCAAAAGCTTGGTCAGGCTTTCATCACATAACTTGTACTTCTCCTCCACCGCTTGCTACAAGGACATACGATTAACTTGTGACAGCCAACTTTAATACCATCTAATATTGCCAACAAAGAGGGGACAACGAGCTAGGACCTTGATGGGAGCAAGGGATACTGGATGGGGGTCAAAGATCAGGTTGGGCAGGACGACTTGTTCATATCAGAGGCATTTCTATATATATAAAGTAAAGCTAAAATCTATTCTAAAATATATATACGTATAATAAGCCTATGGTAATGTCTCTCACTCATGCAAGCACGAACACACAAACGGAACATACATGATGACAGAAGTCAAAGGTCAAGTTGGTACAATACATTGGCCTAGGGTAGCTTTAATTTATCTGCTGGGACTGCGTACGCGGTACGTATGTGCCTTTCTCTCGTATGCAGCCGAAAGCAAATGAGAATAGCGTCCAAGCTTTATGTGTGTAATGTGTAAAAAAAAAAAAAAGAAAACCTCGGCACAAACTTTTCTCAAGCAAATAAATTAAAACGCACAGTAATATGACAGTGTGTGTGACAATGACGATAACCTGGTACAAAAGGAGACAGTACAAAGTATATGGATGAGATGGAACGACACAAAATAAAAATAAACAGGATAGGTAAGTGAGTGTGGCAAGATAAAGTCCAAATGAAAAATAGCACAAAAATAAAAAAAAAAGAGAAAGAAATGTGAAAAGGTGAAAGATAACCAAATAAACAAAAAACAAAAAGTTGATGAGGAAGAAGACGAGGAAGTCGAGGAAGAGAACAATAATACCTGCAAAAAAGTAAAAAGAGTTAAAAATTTATCAAAAAAAAAAAAAAAAAAAAAAACCGGAACTACGACGACGGCGACGACGACGACAGGCGTCGAAATCATAGGAGTGAGTTACAGCGATTATAAGTTAATGGATAAGACTGGTGGGTGGCGAAGGGAGAAACATTGCGCGTCGTGAAATCAAAATGGCCGCTCAAGAATAATCAAAGAAAGGATTTTTTTAATTCTCTGACGACAGTGAAAGTGATTAAAGTTGTGACGACGCGTAACGCACTCTCCCTCCCCCCTACCCTCCCCCATAGAAGTAACTGATTGTGTGAAGGCTTATTGAGTTATTAAAGTTAATACCGGGTCCCATAATGGCTGCCATGGTGGTCATGACGCCTATGAGAACGCCGATTTTAATTACCCTCTAAGGTACCTTAATTAATCGCCGATTGAATTAGCGTTGCTGATGCGACAAGAACGACATTGGATTAATGATTAATTTTAATTAAAGCGATGTCTATGGATCGTGGACGTGGTTATAGCGTGGAACCAGTGTACCACGCATGAGTCTAGTCGGTTGTGTCTCTGTAGATTCGCAGACAACCTGGCGTTCAGTAGAGCCACGCGAGCCTAATGGTTAGTGTCGGATAGGTGGTCGTGGTGATGGTGGTCGTGATAGTCACGGTGACACTTGGTGATCTTTTGTTTTATTAGCCCCATGTTAAATGATAACAAGCACGGGGATGTGAGTGTCGTGTATCTTGGGTACGCTGTAAAAACGAGACAAAACATGATAAGCAAGCATAACCCTAATTGTAAGTAAGAATGAATAGTGAGAGATGCTCTTGAGAATTTTGCATTATTTTGAAATGCTCAGGGTGAAAATGAAAATGAAAAAAAAAAGAGGATCATTGGATCGGATCGAAGAGGACAAAGTCTTGGTGCAAAAGAAGATCTCGATGGTTTCGTGAAGATGGGTTGTGCGTTTGATCAATGGTATCAGGACTATTGAATAGCTTCTTTCTGGTTACTCTAGCAACTAGCACGAGCGTCAGTCGATCAATCGAGGGTGGAAGGAAGCCGGTAGAGCTTGGAAGTTGAGGAAACTCGAAGCACAGTGCAGGAAAATGTCCATATCCACTTGAGCAAGCTGATAAAGGATTACGAAAAGGTCGTTATGGGTGATAGGGGTTGCAGGATTAGGTTATAATTAAATAAACGTGCACAAGAGCGAGCATACGAGGGACTGAGAAAAGGATGACTTACCCTGGCTTCGGCGGCGAGCACGTAACCCCGTTCCAAGGCCTTGACGAAGTCGAGACTCTTGCCGTTGGGGTCTTCGATAAACCTGCCTGCTATTGGATCTATCCTGGCTTCGCTTATGGAGTCTAACAACGTTACGATTTTCCCGGTGACAGGATCCTTGATTACCGTGCTCGAGGGATCTATGAGTGCCGAGTCTATAGCCTCTAGGAGGGTCAGACGCTTACGATCTAGGACGGAAGTAATCACGAAGGGGTCATAGAAGCCGCCAGTGGTGGGATTGTAGATACCGAACTGTAAGGCCTCGATGAACGTCAGACCACGCTTGGGGCTTACTAGAAGGCCGCTCTCGATTGCCTTTGGTAGAGTGTACAACTTAGAGGTTAGGGTGTCCAGGACGCTGCTCTTCTCCGCGTCCATCATACCCTTGCGGAAAGCTTCTGCGAGCTTTACCAGCTTTCTTTTTTGGGTGTCCTTGATCAGCGCAGAATCAGGATCGACGATGCCGAGACTCACGGCTTCCTTCAGTGTGAGGACGGTGCCAGTCTTTGGTTCAGTAAATTTGCCGGTCTCCAGGGACAGAAGACCCGTTTCCATAGCCTTCTCGAAGCTTATAGGTTCTTCCAGGAACACGAGGACGTCCTCGAACCGGATGCAGCGTGTGTCTACTGTCTTTCCGCTACGGAGCTCAAAGCTTCCCCGTTTTGAGGGATCGACTACGCCTTCGTCTATTGCTCTTATGACGCTGATGAAACGACCGGTGCGAGGATCTTTCAGAATTGATGTCTCAGGATTGAGCAGTTCGTATCTAATGGCTTCTTCGAGGGTGCACTCGCGAACTGCTCGAGATTCCTTCGCACCATATGGTTTTGAGTCTGGTTCAGCGTCTACGTCCGAGACATTGATGGCGACGTCGAGATCCATTCGGGTCAATGGCTTATCGACGCTGACAAGGAGTCCACGTTCCAGAGCTACGTCGATGTTGTAAGCTCGTTTGCTCTTGGGGTCCAGGACCCGGCCTTTAGGAACGTCGATGGTCCCATCGGCGATACCTGCTTGGAGAGACTTGATACGTCCACTGGTGGCATCTTTAAGCGCCGTTGTGTCAGGGTCGAGAAGACCTACAGCGAGAGCTTCCTCCAGATCGTGGTACTCGTTGAGGGAAGGATCGACAAACTTGCCACTGTCACCACGATACAAAGAACACCTGACAGCTTCTTCGATCGACAGTGGCTTCTTCGAAGGTACCACAAAGCCACGTTTTCGTGCTTCTTGGAGGTCCATGACCTTTCCACTTTCAGGAACCACGAAGCTGTTCTTGGTGTCGTCGATAATACCTGCGGCAATGGCATCTGGCAAAGAGATATATTTGTTACTGGCAGGATTCTTCACCAGAGAGGACTGAGGATCGATGAGTTCATCGTTACAGGCTTCGGCCAGGGTGAATTTGCGTCCGGTTGAGGGATGCACAAAGCGGGAAGAATTACTTTCGTAGATGCCCATAAGGAGTGCTTCGTAGAGTCCAAAACCGGCACTCTCGATATCAACGATAAGTCCAAGCTGAAGAGCATGTCCCAAGGAGACTGATCGGCTGGCACCTGGTTCGCGGAACAGACCCGAACGTCGGTCGATCACGGAGGCCCTGCACGTCTCGGCTAGGGAAAGAAGTCGTTCCGTGCGTTTATCCCAATAACAGGCCAGGGTGGGACTGATGAGGCACTTTCGCATTGCCTCGTGAAGGGTAACGGCTCGGCCCGTGCTAGGATCTGTAATCTTGCCAGTGCTTTCGTCGTAGAGACCTTGATGAATGGCACGTTGAAGGGATACCGGTGCCTTGTTGTCGACAATCAATCCACTCTCGTACGCCTGACGCAGGGAGAGTGTAGCACCGGTCTCATCTCGTGGAGACGACGCATCCTTCTTAATTCGTCCAGTTTTTTCGTCTACGTAACCGGCGCGGATTGCCTCCAATAATGTCATCGTCTTCCAGAGTCCTGTTCTCGTATCCCTCAGGGTAACTGATTCGGCGTCGATAAGATTACGCCGAATTGCTTCGAGGAAGCCTATTTGAGCGCCTGTCTGCGGGTCCAGGAAGGTACCGCTTGCCTCGTTCAGAATACCCTTTGTGAGAGCTTCACTGAGGCTCATTGGACGGCGAGTCTCAACCAGGAGGCCATGCTCGAAGGCTTCCCTGAAGTCAACAGGTTCTCCTCTGTCATTGGTAATAGTACCGCTCTTAGGGTCGATAATGAGTTCTCTGATTGCCCGATCGAAAGTGATGACCGTGTCGCCCTGGGGGTCGTGAGGATGACGCACGATCGCTGAACTGGGATCTATGACGCCCTTCTTGATCGCCCGGTCGGTTGGCAGTTTCTCCTGCGTCTCAGGAATGGTGAACTGTCCGGTCTTCGGATCATAAAAGCCCTTAAAGACTGCTTCCGGCAAGGATATTTTTCGTTTAGCCGGCACGATCAGACCACGCTCCAGGGCATCGATAAGGCTGATAGAAATCCCAGTTGCAGGCTCGATGCCTGTTCCGGTTTTGGGGTCGATCAATCCGTGTTTTATGGCTTCGCTCAGAGATATTATATCACCGGTTCGTGGATCTTTCACAGAAGGACTTTCACGACTGATCAGACCCTTTTCGATTGCCTCCTCCAGGGTAAGTTTTTGCCCCTCGATAAGGAACATACCGCTATGTGGATCGTAACACTGATGGGCAAGGGCTTCCTGAAGGCTCCAGGGTTTGACAGTACTCAAGATGTATCCCTTTTCAAAAGCCACGTCAAGAGTCATAGAGTGCGGATAGAGAAGAAGACCCTTGTCTAGGTCGATCAGTCTAGCTTCCTGAGCTTCCTCCAAAGGTAACACTCTCTCGCTCTTCTCGTCCTTAATGACAGTCGCGCTACCGTCGACATAGCCTACAGCCAGTGCTCGTTTGAGAGTCAATTCCTCGCCGGTAATTGGACTCAGAACTAGACCATTTCTGGGCGAGTAGTATTCCTGTACGATGACGTCGATCAGGGAAGGTACGAAACCGGTGGTTACTAGGAGACCTCGTACTAGGGCAACGTCGAGGCTCAAAGACTCGCCAGCCCTGGTATCGTGTATCCGACCAGTCTTGGAATCTAGGAGTTTCGCAGTGATAGCGTCGTCCAAGGAAAGGAAGGATCCTGCTGCAGTATCCTGGCATTCGGTGATGAACGCGTCGACGATTCCACGTCTTACTGCCTCTTCGACGTCGATACGCTGTTTCGTTAGAGAATCGAGGATGCGTCCACTCTCGGGATCGTAGAGACCCTTTTTGACAAGTGCCTCCAGGGAAATAGGTTTCCTGAACCCAGGTACTACTAAACCTTTCACGAAAGCAACACGGATGTCGATCTCCGTTCTAGTCTCGACGTTCACTATGACACCGCGCTTCAAATCTATAATACCATTGTCCAGCGCTTCCTGAAGTGGTACAATTTCATCGTTCGCAGGATTACGTATCCCAATGGAGTCTCCGTCGATCAAACCGCTCTCGACAGCTGCAGCAAGTGTCAGGGTTTGCCCAGATCGTGGATCGTGCAGAGCACCACTCGACGTCTCGTAAACGCCTGCTTCTACTGCTTCCTGTAAGGTCAATGCCAGTGGTGCCTCCTCTTCTTCCACTTCCATCCTATGAATTGTTGGTACTCGCGTTTCTCGTTGATCCGTCACTGGGACCCCTTCTACTATCCAGCCTAGACGAATGGCCTCGAAGACGGGGATCTTCCTGCCAGTCTTGGGGTCGACCATGTTACCTAAATTGCGATCAACTAGGGGTTTCTCGATGGCTTCACGCAGAGTTACGAATCTATCTGATTTACTTGACAGATCCTTGACCAAGACATTGTCCGGATCAAATATACCCAGATCCAGGACAAACTGATGGAACGAGACAATCTCACCTGTGTCAGGATCAAGGAACTTATTCTGCTCCAAATCAAATGCTCCTCGTTCGGCAAGACTCTCACGGTTCAGTTCTTTGGTGACCGTTACCTTGAACCTTGGCGAAGTTTCTGTAACTATGTGAATTAATGTCCTGTCGATCACCTCTACTGTATCACTCAACTCGATTCGCCTATTTTCCAAAGCTTCCTGGACCGTGTAGGGCATTTCCGTATCGCCCATCCGTATCTGACAAGTTTTTGGTTCTATCAAGTTACCCTCGATGGCCGTACCCAGAGTTTTCTTCTTTGGCTCTTGTTCTTTCATTTCAACGTCCTCCTCCTTCTCTTGCTTTTCATCGTACTCCGGAGACGGCCGCAGCTGCACCTGGTCACCGTCAGTGACGCTTCTGCTAACACTAGTGTCAGTACTGGTTGTGATAATAGTGCTAATAGTGGTACTGGTACTGGTGCTAGTACTAGTGCTGATAGTGGTACCAGAAGTGATAGTGGAATCTGGAGTCCGTACCGCTGGATGTGATAGTGGTACTTCGCTTATGGGAGTCCTGATGCTTGTTGTGGTTTCTTCCCCAGGTGAAGAACGCCTAGCGTTAATGGCGTCAACAACAGCTTTCCCAGCAAGAACTGGAGCAGCGACAACAGCAAGAAGTCCCAATTTAGCAGCTTCAGCCACTGACATGGAAGATCCATCCTTGTCTGTGATTTTTCCAGTCTTTGCGTTCAGGAGTCCTCTCTCCATAGCCTGTTTGGTGGTGATTGATTCAGCATTCTTGACATCGTACATTACAGAATCAGACTCTATCAATCCGACCTCCATCGCTTCACTCAAGTCATATGATTTTTGGGTATTAGGGTCCTTGAACTTGCCAGTCTTCTCGTCGTAGATACTCTCTGCTGCTTCCAGGACAGTTAGTGGACCAGTCTCCGGAATAGCAGTCACCGGTGATGGTGTTATTGAGGAAACTTCTGAATCGTCAGGTTGTTGCTGAGCAAGCTCAGTAGATTCAGAAGGTTGACTAGGTGCAACTTGTTGTTGAGGCTTAGGAGCTGAAGTGTCCAGGATGCCATCCTCGATGGCTTTGGAAATTGGTATGACAGCGCCACTCTGAGGATCGGTGTAGGTACCGGCGCTCATGTCAACCAGTCCTCTTCTGACAGCATCGCTGAAGGTCATCTTGATGTCCCTCGTTGTGAATTCTTCTCTGATCTCGGACTCGTCCTTGACGATTCCTCTAGCTTTCGCTTCCTCCATTGTGATTATTCGTCCTGTCTCAATTTCCTGGACCTGTGAAGCATTTAGTAGAACGTATCCCGGGAGGAGTTCTATGGTCTTCGTGGTTATCGTGTGATAGGAGGTGACAGTCTCAGTGACCGCAGCGACGGTGCCTTCGCTTCCATTTACTTGTGGCTTTATTATAAGGAGACCAGATTCGACAGCTTCGGATACCGGGACCAGAGTGCCCGTTGTTGGGTGCACGAAGACGCCCTTATCGCTGTCAACGAGCCCGGACTCGAGAGCCTTTGTTACTTCGATGCTATCAGGTGCTGCTGGATACGGAAAGGCCATTAAGAAATCCTGATCGATGGCTTCCTCGATGGGTAAAAGTTCGCCGGTTATCGGATGCTTGACCTCTTTGGCGTTAGTCTCAACGAGCCCTCGTTTTAGGGCGACAGCGAACGTCATGCCTGCTGGTGGAATTTCTCTCGGTGACTCACCCCTTGGTACATCCGGCTCAAAGATGTCCCCACGTTCGACAGCCTCTGCAAGACCCAGACTTTCGCCATTCCTTGTCTTCACGAGACCCTTGTCGCCGTCGATAATGTCATCGGCTATGGCTTTCTCTATGGTCACTGACCCATCCTGACCAGTATCCGCCAGAGTAGAGCGGAGCCGAGACAGAGGATCCACAATTTCACAGACAATCGCCTCATTGAGTGTAAGATGTGCCCCGGTCTCTGGATGAATGACTTTTCCGTCACGCTTCTCCAGGAGTCCTTGTTTGTACAGTCCTGGAAGAGATAAGCTTCGCGCAAGAGGTACCAGAAGAGTACCAGTCTCTGGATCCAGGATACCACGATGAAGGGCTTCTTTGATATTGAGAATGTCTCCTCTTTGAGGATCGACTATCCTGCCCTTGTCCGGATCGACCTCTCGACTCTCGATGGCTTCGCTAAGAGTTCTGCCAGTCCCATCATCCTTTCGTTCTTTATTTTGTCCAGGGGAAATCATCCGTGCAGTCTCCTCGTCAATGAGTCCGCTCTCTAAAGCCTCTTTCGTACGGACGATTCTCTTGCGCATCTTCTGCAGGACAATTGGTTTCGCTTGGCGATCCGGACTTCGGGAGAGTGACCTGGCTTGACCGATGGTCACCTTGTACTTTGGTTCTGTGGTAACGCGAGACCTGGTTTTCTCAGCCAGAGAAGGTCCATCGCCTTCGGAGAGATCATCGATCTCTCGAGTACTATCAACTATCTTAACTTTGACTTTGGTATCAGGAAGAGCAGCGAGATCGTGAAGTTCTTGCGAAGTGACGAGACCTTTTTCGATAGCCTCGCTAGCAGGGATCTCAAGACCGCTCTCTGGATCCTTCACAAGAACAGTAGTCGTGATGATCTCTGATCTGCTGACGAGACCACGCTCAATGGCAACTTCCCGTGGAATCTTTTCGCCAGTCTTAGGATCCTCGACCATGGCTCTTTTGACGGCTTCTACAGCAGCCGCTGTCGCGACGAGAGGCGCTCCCAGGACTGCCACCAGACCAAACTTGGCAGCGTCTGCAAGAGAAATTCGCCTACCGCTTCCATCTTTGTATTCGCCCGTCCTGGCATCAAGGACACCAGAATTCAGAGCTTCATCGACACACATGCTCTTGCCTGTATGTGGATTCTTAACCTGGACGGATTCTGCTGGCAGCGCTCCTTCCTTGACAGCTGTCAGAAGATTTGCTGATTGACCACTCTCGGTGAATATGACAAGTGCTGTGGCTGGGTCGTAGATTATGCCCTGATCTACCTGAACAGGGTCCATGAGAGTGGAGTTTTCTTCAATGGCATACGAGCTCGCGATTTCAGTTCGCTCCGACGGATTGTTAATATGAGTCAACTCTATCTTGTCGGGTTTTCCAGAAACCCTGGTGATCTGGAAGAGTCGTTGACGACTGGTCCCTTCAGGACTCGTACTCGTCCTAGTCGTTTCTTCTTCCCTAGACTCTGTAGTATCCATCGACGTGGTAGTAACACTGGTGGTCGTCGTGGTCGTCGTCTCGGTGATCTCACAACTTTCCAGGATCACTAAGTTCTTCGAAATGGCTTCTTTCATGGAGATCTTTTGCGGTTGCGTATAATGTCCAGTAGAATCCAAAATCTTCTTTTTCAGACTTCGCAACAGAGAGATTTTACGTCCGTTGCTAGGGTCAATAACGCAAGCAGAATTTGGATCAATGATCTGAAGTTTAACGCATTCCTCGAAGGAGACAAGTCTGTCCGTTCCTGGGATTATGAAGAGTCCAGTTACAGGATCGAAGAATCTTCGTTCTATAGTCTCTGCAAGGGTCCATCCATCACGGGGTAACTCGAAAACTTTCCTTTCTGTGAATTCAACTGATTTCTCATTAGACTCGAAGGACTCAGCGTTCTCGCGTCTTTCGGTGACGGGCGAAGGTGTTTTGGACCCAGAGGGGCTTCTACCTGATTGTGAATTTTTAAGATCAATAGGTGAGACACTGGAAGTGATAGTCACCGTGCTCCTGTTTCTCGTAGAATCTGGGATGTAGGTAGTGGACGTAGAGGGCGGAACCTCTCGGGTGGTAATGATGGTAGTGGTGATGCCAACAGCTTTTGGCGGAGAAGAATCCCGTGACGCACTGGATCTACTGATCGCACGGATTGGCGAACTCTCGATCATTTGACGCCTCCTGGATGAAGATGACGCATCGGGTTGACTGACCAGACCTTCCTGAATGGCTTCACGCAATGCTAGACAACGACCACTGTCGGGATCACGAAATTCTTCCGTCTCTTCGTTGATATAACCTCGAGCAACAGCTTCTCCATAGGCAATTTTGTAGTCCCTGGTGATGGTTTCGCCAGTTTCAGTAACTGTTACGTAACGTTTTATTGTCTTTGTAAGGGTCTGCGTAGTGACGGTAATGTTGAGAAGACTTGCGAGCAGAGCAGCACCGTCGGGTGTCACCAGAGCACGTTTAACTGCTTCCTCAAGGGGTACTCGTTTCTTAGTTATAGGATCAAGAAGCTGTCCACACGTTGGGTCCAGTAGACCTTCCAGTACAGCTTCGAGGACACTGAGTTCACGTCCCTGGTGGATTACTCCGATTCCACGGTTCAGCATTTCCAGTACCTCAGGACGTGCGTCTCCAAGTTCTACAGCTTCCTCCAGGGACGCTAGCTTTCCCTTATTCGAGTCCACCACAAGTAATTTTCCAGATTTGGGATCGATCACACCCTTGAGAAGCCCTTCGCTCAGACTTACGAACTCTTCGGATAATGGATCCCTGAAACCTTCTATGTCAAAGATCGATTTCTGAGCGACGGATGTAAGGAGTCCGCGGTCGACTGCCTCCGAGATAGTGAATTCTTCGCCCGTTAGTGCGTCCCGGAATGTATTCGCAGGAGTGATGATTCCACAAGCGAGAGCATCGTTCAAGGTAATAAGTTCATTCGTTCTGGTATCGGTAACTGATCTGAGATGATCTGCATCAAGAACACCACGATCAATGGCCTCTAGAATATCAAGTTTGGCACGATGAGCTGGACTCGCAATCTTTCCATGCTCGTCGATGATGTCCAAGTCGCAGCAGTCCTTCAGAGTCATGGGCTTCAAGATCAGCTTACGACTACTGGCCTGTCTCAAACGAAGCTTTTCCAAAGATATTCCATGTACGTATCTTCCAGTTTTAGGGTCCAGGATGCCACGTTCGATGGCCTCCGCGAGGCTGACCTTCGTGTCATTCTTGGTGTCAACGATTTCGCGGACGTCCGGCAGGAGGATACCACGCGCGATAGCCTCGTCGAGACTGTACTCCTTGCCGGTATTACGATCGGCCACGTGACCGTTTCTGTCGTCGACGAGTTCCTGACTGAGGGCATCGGCGAGAGCAAGGGCGCCACGTTTGATCTTCACGCTGGTGTCGATGCGCACGAGGAAACCGCGCGCGTACGCCTCCTCGATGCTCATACGTTCCCCGTCGGCGCTGATAAACCGACCGCTCTCCGGATCAAGGAGACCACGTTTCATCGCATCAGCAACGCTAACTCCGTCGGCATCGCCGTCGCCACCGCCGGTGACGTCGGCGCTCTCGAGAGGCTTCTCTTCGGATGATGAGACCCCGAAATACGTTACCTTAGCTCTGTTGGCTTCCTGAGACTGATACGATTGGGACTGAGGTTGCGGAGGAACGGTCCTCTCCGCATCCAAGAGCTCGCGCTGAATGGCCTCGAGGAGGGAAACACGTTGACCGTCCTCGGTGATGCCGCAAGGTCCTAAGAGTCTGTTCGCAAGTGTCGGATCAATCAAATTAGCCCTAGCTGCCTCCTCAATAGGCACGCTCGTTTTACCATCCGCTGAACTAGCTATCCTACCATTCCTGACGTCCAATATCCTCATACTTATAGCTTCTCCTACCGTCAAAATTTCTCCCGTCGCCGGGTCAACGATACCTCTAGCATTGACTATGTTTTCAGTTCCTATACCCTCCTCGGCCCTGTGAACCCTCTTTAAGCTTCTGATCTCGCTAAACTGCATACTACTCCCGGACCACTGAGACCTTGAGGCCTCGTTGATCTCGGACCGCCCGGCCGTCTCTCCGTTTCTCGTCCTGCTCTGACGCTCCTGAAGATTCTGGTTATCATGCTGATCCTCATCCTGTCTCTCGTGTGGCCTCTTCAACGGAGATGACTCTCTCGACGTTTTCTGTTGCTCTTGCTGAAGAGTGGAGGAATTTGCCGTCAGCTCGTTCGAGATTGTCGTCGCCGTTGACTCATGTCGTTCCGATGTGTATCTGCAAACAAAGTAAATGGTTTAAAAAAAAAAAAAGGAACATCAAGAAGGAGACAAAACGCACAACGAAAATGAAATTGAGAAAACTTACTGAGACTGTGTGTAATGGGTCGTCGTCGACGTGTAGCGTTCTTCGCTGGAGGTGCTCTCATAGATATTGAACTCGGTGCGGAAAGTTCGCAGAGGACGCTGCTCCTGAAGAGCACGCTGAAACAACCGGGTGAGAAGATACGTTAGGGTCAACATCTTCGGAAGTCATCGTCGCGATTTAAAAGCTTTTTTAATTCAACGAAACGACAATAGACAAGGAGCCGCACTAGACCCTGATTTTTCACTGTTTAACTTTGAGTCTTCCTCTTGTCTCGTTGTTCTACATCGCATTTTCCTCCTCCAGCACCACAAACTTTTCTTGCATAACAATGTAGGCTTTTGTACGTTGTCAAGCGTGACCGACTTTTTTTGCGGCCTGCCCGAGTCAAGGCTTCCTGTTTAAGTTTCTGGTCTTTGCGCGCAGCTTCTTCTTCGTCTTCGAAACAAGACGAGGAAGGGTAACGAAGGAAGTCAAAGGAAGGAAATAAGTAAGAGCAGCCGACTAGCGTGTAAAATCGCTACTGAAAGACTGCGGCGAATGTCTGGCAAAGTATTCACCGGAAGTACTATAAATAATTTCTCCACGATTCCGTGAAGTGGTAGAGAGAGAGAGATAGAGATATAGCGGCGTGACGGCATGACGGCGGCAGAAACGTCGACGCCGTCAGAAACGAAAAACTCTCGTGACCGTCAACATTCGTATATTTAGAGTAGCCGTCGAACAGCTCCTCCATTCGCATCTCTGCTGAAGTTCACTTCAGCGAGGTGCATCCGTGAAATTTTCAATTCCCCGATCAGGATTATTAATCTTGAAAACAAGTGAAAAAAAACCGTGAAGTGCGTCGCGAAAGGAAACTCCTTATACAATTAAGCTTTGACAAAATAAAAGCAGAGCTCATCAACTTCGACGCTAGGACGTCATCCAGTTAACGAACCGGTCAATCAACATCCTCACCAACCAGGCAACCGGCCCGCCGTGTCCAAAGACGAGGATGAACTTCAAGGACAACCCATCGCCGCCAAGCACCAGGTAAAATATTTCTAATTCAAGAGAAAATATGAAAGTCGCGAAGAGAGTGAAGCGATTGCCAAAGACACCTGATCGGTCGACCATGTTCCTAACTCAAGAAGTCAAAGCAGACCGGACCTTCCGGTTGAACGCTGATGGGCACCGAAGCCACTTAAAAATATTCTCCTCATTATCCAAGTCGCCCGAGTGAAAATAGTCCAGAGGCCATTTAACAGAATGATCAGAGCTGCTTCACCTAGCTGTTCTCGAATAGCCGATGACATCATAGTCGACGAGGCTTGACAACCTGCTCGGCGTCACCGTGAACTTGATTGGAGGAGGCAGAGCTGGGGCCTTGCGTCACTTCATTGGAGCACTGACAATCGTTGCGACACCTCAGCGACGACGACACTCTATTCCTAATCGCTGGGTCGGTCCATTCGAATACCGACCGTTAAGGATTGCCCTGAGAGAGCGATTAAACGTGCCGAAGATCAGGAACGTCGCTACCAGCTGCTTTGTCTATTTGAATCACGGAGCCGCGAGCGACAGACGATCTAAGCCAGCTGGTGCTTGATCTTGCACTGAGACCGCTGGGAACAAGAATAACAGTGAGAGTGAAAATGAGACCAGGTTACCTGGCGAACGATCCTCCTCTTCTCGAGGTTCTGCATCTTACTCTGGTCCCTGGTTACCTCCTAACGAGCATCATTGTACATTTTGTTCATCCTCGATCATCCGATCTCTCGGATCCTCCAATCGCAGACCAACTCGATCGGTCCTGACCAGAGCGACCGTTAGACGAGTAAGCCGATCAGGTCAGCCAAAGTTCCACTAAACCAGAACCACGAACCGACTATGTTGTCGGTTTCAATGAATAAAAATTTAAACCGAAGAGCTATAAACATTATCTGAGAAACTTATGTCAACGAACGCTCAACGTTGACACTCGAGCCAATCAAATTGGATGCACCGGAAAGCATTTTAATCTTCCTCCTCCCTTATCACTTATTGATTTATCGGTCAATTTAACGTCGCACCAATTACATCCGTCTCTCCAGCCGACACTCGGGGTTCAATTCTTTAATGGCTCGAGGACTTTTCTCTCTCAGTGAAGAGAAATCGTGAGCTTTAGGAACGCGCAGTCAACAGCCGATTTGACAGCGATGACCGATTCGGCCAGACTGAGGCGCGAATCGCGAGCTGCGTTGCAGTCGCCGCAAAACGTCATCATCCTTTCCTTCTTTTCTCCCCCTCTCTCTCTCTCTCTCTCTCTCTCTCTCTCTCTCTCGTGCCAACTCTCCCCCGGTCCTCTCGTCCCTCTCGCCAAGTGCTGGCAGCAGCACACGGCCGACTCCTTCGTACAACCCACACGTAAAGCCTCGCACTGATAGCAAGTAGTGCATTTGAATAGCTGGTAACGTATAACGTGGTCGGCTGTCATCGTGTTCCTGTAGCATCGACGCATGCGCTTTGTGTACGTGAATTTCCAAGAATCCAAATAAAGAACACGTGCAGCCACGTGAGCACGCACAGCCCTAGGTACGTCGAATGGGCTTAATTAAGCAAAAGCGACTATGCAGGAGGATCGAGGAGGCAAAGATAAGAAAAATTGTAATCAGCGTAGAAATCCTAATAGCAATACTCTAACCTTTCGCACGACCACGAGCGGCGACAGGGAGGCGACGATCGTTTGCTCGGCCCACACGTCCCCGTACATTTATGGCAAGACGCGATCCTGTCTTAATGCAAATAAAACTTAGCTCTCCCGCTGCCCACTTTGAACGCCCACACTGTGAGTCTCTGTCCTCTCGAATGTTAAGTGCGTTCGGGTGCTCGAAGGACACTCGTCACCCTCCTGATCGCGATCCTGGATCCTGACGGGGAGTCGCGATGCAATTGTAACACGTTTCAGTCGCAGTAAGTCCGTCTGGAAGGTTTCGATTCTATCCGCTGGCGCCACCTTTCCCATTTCTACCGTGTATAGGTGGAAAGCGTATAGATATATATACAACTTCATGCTCCGTTCATAGTCCGTCGCCTCGTCGACGCGACTTTATTGATCTGGCACCAGAAGCCCGCGAAAGATACGAAATTTTACCTCGAAACGGATCGAGAGCTGAAGGTATAAAAATTCCTGGAACGGTGTTGTCGGTTACTCTTTTTTTTCTTTGTGGTCTATTTTATCAGCCGCTTTGGCTTATCGCTATTCACGATCCCCTGGACGGATTTGATAAGCCAACGCGCGATAAACGTAACGCGCTTGCTATCTGCTGTTTACCATTCTAAGCAGTCAGTAATATTTTCAATTGTGTCAAGACGCAACTAGGCCACTCGGTGCTGCTCGTAGATATTCGTGCCTTGACGATTTCATGTTCGACGAATGATCGGCTCAAGGATCGAGCTCTAAGATCACAGAGCGAGAGAGAACCTCGCCCCGGGGAAAAATGCGCAGTCGTTCGGTAAACATAGGTGACGTCACTTGGAGAAATACGTATGATGTCATTGGAAGGTTATGAATCGTTAGTTGTGAGCCAGGAGCGACGTCATGGATATCCGGAGGCCGAGCAGAGTTCAGCCGTGAGATGGGCCAATCGTAACAGGGAGAAAAGACTGTGGGAAGCAGAAGAGCCGAAAGTGAAGCACGTCGACCGACGCTGATTGTTCACGACCTGATCGTCCTCTGGGTCCGCAGCGCCAATTCAAACGAACTTAGCTCGCAATTCGTTCTATTAACGTCGAACGATCTTTCCTTGCAAAGGTTAAAACACTGATACTTAAAATACTGACTGGCCCAGATTCTTCGTAACGGACGCTGATGTAGATTTGAGCAACGTGGACTTCATTGCCAATAACGTCGCATCTTTTATGCATGTCTTTTGATGATCTCAGGAGCCACGTTCTTGCTCCAGGAAAATTGCCAGATCAGGATTTTGAAGAGGATGAAGGAAGCGATGGTTAAGAAAGAGAATTGAAATATACTGAGACTCACCTGAAGAGATAGGTCTTCGGGGTAGAGCAGAAGAAGCTTCCTTATCCGTTCCTGAAGTAGCGTCAGGAGGTTTGTGTACCTTCTGTTGAGCGTGTCAAGTTGACGGGCGACGTCGTCGACGGTATTGACGGAATCTCTTCTTGGACGTTTTACCGAGGCGTCGAGCGACGGACAGACTTCCTCGAGCTGCTCCTTGAACGCCCTGAGCCTCTGCCCGTAGATCTAGGAGGTTCGGTTAGTCCGTTATGGTTAGTACATTAGATCAGGTGGACCGCGTTGCCGTTAGCTCCCCGAAAAAGCATCGGACAGGACTTGACAGTTCAGAGATTGACGGTGTTTAGGGTCCAGAAATGAAGAATTTAAAATAACCAGACGGCAGAGGATGAAGTTCAGGAGAAAAATAGGGGGGCGGGAGGGGGAGGGGGGGACAAAAAGAGGATATAAGAAAGATTAAGAAAATATCGCGGGACTGTACTGTTACTTTTATAATCCGTAAGCAGCATTTGGCTTCCCAAAATTAACACCACCATTCAATCATGCTACTTCGTGTAATTTGAATTTGACAAGATTAGTCTCCGCGACTGGCTTGTTCAATGAATTTCAATAGAGAATGAGGAGGACGGTCTTTATCTTCTAATTCCTGTTAGAGACTGGTCGCTGGAGGATTAAGGATCCGTTAAAGTAGATATTAATTGCAAAGATAATGTGGGGGAGGGAGCGTGTACTAGAAGAGAAGAAAAGAAGCTAAAAAAAAATAAGAGATTGATTTCGAGATACACAGTAGAACAAATGAGGACAATGAAGATCCTCGACGTCAGACGAAATTCCTCATGCAAATCGTCTTGATAAGGACAGCTGGTTGCTGGCTGAAAGGCAGGGCTGGGAATTGAAATACAGGTGACGAAGTATGAAACGCAACGAGAATGACTGATGAAAATATACATGTGTTTTCTATACAGGATCATTCGTCCGAAGCATCAGTCAATTTTGACGGCTGTCATTGGATCCGATTTGATCGGTTAAGAGTGAAAAAAAAAAAAGATTGAACGAGAAAATGTAAAGGAAGCTTTCAAAATCTAACTGACAAGTTTCAGGCGAATGACTCCGTCCGTGAAACTAGAATGATAGCGACAGGGACAAACGGGTAGCTAGAGGTGGGTATAGAGACCAGAATGAGAGATGACGTTCCATCCGTAGAAAGCATTCATACCAGAGCAGACACACGCGCACACCCTGAGCTAAGGCCGTACAATATATATAGATATTTAACGCTATGCGGCTATAGGTAACATGTAATGAGAACCACGTAGAAATGGTAGCGGAAGTTCGCGTTACCTTGCCCTCGCGAATCAACCTTCCACCAGTGACATTGAGCGCCTCGATGGCAGGGCCGCGTTCTACAGCCCTGTTTAGTAGATTCTGCCAACGTAAGGAAGATAAGAATTTAGCGGTGTTAATCATTCTTCTCGTTTGGGCTAGACGGACAGCCACATACCTTGGTAGTTTCAAGTTCCTGAGGTTTGTTGCGAACGGGAGCAAAGATTTCGAGTTTGCCGAATGCGTCGTCGACAAAGTCGGCTTCGTTCTGGTAGGCGGAGTTGTACTGCTGGGCCAAGGCGTAAGCAGCCTCAGCACCGCGAAGCCGGTCGACCAGTTGACCGCAGACGTTGGTCCAGCGGGCGTTCAGCCGGTTGACCTCCGCGTCGAGACGATCCATGTCGCCGTGGGGTCCGCGATGATTGGGTCTTGACTTTTCGACAAGTCGTCTTGCGTTGTGCGCGTCGTCGTTCAGTTGGTCTATGAGGACCTGCTGCTGGGAAATGGCATTCTGCAGGACCATGAGGTCTTCCAAGACGTTCTGGAGAGCCTTGACGTCGGAGGGTAGTTCTCCGAAGGAGGCGAGCTTGATCTCGAACTCGGATATGGCCGCAGTGTTTTCTTCGAGGCCGGAGAGGACGATTTCTACGCACTTCAGCCGCTCGATGTAGAGATTGCTCACGTTCCAGAGATGATTCCACTTGCTCGTTATGTTATCAAGCTTGTTCCTCATTGCTGGTGTCTTCAGGGTGATGCCACGGAAGGTCTGTTGTACCTGCTCGACGTCAGGAGCCAGTCGCTGCAGACTCTGTTCAAAGTCCTTGTGTTCGAGGACAAGGTGTTCCAGACTGTCGAGGTCTCTCGGCAAGGGTGCAGCGATGCGCGAGTTCAAGATACGCTCGGCCTCCTCGAGAGCCTGCTGGAGCGAGGATACCTGCTCGTTGAAGATACGACCAGCGTTCTTAGACTCCTCTTCGGCTCTGGCGCGCTTCTCGAAGTCGTCAAACAGCCTGTTCACGTCGGCCATCTCGCGCTTCAATCTTCTCAGCTGAGGATCAGCCGGATCACCTTCCGAGAGGAGCTTGTCGGCGTCCTCGTTGAGAGCCTTACGTATAGCGGTACGCTGATCCTGACCCATAGCCAGGAACTGGGGCAAGTCCCAGCCCTTGACCACCTTGATGGTAGCAAAGATCATATTCTGTCGCAGACGCAGCTGCTTACGCTGCCAGAGGGCGACACTTCTGTCATACTGTCGACGCAGTCGTTCTGCGCTATCTAAAGCTTCCTTGTCTGGTGGCTGAAGAGCAAAGCATACGCCTGGCACCGGCGACTCAACACCCTGAGAGTTCTTCACTCGCCACTTCACGCGACCTGAATTGTCGTAGAGGGTGCACTGCTCTCCCTTCTCGATCGAAATCTGCGCAGAACGCAAGAACAATTGATTAGTTCTAATCTACATTTTAAATCGAAGATATTTTATAAGGACACAACGGGGTTAGTACGTCGATTCACTCACGTTGACTTGCTTGTAGCTGCAGATCGAGGTAACCTGAAGAGGCCTAGTGACGGGCTGTCGACGTTGTTTCATCGGGACGATCTCCTTGGCTCGTTCGACTATTCGCTGTACGTGATCGTCATACCCATTGAGCTCTTCCCTAAGTTCTTGCATGCCCTTCAGAAGTCGCTCACCCTCGTCAAGAGTGAAATCCGATTGGGAATAAACGCTGTTCAGGACTTCATCTCGCTTTGTAATCCACTGTTCCGCGTGTTGAATGTCTTTGAAGAATTGCTGGCTCTGAGCAGCATGTTTTAGATGAACCTCTAAGCAGAGAGTCAACTGAAGAAGCCAAGCCCACTGGCTCTGCATAGCCGACATATAGGCCTCGATGGTCTTAGCAGCCGGATGATGCTGAAGCACAAGTGCCTCGCCGCGATCCTGAACAGCCGAGAACTGAATCTCTCGCTTCTCCAGGTCACTCATCAACGACTGCTCGTGGGGATCGGAAAATAAAGCAAAAAATGAGAATTTAGTGACCTCAAGATTTAAATGCGCATGCCAGTTTACAATGAAAACATAACAAAAATTGAAGCCACTAAAACAGAACTGTTAATAATAGATTAGTCGTTACCTCTATTCCACATCCATAGGTTTGCTTGAAGCAAGACATGAAAGGAGACACTTTGAAGTGACTTAAGGACGATCGAGTAGGAAAAGTGAGTCAAAGAGTGAAGACTCGAAATTGGAGGCTTGTAAGATGCCTTAAGTAAGGAATAAAAAAAAAAGTAGTATTCACCTCGTAGTACTGCTCGATGCTCTGAATATTAAGGTTCTTGTCACTCCAGTCGCGCGTTACCTCCGTCTCCTCCTTGGCATTGAGCCAAACAAGCTCACCAGTGGCTGACTGGATAAAATCGTGAAGCGTATCGAGATCGGAGAGTCGTTTGTTCGAAGTCACGATAAGCTCAGAGTAGAGCTTCTGCAGGGTACTGAGGTGCTGGCTGTACAGGTTCAGCTCCTCCCCGTGGAAATTGTTCTTAGCCTGAACGCACTTATCGACCTTCGTGCGAAATTGCTCGACATTCTTGTGCTCACGCTGATGGATTTCCAGCTCGTTCTGCACACCAGGTAGATCCGAACCGTAATCTGCCTCTTGGAATTGCTTAAGCTTATTCTTGCACCAATCGATGCAGTCGTGCAGCGCTCGGAAATGAGGATTCGTGTCTACCAGTCGAGTCTCGTGGACGGTAGTGCGGTGCTTCGTGACGACGCGCTCCTCTACGGGGAAGGAAACGGCCGATAGGGGCTGCACCAGCCGTTTATGCAACAGAGACCGCAGGGCTACCCATCGCTGATGCAGCTTTTGCACTCTGATAAACGATAGATCAATGAAGAATGAAATAAAGTATAAATAAAAGCTAACTAAAGCTCCAGGACACACGCACCTCTTGTGAAGCTCAGGAGCTTGACTGTATCTGCCCTCGGTGAGGGTGTGCACGTCGGTAAAGATGTTCTGAATCTGTATCTCCGTGTTGCGAATATCTTGTTCCAGTAGGTCGACCGCGTGTTTAGCTTCCAGAGGATGGAGCCGATCCAGTCGACGTGCCTCATCCTCGACGCGCCTTTCCAATTCCTCCAGACGGTTGTCAGTTGATTTCATCTCACGGTGAACCTTCTCCGCGAGTCGCTGTAACCGCTCAAGCCTAGAAAGGAACGTTTGTCCTGCGTTATTAATCTCATTCAGTCAGGAAGACGTTGAAGGAGTTTATGTTGCAGAAAAGTAGAGCCTAGACGTACCGTTTGATCTCATCCAGAATAGCCTGGTCACGTTCCTGGTGCAACATCATCAATCTGTTCCAGTTCTTCTCGATAACATCGATATGAAGCTCAGGCTCCATGTCCACTTCGCCTACGGCTTCAAAGTACTTCTGCAGATCACGGAATATGTGCGCCAATCGCTGCTTGTCGCGATAGCGTGGCGGCACTTCCTCGTTCTTGAACTTGGCGCTGTCAGCAGCGAGCTTCTTCATCTCGATTAGGGTCGGCGGGAAGGCCCGCTCCTGCATCAGAGCCATCTTCTCGCGTATCCAAAGGTGCAACGAGGATGCGAGCTCACGATACTCGGCTGAACGACGCTGAGCTTCGGCGTCGTAGAGAGGATGAATCGCCGGTGGCTCCGGGAACACATCGTAAAGCGAAGAGATGTACGTTATCAGGGACTTCTCGTCCGGTTCAGGGGTATCCACATCTGCAATTGAATATTTAACCTTTTAATCGTCCTTATGGCTGACAGGGAATCTCTTAGGCAAGCCACGAGGAAGGACCTAAGAAACTATTAATTATTCTATGGTCAACTTTAATTCCTTATCAGTCTAAGTTCGACCGGTTCGTCTTCCCCCGTCATGATATTCCTAATTGTCCCAGGGGTCGACCGTCGCGTCGTGCCTAGCTGCGCCGCTCTAGCATCCATTTCCAACCTGGCTGAGCTCGCGAAAGTCACGAATCCTGGTAAATCGTGCCAAGAGGCATAGAGAAAACGCCAGAGCGCTTCTTCCCGTCTCCATTCGCACCTACGACCTCCGACCTCACTTCAGTCTTCACCTAGATTTATATACCCCATCGTAAAGTCTCCTCCTGACCCCATCACCCTGAGACTCTTTCAGCCAATGACGAGGTCATCGACAACGGCAACAGCGAGAAACGCCACGTAGGCTCGTATCAAAAATTTCAGCCAGGCATCTTACAGCCTGGTCCACACGGGATCTTCGTGCTCGGGCATTACTTATTTCGCGGCAAGGCGAACCGGGTCGACCAGCATGAACTTTACACGTTTGCTCCACGAGTCGGTCGATTGCCGAAGAAATCCGCTCGAGAATGGATGCGCGCAGACCTAATGCAGAGTGATGGAAAGTAGAGGCGGCGGACTGCATTGGCGTAGACTCAGGTGGCTCCGAATCTATCCTAATTCCTATATACCTTCGGGATCGAGAAGCCTCGTAACGCCGTACTCGCGCTCAGCGATGTGGAAGACCCGGTCGAGCCGTTCTCGGGGCTGACTTGAACGCGCGTTCCTCCAGTCGACCAGGTCCGGTCGATTTCGATGAAGAAGCGCACTGAAGGCAAGTCCATCCCTCCAGGATCCCGTGAAGTCGGTCACTCGGACTCCTGGGTAACGTGCCGTAGATCGTCTGGCCCATCTTAGCAAAGCTTCGCGCGCTGTCACATTGGGTTCTTGGCCGACGACTATGTCTGATATCTGAAACAGTACCAAAATGGCGTCCATCAGTGCTCATCCTTAAACAACATTAAAAAAACAGACTCCATTAGCTTCAAGAAATCTTAAAGGTAAAGATTATTCGTAATATCAAGTTGACATTTAAACTTAATCTCTCCTTTCGATTCTCATGCTGTTTGCGGACGCCAGCTGCAGCCGCCCAGGTCCAAGGACCAAGGCAAAGACCTACATTTCGCTTAAACTCGCAATCTCAAAATCAGATATTACTGCAAAAGCCGAAAAAGCTACGCGAGAGACGACACAGCGCGAATCGTCCCATTTAAATGTAAAATAAAAAATTCTTAAAAAAAAAAACCACACAGAGTCACAAGTTTTCAGGCAATTTTACCTAAATGAGGCTCTTCTTAAGGCTAACGCCTAGATGGGCAATTAACGAAATAATAAGATGCTATCTTATCGCACAATGACATTCAAAATCTGATTAGGCAACTACCGCCAACTTACACGGTAAATACATAATAACGATATCTGTGCCGAGAATGAAGAAGCTAGTTTTAATTTGAAAATCCTAGAATCGGCTGAAAAGGTTCCTTCTGGTTGGTCCTGACCTCTTAACCTTTTTATCGAACCGGAAGAAAAAAAAAACCCCACAACTATTCCACTTACGCGAGGACGTTAAAAAAAAAACTAGATGACGCAATGTAAAATGTTTTTCCTAAGACCCAATTGGAGATCCAATTGAAACGACACAAAGGACAGGAATACAAATGACGGATATTTATAATTTGAGCACCTACGGTGCCAGGCGACGCTCAATAGAAACGAGCCTGACTCGTTACGGAAAGCGTCGCAAAGGACACGTAATCGCGCAAGTACAGAAGCGCGTAAGTATGCGTAACCGATCGTTGTCATCGTCGTCGTTCTTACCATAAGAGTGAGGGATATGACGTCACCAAGAAGTGAAGTAAGAAAATACGAGCGGCACTCGTGCCCATGAGAATTCGAACGGAGTGTGGGATCGGCAAAGCATTCGCTGGTTCGACAGAGCGAAATTCCCAATTATGGAAGGGTTGCAGAAGGAGCGGCTATATATATATATATAATACGTGTACCAAGCCGGCAACGGTCATAAAGAAAAAGGAGAGTCGGTTCCTAAAACCCTCAAGGTAAATAAGACGAGGCTATCAGGTGGGTGGACATCGGGAATCGTCCTCGGACTAAGATACAACACACATTCCCATTCCGTGGCAATGACAATGATGATCAAACGAGAGAGTCAAATCCCACGCTCGATCGACGAATCGATTATCCAAATTGAAAATAAGGCGAGCAGTCGTTTAATCTTGTTTACCAGAATGCGCGACTCCTACGCGTCTCTGGATTAATTCATGCGGTATGTTCGCCATGGATCCAGCAGTTCCAGATAAACAATACGGAGCACCGGGTATAAGAGTCCTTGAAAGATACTTTGAGAATTTAATGAGCGACGATGAAAAAAAAAAAAAAGAAGTGTATATATAGACACAAGGAGGATCTTGAGAGTTAAGAGATCGTAGGCAGCCATTGTGTCCTTACCCGGACGGTTTTTGGCTTCGGTGATGACGACTGCAGTCGGGTAGAAGGGCCCACGTAACGGCTAGCACCATCCTGGAGCGACCTCTGCTGGGCCCGTTTGGTCAGATCCTCGGCGACGCTTTTCTCCTCGCCGCGTGTCAGAGTCGTCGTCTTCCTGACGATTCGCGTCACGATACGTCGCGTTCCGTTTTCGCCGCGTCGCGAAGTCTTGGTCGACTCGATCGACGAGCCTGACGTGCGTGATCAATCATTCGTTTTTTTTCACTCTAGTTCGACCGAACCAGCCGATCGGAGTGTTCGGCAGATCGAAATGATTCGCCCCGATTTGAAAGGATCATCGATTTACGTTGGACCATGAGTTCTCGAATAGTCGTATCGATACGGAGATCTTCGATTTTTTTTAAGGATAATTGAAACGTAGCAGTGATAACCAGATCTACTATCTTTTCCCGTTAAACTTGTCTCTCCGATCCCTGAGGTGGTCTGATTTCCATCCATCTCCAAAAGGACCAGGTTCAAGACTCTGACGGAGACCTCCCGGGGATACCTGAATGGCATGGATCAATGGACTAGGGGGGTACGGATGATCTCATGTTTCACTTTAGAGAAACGATCGTTAAGGAGACTCGGATGCGCAAGACCTACAGGGACCAAGACTGGGGAGCAAGTAGAGAAGCGTGTTTATTGAATCAGCTGTTTCCTATTTGTTCCGACGATCAAAATGGAAGCTACGATGACATAGCTCCACGCAGTAAAAAAAAAAAAAGGAGAGACAGCGAGGTGACCCGAGGGAATCTTACTAAAAGGCAACCAGGTCCAACGAGACGCAACGACGATCCAATTGAAACGGGGCGAACCGTTTCGGGCGAACGGGTCGCGTCGTCCTACCTAGGACCTCGGTCGACAGTCGGCGCTTGGTATAAATCGCCTGCAGATCACTCGCCGTATTTCCGGTAGGACTGGACGCGGCCACGTTGTCCCGGTCGTCGTCTTCGCGAGTGCCCTGGACGAAGAGTCGTCCGCCGCGACTGAATCGGTACATGGACATGTCGAGTGATCACGGGGTGGCTTCGTTTGCTCTACAGGGGTAGGACGTATCTATATAGCCAGGTTGGTAAATCGTGCCAGGGGGATTCGACGAGTGAGGCGTCCAGGTGCGCACAGGTAGTCGGCGACGATGTAAAACGTGAATCCAAGCGACGTGACGTGCGTCGGGCTCATAATTCGCGTGCAGGTCGCCTAAGTCGATCTCGCGAATCGGTGGTGCCGACTCGCCGAGGACAGGATCCGCTCTCGTTTGCCCGTCTGATGCGCTCCGGGGAGCAAGGAGTTGCCAGGAGGAGAAGGTTGCTCCGAATTTCCTAGAGCGTCACGAGTAACAGGCGGGAGCATTGGCACGGTGCTTGGTCCCCCGTCGAACCAGCAAACTCAACTAGAGACACGCATCCTGCACGCACTTAGCTCAGTGCGCGCGTACGGAAAACACAAATAGTACAGGACCCGGTCGAAAGGTTGATTCCCCTGAGATTCCAGATGACAGACGGCTGTGTTTACACGATTGGGATTCCGATCGATGAGGGACGCGTGAAGAGCTTAGACTAGGTTGGGAAAGAAAGGCAAAACAAACAAGAGAGAGAGAGAGAGAACGTGCTGCTTAATTATTATGAAATTGAAAGCGAATCACGTCGTCGGGCGTCCCGGCGCGATATCATTACGTAAAGAATAAATTTTTCGCAAAGTGAAGGCGACGGCGACAGAACCAATCGCGCGCGCGTGCGCTCCTTCCAACGAGCGACCGAGCGACCGAACGAGTCGGGCAGATATCCAGCGACTGCCGGCGTCGCGCCGCCGCCACCGCGACTCAACGATCCTCCCACCGTCGATCTGCTGCCGCCCCCCCTCCCTCACCCTTCCTTGACTATCCGATCCACCTCCACCGCGACGGCTCCCGACATCGGGCACCTTTAAACACCTTCGAACACCTTCCTAAGGCTGCGCTGCTGACTACGCGGACTGCTGCGGCTGCCTTTCCATGGAGCGATGACGACAGTTGGCCGTTGGAAAGGAAGGAGAAGGCCCGGCTAAGCTGATTTCGATTGGTTTCCATACAGACGCGAGCGTCGCCAGAGATCGACGTCGACGCTCGTATATACGGATCTACGTGAAGTTCATTCACGAGGTAGCAAAGGAGTCCAGGAGATCATCATAGAGCCTATTAATCTGAAAGGTTGGAGGAAGAGCAGTAAGAGGCGGAGGTGAAGGAGGAAAAGGAAGCGTCGTCGTCGGAGCGAAGCGACGCCTGTGGACGAGGGGGGGGCGAGGACGATGGCGCTATGGAGCAGAGCCGTGACAGGTGTTTCCTGTGTGTTTCTCAATGAGCACCGCGGGAACCTTAGCGCAGCTCACATTCGAATCCAACGGTTCTCATTCGGAATTTACGGACTCGTTAGCCAGAGCGATTAGACACAGCGACTCTTTTTCATCGAATTACTGAACGCATTTCGCCGCGAGGGATGATCATTCAGGTAGAATGGAACGGATATTGGAACAGGGCTTGGCGCGAGCACCGGTGCTCCCGGTACAATTAGTGACCTGAAGTTGGCATTAGTCAGACCCACAGCGTCACGCGCCAAGACGACAATTTCACTTCGCAAGATACTCGTATGCGTAAACACAAATAACGGCTGCTCCCGGATCCCGTTTACTCTCAAGGAACCCGGCGATTTCATGCGACGCTAACGAGAACGCACCGATCGATCGCTCGATCGAGTCAATCGTACCCGCGACAATTCTCATGTTAACGATCGTCTCGATCCTGAACTGTTCCGCCCCCCCCCTCCTCCCTCTTATCCCCAGTGCGTCTTCCTGTCTGACCTGAAACTACACCGACGCCAGGATGCTTCAGCGGAACCGTGCAAATGGTATCCATAAATAGGACACGGATGAAGGAGACCAGTGTGAAGTTGCCGAAAGAAAAGGAAGAGAAAGAAACCGAGAGGATCGACGGGAAGTGCGGAGCAGTTAAAGATAAAAAGAAAAGAAGAGCAAGATCACGGTGAATCGGCCGCGTTGATCGTCTGTACCGTTAAGAGGAAGGCCGAGAGGAGCTACGGTACGGAATATCGTAGCCTTTCTTAGATCCTGCGCGCGCTGTCCTCGTCTTTTCAATTTTATGTAGATGTCTGCTCTCTCTCTCTCTCTCTGTCTCTCTCGCGTTGACTCTGCGATAAACGGCAGAGGAACACGATGGCAGCGGTACGAAACAACAATGGGAAGCCGTTTGCGTGCCATACGTGCCGATGATGTCAGACGAGCACCGCGTCATCTTCTGGTGCGATCGTGATGAAAAATAACAAAAGATACATCGTTTTTTCGACCTAGGCCAATGCCGTGGCTGTCAGTCATCATTACGAGGAACCAAAGAGATGATTCTGCGAAAATCGTCGATTGCAGCAAAAAAAAAACGTATAAAAGCGCAACTGGAATAAAAGGAAAATGTTAAGGCGAACTTCGATGGACGTTACGAAACACACGATGCTCCTCGTCAACGAGTACGGGATCGTTACAACACTTTATTCATTAGGGTACACAGCGCGTCATCGAGCTATTCAGCGACTGAAGCATCTCGACTGACTACCTTGACCGATAAAAAGAGAATCGAAGAAACCAGTAAATCTGGCACATTCCAAAAGATGGGTAGCCGAGTGTCTCTTTCGCAGAGAACATCGTGGCGACGCACCTTATAAAGCGTTAAAAAAAAAAACAAAGAAAATCCTACAGTCTCTTTCAGACAGTCAAGAGACCATTGATAGGACGAAGTAGAAAGAAGCCAAGATGGCGTCCTAGACTTAATTAGTTCTTAGACCCGAGAAAGTTTCTTAACGAGGTGATATTGTCTACTTGCGGGAGAAGGTCATCAGGATGCAACGATGAATTCCGCTGTATTCACGAATCGTGATTGTCTTGCAAGGGGAAAGCGATCCTAGGTTGAAGAATCCTGGGTGGCGTTGCTGAAGCGTCAAGGCTAATTCGTAGGTAGCGAAAACGACGCGAGAATATTCAAAAGGGGATTCACAGGTTAGCGAACCGTAAGAGAATAAGGCGAAGGTACCGTGAGCGGACAGTAGAGAGTAGATAAAAGGAGAAAGAGAGGAAGTGAAGAGAACGAAGAGAAAAGAAAGCGTAAAAGCGAGCAACGAACAGCGAGTGGCGACAAGTGGCGACGAGTAGCGAGAACTGAGCGGGAAAACGATAAAGGAGGAAACAGTCGGTAACGTAGAGAGCCCACTAACCGGTAAGGCTTCTGTAAGTTCCAAAGGAAAACAAAATAGACGCGGCGGCGTTGCAAGTAGTATACCTACAGGACCTACACAGCTAGAATCAAAACAAGCATCGTACAATGGCTATTTGTACATGCATATACATATGTGTGTCCACAGTCGATGCGATATATTTTACTATGAAACTCCAGTTACTCGACTACTCGTCTGTGCCTGACGCGTCCCCTATACTTGTGCCCTAATTTTGTACAGCTTCAAAAGTCCACGGCTTGGTCGGCTATTGAGGTAACTTGAGGCAACTTACCTTGCGTCGCCATCTCTGCGGCGCAAAAGAAAAAGAGCGTGCGATTAGATCGGCTGTCACATGTGAGAGATAAGGCCTACGGTACGATTATGCGAGATTCTTAATATACAGTGTGAAGCTGGTGGTGCAAGGGTCCAAAAGTTTACGGGAAGATGATGACTCACAATTCGACAATTGAAGCGGCTCCGACGGAAAGGATAGACCGTTAGAAGAAGAAAAAGAAGAAGAGGCGACGCTACCGTTAAAAAAGTCGATGAATGATGTCCGCTCATAGAAAGAAAGACGGTGGCGGCAACGGTGGTATCTTCTTAAACGCGATCAAATTATTTGATAATCGCGATAGCCTAGACATTCCTGAGCAAGTCCCATCAAGACGTATCATTCATATTATTACACAGGAGGCGGAGGCAAACACTGCTCGCCTTCATGTTCGCGTAACTCGGTTAGTCCGATGGGTTTTTGTGGCTTTTACGGTTTTTGCTTTCGGGACGCAGAAAATCGCAGCTCGTCTCGTGCGAAAGACGCCGAACGAAGCCGACGTCGCTCTGACACGCGGTTTACGTCTCGGACGAGACCAAATCGCGGAATTACAAAAAAAAACAACCGCCAACTTCCTCCCCTTCCATTATCTTCACTCGCGTCCTGCCGCGTGCGACTATCGTAATAAGACGACTAACGAACCGTCGAACGTGATCAAGAAATAATTGATCAGGCAAAAATTTCGAGGTTAGACGCATGCGCGGGTCCATCAAAAATTGAACTCCTACCTGGAAGTGGAGGATGATCGTCCAAATAAGGCCCAGGGTAAGTTTAGGATTTCCATCGACGATGTCCTCCGCCCGGATGTTCACCAGCTTGATTTTTTTGTAGCGCAAAAAGTCCAATGCCATCTGCACGTTCTGCAGCATGTGGAAACGCATTCGTCCTCTTTCCCGTGGCTGAAAAAACATTGTTTCTCCCGTTGAACCAGACTAAACGAATCGGAACGAAATGAAAGGAAAGCAAACGAAGCCAAACCGAAGGTTGACTTTCTCGGCACTGAGCTCATTGTTCGTAAATTCAACCAAAGAACCAGCCTAAGGAACAAAGGGATGAAAATTTATCGTAAACTTACAAGATGCTCGCCCGAAAGCACTTCCAGCAGAGAAATGAGATTGTGCCCGTCCCGCAGGTCCTCGAACAGGTCGCCGACATGTCTGCTTGCCTGAAACAGGTTTGAGAAACATTAAAAAAAAAAGGTAAAAAAAATGTCGAAAAATTTTCCAAAAAAAAACACTGCATGCAGTAGTACAACAAAAAAAAACGAGTGATTCATTAGCATCAGTTTACATCGACGAGTACTAAGAAATCTCCCTCTCGCTCTGTAGCTATAAAAAGAAGTGAGAAGGATCCTTAAGGCGCGTACTAAAATCTCTTGTAAACAAGGCCATTGCGGATGACGCTTAGAAAATCGTGGAACCGCGTGTCACAAAGGAAAGATGACATACGGAGGAGCAAACATGCGGACAGGGGGAAGGAGCAAACATGCGCGTGTAAAGCAATGCGCAAGGATTAAGCAGGAAACGCAGGACTCGTAGAGCACAGAAAAGACAAAAAAGGTATTTTGTAGAAGGAAGACAAGGCGAAGAGATGCTATAAGATAAAGAGAGAGAGAGAGAGAGAGAGAGAGAGAGAGAGAGAGACAGCATGCAACGACCAGGCGAGATCGGCCGAACCGACTTACGGTGGGAGAACAGCACGGCTGGTTGTTGACGATTACGCACACGTGGAGACACGTGTAGGTCTGAAAAAGGGAAAATCGGCAAGACCGTGTTACGTGAGAAAGGATTTATTAGCACCAATCGTTAAGGCTAGTTCAATTTCGACGCCTCGTTCGACCGCACTAAGAACCCCAGGACGTCGGACACCCCGTCGCCCGGAATCACAGGAAGGAAAACAACTTCGCTTACGGCGAACGAGCTAGAACTCTGAGGAATCACGATCGACGTTCCTGCAATTCCGTGCGGAGGGAACGTGAAACAAAGAAAAAAAGAGTCACGAAGGATCCCCGATAACTACGATACCGACAGTACCGACACAAATAATAAAAGGACGACTAAAGAATGCATTTTTTTTTTCACTCAATTCCTTCACGCGGGCAATAAAATTGTGAATTTTCTTGAATCGCCGATCAATGCACGTACAGTCCAATTAGAAACGGTCCATCGAAACTATTTCGTTTAGGATTGTCATTATAATTCCATACCTTGACGTATTTCCAGTGCTGCGAGATGCATGAAAAATAATGATAATTATTTAACTACTGATAAGGCTACGAGGTGTGCCAATAATTCATTGGAAAATGCGCTTTCGACACGGCCATTATGGAGAGCGCAGCATATGACTGTGATCCTTTATGGTATGAGAGCGACCGGTTGACGTACTTATACGGTGACGCATAGGGATGCTGCTGGTAAGAGTCAAGTAGGAAGACGGATATGGAAAATATAGAGAATGGATCCTCTTAGCGAAAGATATAGACGTGTCTGAGTAAACAAACCGAGGAGGGGACGAACGAAAATAAGGTACAAGGAGAATCGACGAAAAAGAAAATATTAAAGTGACATGGGAAGGTAAAGAAAGATAAAAGAAAAAGAGTCAAGGAGAATCTGATTAAGGCGAAGCTGAAGAGGGCACGCCCGAATATGGTAAGAGTGTCGAGCGACAGTGAAACACGTGGGTTGTTATAGGTAGGCGGGTAGATGCTATTCGCGAGCCATGAATGAAAGTTTTAACGGTGGGCGCCGCTGCCGCGCGCGACTCCTGCCTCCCGAACAGGCTGGAATTAATACCTCCTGCTGGTCTAAGGTTTTGCCTGGTTCTTGCCTGAGCGCCGTGAAACGTTTTTCTCGTAAAGAAAATACACGGACGTGACGCGTCGTAGTTCTTGTGGCTCCGAATGAGAGCGAGTCGATGATAAGGAGTGTGTGGCTGCTGGGTTGGTGTCACTGGCGACGAGCTGTTTAACGCTTGAATAAGTCATGAGGACGGGGAGGAACAGTGCATATTCAGTAGATGGCTAGTCTTTGCGTTATTAGGTAATTTCTAAATCGATGAGAAAATATTAGCATTCGGCACGCCCTGAAGCCACCTCATAGATCCAAATGGGTTTTGGTACCTGACAGGTATAACGTATTGAGAAATCAGAAAATTGGATTAGCCGAAAACACCCCTGGCTGTAGGGACGAAAAAAATGTGCCGCCGCTCTAACGAGTAATTGGACCGGTTAACATGATCATGGAAGTTGCTAATGAGATATATTGAAAATGGACATTTTTTCTATAAAAGCTTCGTTAATCGAGCAGGTGAACGGATGACGAGCCGTGACAAACCGGATACGCGACCTTGCTGGTAAAAGATGAAATGATCGGCTAAGAATTCAGGTTCCTCGCTGGTCTCTGCTATTGTTTAGGTTCGCCAGCCGTGTCGCGTCGTAGTCATCATTGTTAATCGTCACCTAATTAGCCATTATCAATGAAAACTACCGTTGGCATTGCTCCCTATGGCAACTTGACCTGTCTTGTCACTCTGTCAGGTCAAAAGGTCCCAGGATCGATGAGCGACTGATTCGATCGAATCAAAATGTAGCAAAGTGATCGGCAAGGTGTGCTGGGACGTGTTGTAACAATTACGAAGAAACAACAAAAAAACTGTCGCAACTTGGACACGTGGGTGAGCCAAGGTGCGCGCGACGTATAATTACGATCTTTTTTCTTGATTTCAATTTATTGCGCAACACCAGTCGCCCACGTAATTCCCATAAATCAGAGGACAGAGTGACGTCGTGAAAAATGGTCCTTCCGCGAGGTTTGCCATTTTGAAACTGTCGAGCCTGCAACGCGTCGTAGACGAGCGAGCACAGTAGATAAAAGTTTCGAAATGGCTATCTGTGTCGAAATTTGAAAACAGACAAATCTCCTAAAACGGCACGTATGTCCCCGTGCCGCGCAAAACCCACGCCCGGACGTAAGAGTCGGACACGAATCTTTTAGTGGGTGATATACATTTGCATAGGAATATTCAGAGTGTCCGATGTTCTCGATATGTCCTCGTTATACATATGCATTAGAACAGTTGTTTACCACGGGACAAAAGTGTCGTCGATGAATATGCACGAATGGATATTCTAAAACGAACAGATGTCAGAGAGTAGTGGGACCGTTAAGGAATGTCAAGGAACGATTTGTACCAGGCACAAGGAAAAAGTAGCCAGCGCCATTCCGGCAAGACGATGCGCCGACACTCCGGCAGTCGTTAATTCGATTTTCCAGTGGGAATATTAATTACCTTTTTCAGATGTTTGTTCACCCATTTCGTAAATGTCTTCTTCTGTATGGCGTCTCGCTCGTCTGCAATGAGAAAGAAAAAGAAGAGCGTCAGATGCCTGGATCTGAAAATGAGATTTATACAAAGTGTATGGGGGGTACTCGGCGTCTCAAGAGTCTCGAACATTTGAACTGCCGCGAGATATGAAGAGACAGGGAGAGAGGAGGGGGGGGGGTGCGGAGCTCGTTAATACGTTGATAAGTTGATAGGAACCGAGGAGGCTCCGATGCGCCGGAGGACCAAGTCGAGCTCAAGAGAGGCGAAGCGGGTAACAGGCTGTAAGGGAGGTGACTCAGCCGCGAGGCTCAGGAACATTCTAGGTAATAGGTCGGACTAGCGTGCAGCTGCGATGCACGTGCACACACGCACACAGGCTCACACACAGGTATGAGGAGCACAGCCTAGCGCTGCACGATCACGAGCCTGACTGATTGTGAGTATAATGGCTCGAATGGCCAGAAGGCACGATGGCTCAAACAGTTTGTGTATAGCTGGGTTATGCGTTTGATAATTTCCATAGACTATGAGAAAGCACGTGGACCCATATCTCGTGAAGCTATTGGCATAATTTAAAGAGCGATACCGGAGACTATTGATTCTGATCTAAAAGCACAGACTGACGTCAGACCCCCGGCGCCTCCTTGTCCACGCTGCTATAATTCTTTGACGATTCGTGCTGATCTTGCTCGGACCCAAGTCGCTTAGGAGATTCGGACAATCGGAGTTTTTTCAGACGTAGGCCGCGTTCTCATTGTCGCCGCTCGCGACAGGATCGTAAAGTTACACCTCCGCCATATTCGAAAGCGCGCGAGTGGAGCAAAAAAATTTCCAAAAACGGTCCTGAGTCCTTCGTTGATGTCCATTTTGAAATTCCTTCTGATGTCTTTTTATGTCTTCTTATGTCACGAATCCTTTTGCCCCGTGTGCAAGATCAGCAGGATTCACGAATGGACCCTGGCAGGCATACCTACGTCTTGTATGCGGGTTCCACAAAAATTCCAGCTGCTCAAGTGCATTCTCAGACTCGCACTTGATTTTTCGAAAAAATTCAGGCCGGCGCGCACGGTTTCTGTCCGCCCACGAGTCTCACAGTCAAGTGCCTCTTCTCGACGTTCCTGACGATTGCGAAGCCTGGCCTCGCGTTACGTCGCCATCTTCAAGTTCGTTAACCCTTCTGTACGCTTTCTCAAGACCTTCTACCCTCTAGGCTACTTCGAATAGGTTTCCTATGAACGCCCTTGGATGCCCTTTGACCCCTCGCCCTGGACACTCGAATCACAATTGATCGGTCCAAGAATCGTCAGCCCCTTTCCTAAAGGTCCGATTCGCACCTCGTGGTGGACTCTGCGCTATACTAACATATGTCACGTGGACGTAAGCGGAGGCGTCGCGACGTCAAGGCGCTAGATGGATGTACTCTCGAGGGTAACAAGAGGATGAAAACTGTACGAGTCTATTTGCAGGAGCACTTAGAGGACTTATTTGCCAAGTGAAATCTCTAATTAGGCCCAGGTCCTCGGAGTCTCAGGACTCCTTACGCTAATGACGCTCCAGTCCAGTGCGCTTGTTATTATCTGTCTAAAAAAAAATTCAACGTTTCGAGTGGTCGGATTCGAAGCCGCCATTCTGAACTTTCGTATGTACGTGCATCCACTTTCATTGCATCTATTTTAAGCGACTACCTGTTGCCGCTGGAAAGAATGGGGCATTCCTGAGAGTCTCCACTTCAAAGCCTTTCGACGCTCCAGTTAACCTCAAAGTATTCGCACATTGAATTCTTTAATGATAAGGGATATATTTTCCAAAATTTATATATGACATTTTTTTTTCTTCATCTAATACGTATCTTCCGACTGGTCCGATTAATCGTGAGGTAAATTCCGCTAGTTGTATAAAAATTTATACGCAACGATGTAGCGAGACGTCGATAAGCCGCCGCGCGACTTCCCGGCGACTATCGGTCGCCCGACAGGAAACAGCTGATTGGCCAAGGGTTAATAGCTAATTAATTAAATGAAATCTAAGCAAAGCTGGGCGCCTGGCCAGCATGCCAAGTAAGTGCCCCAACCATAGACAAACTTCACACTGTACGCCTTACACTGCACACGCCATACGCCACGCTTCCGTGCTCTCCTGAAAGGCACAGGAGGCACAGGAGGCACAGGAGGCAAAGGAGGCAAAGGCACAGGTCGGCACACACACGACACGCGCCGCCTATTCGGCTTCGTGTCTCGAGTTCTGCGCTGGCATAATAAGAGTCTGCGAGACGACCAGAGATCAGACTACGGAGCTCATCGAGCGCAAAATTGAGCCAAATAATGGAGACCTGAGAAAAGGGAACGAGGCAAAACCTCTAAGAACGGAGTGACGAGCATCATCTGGTAATGTCTGCCGTTGGGGGTCCCTTTCCTCAAATTTTCCAATGATTAATCGACAAGCCCCCCCACTCCCCTTGCTACTCGGTCTCGATCGAGGCAAGGTAGTTAACCAATTAATTTCTGATTAATTAAATTATGATTAGTATATAAAAACCATCTAAGAACACAGCATGCCAGAGCAAAACTCAATTGACGCGAGATCAGCCAAAGTGCCAAAGTGCCAGCTGTCGGACCCTTAAAGTAAAATTCCCTTTGACTTCGTATTCTCGCTCAAACTTCTCTGAACTCGGGCGAACAACACTGGTTGAGTGAGTTATGAGCGGAATCGAGTTAATTGGAATCGGGTCCGCCTCTGCTAGTGTAAGTGTATGCGTATGACTATGTCCATTTATGGTGGCACCTACCATGGGCCTCGATGAACATCGCCCAGCAACCCCAGAACGCTGCCTGGGTGTTGCTTTCGGAGCGTTGCTCTTCGCCGAGAAGCGCCTTCGCTTCGCTTCCCTCCTCTGACTCGAACGCGTATCCATATTCGCATCCATATCGGTATCCATTGTCAAGAGCTTTCTGACCTTTGAACTTGGAGAGCGACTCCTCGTATCCGTGTTGCGAACGCTGCTCGCGATGATGCTCGGCGACGGTGTCGGCCGGGTCGAAGCCCAGCCGCTCCTTGTAGTAAGCCTGGGTAGACATCTTCCTCGAGAAGAATTAAGGTGTCTTCCTTGGCGCGAGTCAAGAAAAAAAAGATCAGCCGCCTGACAAGCGCATCACCGATCGATCGATCCTGCTACGTCCGCTCGAATGCACTTCAGGACACTTGTTACGCGCGTACACTGCACTTTGTTAAAAAAAAAAGAAAGACTTTCCCTTTCACTCTCTCTTACTGCCCCATTCGAAATCTTCTTCTTCGTCTGCTCCTCGCTGTCACTCTTCTTAAGATTGTTAACCTCTCTTGAGTAGGGGGTAACGGGGGTTCAGCACATGGGACTGACACGCAGAGGACGCGATCGCTCCGATCAATCCAGAATAAAATCCCGATAGATCGAAGCCTCCGGTAAAGTCTTCCTGGTGAGGAGAATATTCGGAGTTAGCTCGAGAGTTTGTTCTATGGCACTTGGAATTCACGGTACACGATGCTCGGGGCGCTCACGAAGTGGAGTCTCTGCGTTCCTGAGTTCCTGAGTCTTTTTCTCGACGGATTGGATGGAGTGGCACCTCCTCGACACGTGTACACTTCCTTCGAACGTTCACAATTTTCACACGCGATCCCAGAAGGGGGCCTCTCTCTTGTCAAACTCGTATTTATTTTATCGTGGCGTTTTGTTTCGTTCGTTGCGCAATTCAGCGCAAACTCCTCTTCCTCACGACCTCATGGCCGTCGCGGTCGCCGTCGTGGTCGTGGTCGTAGTCGTAGCACAGTGGTTGGGTCGTAGCTCCGGGAGGACTATAGGACAATGAGAAAGAGAGTTGCCGGCCGTTACGAAATGAGGAAAAGAGAAAGAGAAATATAGATAGGAGACGGCCGGCGCCGCGTCTCTTTCCACCAAGAGAACTTCGCCTCGACGCTCGAAATAGCGTCGTCCAACGTCAACTTTGCCAACGGACGCTCTCTACACCTTCCGGATACGAGTGCTTGCGAATTGCCAAAGTCTCCCTCTCTCTCTCTCCGTCTCTCTTATGGCTCTGGCACCGTGTGCGACACGTACAAGATCACCTGGAACGACTCGGTCCGACCGGCCGGCCGAGTGTCAAGCGTAAATACGTCAACCGATGAAATTCTCACCGAGAAATCGGTGCTCGGGGAGATCGTAAACACGTAGAAGAAACCTGGGAGACTAACGAAGAGCGAGGACGATGAGCGAGAGAGAGAGAGAGAGAGAGACTAACGGGGCGAAGGAAGTAGAACGTATAGAAAAGCGTCGGAAGCAAATCCCGAGAGGAAGCACTGCCGTGGAAGCAGAGAAAGTGGAGCAGGCAGAGATAAGAGAAAAATACCGAAGAAGAACCTGGCAAAGAAGGAGCTAAAGAAGAATGAATGAGCGAGCGAGTGAACGGCAACTGTCCAGGAGGCGCGTGGACACGAGACTGAGAGAGCAGAGAAGCCAGGAGAGGATGATCGAGATACTCGAGAGAGTGGAGTACCGAGAGCCCAAGACGAGGAGACTCCGGGAGGTGGACTGGAGGTGGACCGGAGGTGGACCGGAGGTAGGCTGGAAGTAGGAGTACTCGCGAGGCAGTGCAGAACTGCGGAGCAGCGAGCAGCGATCGGGATCCCCATATGGTAATCGGAGAACGGCGTGTGGGTGCTTTCCGCTGGAGCGAGGAGACCGACCAATCCTGAGCCGCGACTCGCGTGCCTTTAGTGCTAACCGACCAATGAGGAACGAGCGAAGGCATTCGCGAAGGACCTCGTCATCGGGTGGCACCAAGTTCCTCTCGGAAGACTGACTGTCCCCGCCGGGTCTCGTCAGAGCTACGATTTCATTAGCTGACGTTACCTCGGATTCCGAGATTGCGCGAGCAGGCCCGTTCATGGATGCGGTTCCTGCGGTTCCGCTCGCGCCTATCACTCTGACGCCGGTTACGCTAGTCTTAGTCGTTCTCCCTATCTTTACTGTTTCCGCCGACGTGACCCTCTAAACGCTTATCCGAGTAGCCGTCACCCATTTCAGTATTTTCGCACGGGTCGCTCGGTTTCGCGAGGCTGCTGGGTAAAAATTAGGTTAACAGGGACACGAATTCCCAGGAATTACCATCAGAGCGGAGAGCGCGGAACGGCCGTCAGGAAGCTTTCTCCTAGGACGTAGGAGGAAGTCCCGAACGCGGCTTTACGTTCCTCGCGTAGGAGTCGCAGTTGGCGCGATCGTGCACCAGTCCGCGTGCATCGAGTTGCCAAACGAGCCAAACGAGTCGAACCAGCGAAACGAATGACACTCGGCTGAGGCAGTGGAAAGGGTGCGAAAAAAAAAAGAAAGAGGAAGCATTGTGCGCGAACGTCATCGGTAGAGAATCGGCAATAGTCTACAGGTAGAAAGGGGAATACCTAACGGTACCTCTGTGTGGTCGCCGTCCGGTTTCTGGCCTCCCGGAGACTCTGCTTATCTCCCTTTGAGACCCGCCTATACCCTTTCGCCCCTCACTGATATTGTCAAAGTGGAAAGCTACTCGATCGCTTTGAAATTCAAAAGATTGTCGTTTTCCAGGTAAAAAGGTGCACCTGCCAAGTGTGTCTCCAGCCAGGTCAGTCAGGAGGACGTAGCAGGTAGCCGCAGCTTGGACAACCTACGGGAATGTTTTGGGCTGTAACTGAGGTCAGGAACGACACGGATTTCGTGTGTAATTTAAAGACACGAATTCGGGACGTCCTCGAAGACATCTCAGGATAAAGAGGTTAGCGCCGCGTCCCGAGACGAGGTGATAGAAGACGACGCGCCGGCAACGCGACGTCCTGGCAGCCTGGTCTATCTATAGATATGCGTCTACCACTAAGTCCTCGGTTCTTCCTCTGCTGGTGTGACGAGCGTGTGTGACCCGACTAGGTTCACATTTCCCGGCTTGCCGGAATTAGAAGTGAATAGAAAATAGAATGTCCCGGCAGCGCTAAGCCTGATTGTCAGTGAAGACGAGAGAGAGACAGAGAGATGGAGAATATAATGAGAATCACTGATAGAGGATTTATCAATCGCTGTATGTCTATATGCTTGTGTGATGAAGATTCGAGAAGGCATCCTAAAAAGATTCATCATTTGTTTACCCACGTAAGACCGCCACGTGTCAAGCACCAGTTTACCGGCATCTTTTGGTTTTAAAAAAAACTTGGCAGATTTTCATGAAAGACGAAATTCCGAAACTGCCAAGTTATAATTCAGCCTACGGAGAACTGTCGTCTCTTCCCGGAAATTGAGGCCCTGCGCCCCACGCGCCCCCTGACCCACAGCGAGACATGGACCATCGACCTCGGCAATCCAATGAATGGAGGCAATTTTACTATTTCAGCTTTAAGCTATTTCTGTCAAACTTTTGACTCGGTTGTGCTCGGCATAACTCGGTCCATGTCGTTGGTTCAACTGGAGGACCATGTTGGGAGCCTGAGGACGACCTAGAACGTGGGTTAAATAAATGAAGAGACGGGTGCTAAAGAGATTGATTAAATTTTACTAGTAAAGGACACCACGTGGTTTTGGAGTACCATAAAGATATCAGTCCCGCTTCGGAGATACCCTCTATCTGGATCTATGTGTACACTCTCGATCAATCGAATTCCTAGAGCCGATGCTATCAAAGAACAACGGATCGGGATCCGATCGATATCATAAGCCGCTGAAACAAAATACGTCTCAGTGGACATTGGGCGTTATGTCCTCCGCGTCGTTTCTACCTCCAGGGGACGAGGGTGAAGGGATTGGCGTGCGCACTCCGTAACACCGTAACGCGTAACCGGTCTCGGGAACCTAACCTAGAGAGAGGATGGTGTCCACACAAGGGACCACCTCCACACGAATGCACGGTACCCCGTTAATACATTTAGAGGAAATAACGAGTCAGCAGCATTCTTGCATCGCCTCCGCCATCGGCGGCTGTGCTGTCCTGCGCTACCCTGCGCACTGTCCTATAGCTGATCTTGCTGCACTGTACCACCTTGCCTGATGCTGGTGCTGGTGCTGCTGCTACATAACGGGGTCCGAAGTCCATGACTCCCTGTCGACTTTCGCGCCAATGCTTCGACTCTAGCTAAAGTCCCCAGTTTGCATCTGCTGACTACCTCCTGGACCAGGCACTGGATTTGCGTCCTTGTCGACGTCAGCGTTCTCGATTACATTTCGTCAGAGATACCCTAGAAATCTCTGCTTACTAGAGAAATCCACCTGGGAACAATGGACGGCGAACTTAATAACGAGGTTGACACGTCCAGCGGAGTAACTGGACCTTTTCCTTCTTCGTTTGGTAGACTTGACAATTACGTAATATCATAAAGACGTGACGACGTTAAAGCTACGACGACGCTGAGTCTGTCGCAAGAATACTCGGGAACAAGAGAAAGATCAGCGACCGAGGAAAGAGACATTTGGCGAGCTGAGTTGAGAATTAGAGGACAGTGGTCTTGTCAGCGAACTTAGTCTGGGCATTGGTAGGGTGCCCGACCTATCCCAACTCGAGCCGAAGTCAAAGTCAAAGTCAAAGGTTGCGCCAAAAGTGGAGTCAATGACAATAAGAAGAATTACGAAGACTAAGTGATCAGCGAGCGTCCTGATCGCGTTCCTGAAGACTAAAATGGAACAGGGTAGACGTCAAGCCATCGAGACGTTCAGGTATTCGTGGATCGAGGCGACCTAACTACGTCGCGACGTTCTGGTCCAGGGTAACGACGAGACTATCGATCGAGATCAGAAAAGATAGAAGAGACCCCTCCTCCGTTCCCATGAGAGTCTATTTCTGGTTCCGAGACCCTCAAGGCGATCGGCCTTGAAATGCTTCATCTTCGTCGGTCCCAAAAGCCGAATATCGCGCTTGTCAAAAAATTGATTAATCGAGGTTAAATCGCAAGAAAATGATAACCAAAATCGAAAGATATCGCGCTACCATAAACAGGGTGACGCTCGAACCTTAAAAGGTTAGCGAAACTTTAGTACGTGGGAGCCAGCAGCTCAAAAGAGACAGGGAGAATGGTCGGTTGCTGAAGTAGCATGCAAACGCACCAGCGAGACCAGGAGACCAGCAAGACCAGGAGACCAGGAGACCAGGAGACCAAACGAGCCCTGCCCAGACAAGTTCGCCCACGCGGTATCGCTCAAAGTGACATGTAGCGCCGCCATCATCGGCATCGCATCACATTGACTTAATATGTATCCACATGGCCTGTGAACGGCGCGAAACGTATATACTACACGAGACTGTCCTTGAACTTGTGAACGAAATAGAGAAGAAGCCCAAAGACAAGCTGTATAGGAATTCCCGAGGAATTCAGCATCGGTCTCTCTCGCTCCCGAAGTCCTCGCGCATCGCAAGAACAGGAAACGATGGCTGAGCGATGCGGTAAGGATTGCGAGAAGAAACGAATCGTCAACCGAAAATGGGTTTTCGTGGCGCCGCGCAGGACCGTATAAGGTGCGAGAGGAGTTGCGCTCTGACTCGAAGCTCACGACAGCCGAGTACCAATGCAACTTCAGATGGATTAGAGTGCCGGAAGCTGAGAGAACAATGAGCACAAATGATTAGTCACTCGAGCAAGGAATTCGAAGGACAATAAACTACGAGTACGAATCGATCCATTTCGAAGAATCAATCAATTAACCCAGACCCGTCCGAACGTAAATAGTGCAGCGTGAGAGCGTCCTGCGTAAATCGTTCTGAAATCGGTAGAGTCGAGGCTGTTATCGGTAAAAACGTCACTATCAGATTAATTATCAGTCACTGTCGGTGGTTGACGTCTGCGTCGGTCAAACAGTTAAGATGAAAAGTTAAGGAAGCTTTCTTCGACGTTAAGAAAAATTGCCGATCGACCCGAGGGAAAAACCTGAACTCGACGTCGCATTCGTTAGAGACGCAAACGACGCTCTCTGATATCGGCGCCCTACGAGGTAGCGTCGAATTGAGAAAACTCTAGGAGGTTCAGCCGGTTGTCGCACGGTTTGCCTTACTGCGTGCTGCCTGCCTGCCTGCCTTTACTTACGCAATGCGATGAAGCCGCTTTCTTTTGGCCACCTTCGACTCCACTTCACCTACTGCTACCTACTACACTACCTGCCAGCAGCGCAGCTAAACTTGGTTCCTTCATTTCTCTTCTTCCTCCTTGTGACAGGCGGCACCTCGTTACCTGCAGCCATACCTCTAGGACGTCTTCGGAATGGGCCAGGGCGAACGGCCGTGACGGAATCGTCAACCAGCAAACGGAACGTGCGATTCAAAGTCAAAATAGATAGTGAATGCGCCTTATCAGGAGAAGCAACAACATAGCCGGTGCATCGATAGGCGTAATAATACAATGTGCATCCACGCGATGCCAGTGAACGAAGACGAAGGCTTAAATACGACGTTCGACGTAAATGAACCAGGGTCTGGAACCGGAAACGTCATTCAGGGATGATTCCAGTACCTTGGACCTTCCGTTATCAGCATTGCTGGAAGAAGGCTATAACGACGCCGGAGTGCGTTTCTAAAAGAACTTTCGCGGGTACTAAATAAAGGCGCTGAGCTCATATGGATGACAAGACACTCAACCTTCGGTAATCGTCTCTTATCCAGAAGAGATTACTGATATCCGAAATCGCAATCGAACCGATCGATCTTCGGTACCCCGACGCCCGTTAAGACGGTGGTCGGTTCAGGAGAACCCGTCGTTGTTCACCAGCTGAGGATCGTTATCGCCCTGAGCATGGCTCACGTGCGTCCGCTTGACACTCGACAACGAGTTAAAAAAAACTGGTTGACCGCAATTGCAATGGGAAACCCAGCGACACGAGGTGGCGCCCCCCCTCCGGCCTCCGAGTCGTTTCGCCCATCGCCCAAGTTGGCAATGGGAGCAGCTGTGCCAACCGAACCTAAAACACTAGAAAAATCCCTGCGACAGAGGCCAGAGAGGAGCCCGCATGTTGAAGCTAAAGAGGCGCTTGGTCGGCCAAGGTGGACAACATAGGGGGGGGGGGGGGGGCTAGGAGGCAGGTGTTTCAGGTCGGTACCAACGTGAAAACACAACAGGCAAACCCGTGAGTCAGAGTCCCAGTGGTTGGACCGGGTTGGACTTTGGCCTTTCGGAAAGCATCAAGCATCCTCGTGCTGAGAGCCGCGAAGAATAAAAGTCCAAGAGCGATCGACGCGAACGCGTATCGAGGGGAGCCGCGAAGAGACGGCGGCACCGCCGGCGTCGAGACGCGTCAGAATTCGTAACTTACGGGCGTTCGCTCGCGCACAGGAATCGGCCTCCGAGCCTCACTGACACCCGCGACTTGTTTCTCCGAGTCTCATGAGTGACGCGACGTGAAACCCGACTGACGTGAACGTCCGCGCGGTGCATACGGTAGAGGGCGCGGCGATAGAACTCGATTCGGATCCGTCTATCGTTTCTCTTAACCGCCTCGCGCCTCACCGCAGACAACTGCCAACTGCCTGCTGCCTACCACTGCCTACTGCCTTCAGCATTCTCTGCCTTCTGCCGAGCTGGCCGCCTTCCTGGCCCGCTTGCCTGGCTCTGCCCGCATGTGCCCCTGCCTACCGACTATCTGCCTTCTTTACCCAGTAAGCTCGCTAGCTCTCTCGCTCTAGCGCTCTCTTGAGCCCCCCACCCTCAGCCACGAACAGCCTCGCCCTGCCCTTCTCGCCCCTCTTGCCCCCCCCCCCCCACTCCCCACCCGCTGCTCCACGACACACGCAGCCCGGACGACCCTCGCGCTGCCACGGAGCATTCGAACGCTAGAGGCGAGTCAATGAGACGAGACATTCCACTCGATGACTCCGATTGACTTGGGACTCTGGGGATTCGAATGCACGGGGGGTTCGCGCAGACGGCTGCTTCGACGCCTTTTAACAGCGAGTGGCTGCTGCACCGCGTAGACGTGTCGTCCTCTCATCTTTTTCCTGAAGATTAAAGGTATCTCTTCGCAGGTCCAATAAGGGGCACGCCGACTGCGTAGTAAACTCTCGGGTGTCCTTATCCGTAATCCCCTTATCGCAAGAGCGACTGTCGGAACGTAACGATCCCGCTCGCCTCCTACAAAGGAAGAGTTTCAATAACGCAAACGTCACCGTCCTAAACGTCGTCACTGTTCCTGATAAGCCCAGCCCGGTGATAAACACGCGACACTTCCCACGCGGTATATCATCCATTCCTGAGGTGGAAAATTCATCGGCAGGCAGCGCCTCCTACAGCTTTGACTTCCTGCTGCTGCCGATCGACCAATAGTTACAACCAGCCACGCGCATCTTCTCGTTTGACGATTCCAAGGATTTACGTTATCCGACAGCCGAATAAATTTCCGCGCGTCGCACTGCAAACGTGACGTCTGACACGCGATACGTCAGATATGGCGAACGAAGTGAAGCTGTAATGCGGATAAGGAGTTTGTCAGTAGCGTGTTATTGCGAGATCAAAGGAATCACTGTTTTGGCGCGTTCAATTTTATTCTTTGACGATCGAGAGATCGGAGAAATGCGCGGCCGTTGACGATCCTACTGCGTCATCGACGTCCTGTTAATGAGAGCGACGACGCGATCGGTCGTCGCGTCCTTGGAAAATCGGTCGTCGAAATTGACAGGAGCGAGAGGCGAGAAGCTTCTTCCAGTCATCCAGTATAAGTAATGGGGGCCGCGAGGAAAAGTGTCACCTACGTAGAAAGTAGCGAGTGGAGTGTCTGTCGAAGGAGAAATCGGAAACTAAACTGGCGATGCCATCTGTAGGCAGAACGGGGAATCATCACCCGTTGTGGAAGTCGTTGCGCCTCTATCGGCTCGATTGCTTCACAATCCGGTTTTCCACTTTCGATAAGAGAGACAAATACACATATGTGTAACACATACGAGAGTCTATTTTCACGGGAATAATAAACGATATCGTTACTTTGACAAATATCAATCGATATGCAGGAACGTAGTTCGACAAAGAGGAATCTGGTGATTATCATTTTTTTTTTCCTTCTTTCTTCTTATTATCGAATGCCTGGTCGTTTCTATATTTTGAAAATTTCTTCATTTTCGCATATCTTTATTCTACTTTTGACGAGGTCGCGGCTCGCCAGTGTAGATTGCGTAATCGCGAAATTCCGCAAGACACATAAAACTACGGGCGATCGGGCCGAGGATAACCGAGCCAGGACGAACGAGGCCGAATCGAACCGGGTTGACTCTCACCGTTAAACCCTGGACGATGTCCAGCTGCCATTAGGTGCCATTAGGTGTCGTTAGCGAGAATTAGCTGACATTAGATGTCATTAGTGAGAGTCATCGAATCGATACTCTAAGCGCAGTCAACGAGGACAGGTCAGACGGCATTGACAGTGGGCGAAAATTTGAGAAAGGAGAAGAAGAAGAAGGACTTCCCGAAGGAGGAACGTAGGACGGTCAATATTTGTCATCTGCCGGAGCAAGGTCGTCTCTTTAATTGGCCAATCATTAACTCTGCAGTAAGAAACCTGATGAAATTTATGCCCATCTATAGGAATTTTGTTTACCTCGAAGGCCTCGTTGGCCATGAGTTTTATGGTCCCCAGCAGTTCCCAGTCAGCCCTCATTTTCTGTTGACCGATTGGACTGGCCGAGTTAAACCTAACCTAAGTTCAACCGAGAGAATAATAAAAAAGGCAACTGGTACGAAGAGCCTCGAAGCTCGCCTCGCGTAATTCATAATAATTCATGGATCATGGATCATGGATCATGGATATCCAGGGAGCGACCTTCCTCCAGCTGCTATTCAAATTTCGCTGGCGCACCTTTGCGGAAATTACGGGAAACGATAATAAAGGAGCCCCGTGATACTGCGCTAACGATTATAGGCTGAGTCCACGGATGATGTGTCCAGTGACCTGGTCCACCCTCCTGGTCTAGCCTGATTCATCCAGGTTCACCCAGGTTCACCCAGGTTCACCCTGGTTCACCCTGGTTCACCCTGGTTCACTCAGGCTCACCCTGATTCACCCTGACCATTAAGGTGGGTTTGCCTTCCTCGATGCACCTTTTTTCGATGATTCATTCACTTCTCATGAAACATCCACTAATAACTTCCTTCCTCGCCCCTTTAGCCACTCCTCGTTCTCTTAAAGGCTCTTTGTCTCTCGGGAACCTCAGCATCTTCGACCTCTTAACCCCACGACCTCCTGACCTCTTGTAACCAGCCGTGCCTTCCCCGAACGTCAATCGAGAAAGGTTTGCGCAAATTCGATCGATCCTTAAAAAATTTTCCAAGAGCGACGACCCCGACTCGATGTCGATTCTCCGACAGTGGCGCCGCGACGTCAGTGGGCAGTGCTCCTCATTACCGATGCTACTGATGTTGCTCCTCATATTATCCAATCCCAATGCGGCTCTTAGCGATGACAAGTTGAGTTATACGAGCAACCATTAAACTGGCGACAGCATCTTCGCGCAATGAGACATTGACTTCTGTGTCAGACAAGATCGTCATTATTATTACTGTCATTACTTTCGAAGGCTATTCGTCCAAGTTTCTTTATTCGAGAGCGTGACGCGTCTGCGTCGATTTTTCGACGAGACCATATTCGAGTATTTAAGCTTAACTGCCTCTAACGGGATAACTGTAGAAAGTGCTCACCAGCCCTGACGACCATCGACCTTATCTTTAACAATGTTTCCCCCCTACCTTTTTCTTAGCTGTTAGCCGAATCGCGCAGGGTCCCCGCAGGAAATGCAAGTCCTGGATTTACTGGCGATTCTATCGGAGCCGGACGATCGGTAGGAGCAAATGGGAAAATCGGGCAGCCGATTTACGATTACTCTAGGAGAGGACGACTAACGGCTGCATGCAAGATTTTATCGGTACGTGCTTAGTTTAACGTTGACCGTGGTTACGGATTCCTAACTGTACTCAGGTAAACAATGGGATCGAACGTCCAAATATATTGAAATGCAATTGGCAAAGTCCCTTCAGTCTCTGGAAGTGAATTCTTCGCACGGGTTTTCCAAACGATCTTCGTCTGCACGAGATATTACCAAGTGTTGCCGATTCTACGAGACTCGTCCTACTACAGTGCGTACAGCTTATGGTTCTTATGGACCAAAACCAACTTCCTTTGCAATAAACGGTGAAACTTTCAAGAGGATCGGTACCAGACACGAACGGAGTATCGAATGTCGAACCTAGCAAAAAGAAAAAATTTTGAAATTTCAAAAAGCGTCATGACTGGTAAATATCTTTGGATTTGAATTTCTAAAATCGAAACCCTTTGAGTTCATGCACGTGTGATTCTCCTGCCACCTGACGGCCGAGTCTGGCAAGACTATAGATTATCAATGATGTTCGCACTGGTACAATAAACCACTAATAAAATACATTAAGACACTCCATTCGAGAGATATCCCATAAAAAAACGAAATCCCAAGATCTTAGCACGGACAAGAACCCGTATAGTGGCTAAGAAAAAATTAGTGTCATAAAATTATAAAAAATTAACGAGCAACAGGTTTTTTGCATTTAACCATTATGTCAAAAATTTTACGTAATTATTTCATTAATGGGTAATTAAAAAATTTTCTGTACACGGACAAGTCATATTTATCACATATCGAATCTGATCGCCTAACCGATGATCCGCACCCTCGTGCCCTCGGTGGGTCGCGTCTGTACTCATCGTTAGTTGAGACTAACGACAATCGGTAAGGAAGATTTTATAAATCAACAAGGTAGCACGAGTGTTCGTAAAAAATATTGAAAATTTGAAATAACCCAGTTTTTGGGAAGTTACGATTTTTTCGAAATCTAAGTACGCGACGCAGCTGGTACCGCGATGCGCCTGCAGATATGCAACCCGGCGTGCGCGGAGCAACGCAACGTAGACAAAACGCATACCGACAGGGGCGATCGTTTCTCCTCAAAATTCCGTCCACCGGTAAAGCCTCAGCCGGGTTCTCATTTATGAAATTTCGTAATTTAGCAACTTTTTAAATTGTGCACAAACGAGCCGCCAGATAGAAGGAAGACCCGCCCGGCACCGACAGCACGTAACACTAACGTTGATTATCGCACTGGAGCCGTGACGAACTTTGCAAATTTGAACCTCGAACACGCTTCGCGCGTAATTGCGCGCCATCACGCGATAAACGAACAAGCCAGATACAATGTAACGAACGATCAGCGATACGAGTGAGGAAGCAGCCGAAGACCTAGATTCCGCAGACTCCGGGAGTCCAAAAGTCTAGGTGTTCGGGAGTCTCGACGCTTATTGATTTTCTGCATCGTTATAGCGACGCGTCGGGTGTCGGTTACGTAATTGGACAGTTAAATTGCGTGAACCAGCCTCTAAATAAGGAGACTGAGACAAAGCGGTAGAAAATAAAAAAAATCCAGCCGAACAAAAATAAAAACTCGAACAAAACGATAGAAGTAATTTTCGCAAAGTCAACAATTCCAAACGTCAAGGCATTTACGCGCGACAATAAATATCGATTGTGTCCGTAGATAAGCGATAAGTCGCAGAACCGATGGTTATACGGTAGCGCGCGAGCAGGATAATTGCTAAGAATTAGCTGAGCCGAGGATCGATTATAGAGGCAGAAGCACGCGAACGCCAATAGCTTCAGGCTCGAAGCACATCGTAAGCAGAGATCAGCCTAGTGACTGTATGTATTAGGAGAGTATAGAGATTCGACGCCAAGCGTCGATAACGATTTCGTCGGGGTATCGATAAATCGATCGACTTCACGTACGCAATTCGGAAGGTGGATGCGATATATTCTCACGGGAAGAAAAGTATAGAGGAACCTTATCGGTATTCAGCCTCCTCCTGATATCCTAATCAGTTACTGGGAACAGCAGTCACTCTTTACGGGGACATCAAAGGAAGCCGTTATAGCGCCCGACTTTTCGACGCTTCGAAATCAGCTGTTCGAGTAGACGTCACGCGTCCCGCGAAATGCTTTCAGGAAGTGATCGTTCTGCAAGATCGTGAAGTAAGGTCGATCCGAAGAAGGAGACGGGGCGTCGGAGTAGGTCACGACCGATAAGCGTCTTAGGGCGTCTAGTGTAAAACGGACACGATTACGATGACAGCGATAGACTTAAAACGGTTCGCTGCTAGGAGAAAGCAGGACGTGGAGTTTCTTGCGATTCCGTAATGCGCGTGAAAGCACGACGGAAAAGCTTCGAGGAATTAAGAAAGTCAATTCGATCCCACAGCGAGATATTGGCTGATGGGTGTTTGTTAACAGTTAAAAAAAAAATAGAAAAAAAAATCCCCTAGCATCCGGAAGGATATTAGGTGAAAAATGCCAGGAAGGTTCGAGGTGCGTGTTGGTTGGCCTGAAACTTCGTTCTACCGAAGTCGGTCGACCCTGAGGAACTGCAGATGCGGACTGCAGCCTTGGACCTTCACCTTTGCCCGATCGCCTTGACTCGAAAATAACTTGGGCGCTGCGACCTGCGCTCAACGCAATCGGTGCAAGAACCGCATTGGACGGCGAAGCCAGGTAATTCAGGATCATCACCTGCTAATTAATCAATCAAATGGGGCGTTCGACGTCGGACCTTACAGACACGGAGAACGTCTTGATACTGTTGACTGAAGCAGAAAAAAAATGCCCGGAAGATGGTAGACCAGTAAGAGCACTAAAAAAAAAACCCCATATCCACGGTAAGATGATCTTGGGTAATCCGAGACTCATCGACGAGGATCATATTTTGCGGTGATCCTCCAGCCGTTTCGAGCAACTGTACACGTTTTGAGGAAGGTAGATACACGCGGTACAGATCTCTACTGTACCTACCAGCCAGAAGACACTAGATTAATTTTGGTATCTTGATTAACGAGTACCAGGTGCTCATTGGCATAGCAAAGATGAACACGAACGAGTAGAATTAATAAAAAAAGAATCGTCGCGTTTTCATGAAAGCGACGCTTAGACGACTTTGACGCGAACGAATATACAGGGGAAGGGGAGTAAATGCGAGAATAGAGGGGACGTCGTGCACGCAAGGGTCGACGGGATGGGACCTAGCCCCACGCTAACCGACCCTGGGGGAAAGTTCTATTTATTTCTTACGTATTCTCGCGCAGTCCGTCTCCGTCCAACTGACGCGTGACGCCTAAGTGCTGTAACCAGGGGGAGGGGGAGGGGACTATACCGAGTGACTCGAATAGACCCAAGAATTAACGGAAGTACACGTGTAGATATCCGGTTTCGGCAAGACCGACTCGCCCGGGTGTCGTAGACCAAGTTACACGGGTGACGCTCGAATCAGCAGCGCCAACTGACAACAAGCACCACCTCTTCTCTGACTGGGTCTATGCGCGTCCCTATTTACGTGCATACTATAGCTTATTATTTATGGTATAGTCGCACTCGAGCATCCCCATTATACGTAACACGTTGCGCATCCTACCGGTGCTGTTTGCAATGAAGGAGAAGAGGAAAGAGTCTGAAGGAGGACCGAGTACGCGAAGACAAGAACAATAAAGTTTGAGCCTGTCGAATCGAGTCTGATGGGGCATCGCTAGATATACACAAAGAAGTTAGCTTGTATACACTTTGCATTTAATCTTATTAACGAGCATGGTACATTAAACGTTAATTACGAGTGATAAGTGGGCATGCTAAGCACTAAGCGGAGAACGCCAAACTGCGGGCGCACCCACAATGTCGTCTAGAAACTCGATTCGCCGTCCTTCCATTCTCTCATTCATCTTCAGAACGGCTGATCCTCGCTTACTATTACCTACTGTTTTAGTTCTGAAAAAAAGAAAAAGAACAATGTGTCTACGGAGCGTTTCGCGCTTCCGGTCGCGCTGCGACACTCGGGGATTCTCCCCACTCCTCTCCCTGTCACTCGCCACTGAAAATAAACCGGCTTCTCATGGGAATGCTCTGACCTCGAACCCAACGTAAATCGACGTCGAGGAACCATAGGCCAGGACAGAGATACAATGCATGTGTCAAACACGACAAACAGGAATGAACACGTATGCAATACCCTGTACGTATTAACTCGAGCAACTAGAGCCCTTGCCAAGTCGGGCTCTTGGGCTTCCAGGGATTCAGGGCACCAGAGTGCAAGGGTGGACATCGAGATGGGGTTGCACGTAGGAGGGTGTAGCGAAGGTGGGTAGGGCCAATATGAGGGTTCTAGATAGACACGCCGCACGCATATGCCAGCTCACAGGGGACCCCATCGCGTTCACTGCGATGTCATTCGTTTTCCTTTCATTGTCGTGTGTGCGGCGGCAGTGAGAAGGAGAGCGGGACGACCGGCGCGGTGCTTTTGCACCGACAGAGGGGATATCGAAGGCAGGAGCCAGCTAAATGAATGATTTAAGAACGTTAAGAATATGCGAGAAGGTAAGAGTTCCTAGCAGACCGATATTAGAGATGATATAATAAAACATCAGACTCACCAGCTATTCTGAGAACGGCTCTGTCAGCAGGATCCAGCTGAAGGATGCTGAGTGGCTTGTCCTTAGCCCACTCCTTGAGACTGCCATCCAGTTCGAATTCCATCTTTCCTAAAGTTCACCTGGCTGAGTACATCCTTCCTTTTTTTCTCTCTCGGTTCCGTACGTCGATATCTCTTTCAAATCCTAATCAGGATATCCCCACGACGTCCGGTGCTACGAGCGAGGTTCACTCATTCGTTCACTTTTCCGCGACCACCTCACTTTTGTATCACTGACCTCGCGACTCCACGTAGGATCCGTAAAATAACTGCAGGTCGAGCACGCAATTTAGGACCGTCATGTCGAGCGTTCGACCAGCCGAGCGCAAGAACACGTGGTCAACCGTCAGTTGGCCCAACGTCTCGCGTTGTTTTCCACTTCTGATTTATAAAGTCGAGCCGACACGTTCGCGGCTATTAACTAAACAAACAAAAAATAGTACAATCCACTAAAGATAAAAGACACTTTCCAAGTGCCTTTTGACAACGTTAACTGTATCGAATCTCGTATCTCTTTGGGATATTGCACGCCGTCGTAGCCGTCGTGAAAAAAAAAAACAAAACAAAACCCTCCCAGTACAATCAACGTCCAATAGTACTACAAGGCACCGCGTGAATCGAGACACGGCACTGACTGAGTACGAGCCAAAGATCCGAATGCAGCTGCGGCAACGATGGGCAGCAGCAGCGACGACGACGACGACGACGACGCCGCGCGTTTGTTTATTGGACGACGCCGGCGTCTGTTTCCCATTTCAGCCGTGGGCGGCGCTCGAGATATCCTCGTCGCGCCGTTCTATGCCGACTATTATCCCCACTGTATCTTACAGCCTCCAACCTCGCCTCGAGGAATAGGTGAAAATCGTTGATAAACAAAATAGGTTATCGTTGCTGTTTCAGTTTCATGATAGACGTTGCACTCGATTCTGCTTACTTTTTAAAAGAACGCTGCGCACGAGGTCTCCCTTTCCTCGATCGGAATTATTTTCTTGGTTAGCGATATCAGAGCTTAAAGAGAGGGATAAAGGAATGAGAAAACACTGAATCGCAGCGGAGCAATGACCGGGGAATTATTAAAAGGAAGGACAACGGGCCCTGAATAATCCTCGCGGAAATTGTGGCGTGACGCGTGTGAAACGTGACGAGACCCAATTGCATGGACTGATTGTTCCGGGCGTGGGAGGCGCTGCGACGGAATCCTCTGGAATCACCGGCACTGGGTTTACGTTCCAAATCAATTGCTGTGACGCAATCTCAGCTTCCGCGAGGATGACTCAGGAGGACGAGGAAGAGTAATAAGACTGATCGTCTTTTTACCTTTCTTCGTTAATGCCGAGGAAAAAGCAGGAACAGCAGCGCCAACGCGGATTTCATCTTGAACCAGAGGAACCCACATAATACGACATTACCGGTACTCCTAGATTTGCTTCCTGAACCATCGTGTCTACAGACTTTCGATTTGACCTAGGGCATGGTCCTGGCCAGCAGTCTTGACTGCGCAATGTACCAAGTCACTGTCACACAAGATGACACGTCGAATCTTGCTCCTCGCTAGATAACAAGCTGCCAATGAAGATGCGACTATTGGCTTGGCACTGATAGTCAGATAATTAAACGAATAGATAAACAGTCACCAAGATAGTTAGATATCTGACCAAGCCATCTTATGTACAGGCCTTTAGGATAAGAGAGCGTCACGTTTGAGTTGACTTGAAACAATGCCGCAAGCGACAAGTGGCAGGTGTCATGCACACGCGTCCAACGACCTACCAAGACTGACTGACTTGACTTACTGTCAGACTGAACTGACACTTGGTTACAGCTACCTGTTTCAAATCAATTGTCCAATGGACTTCCTGTCACATAGACGAAGCACTTGCAAAATTCTACAGGGAAGTAGCAGCGAATCTATTTGAAGGAAAAATTCGTTACGAAATTGTATATTATACGAAAGGTGTACACTTCGAAGAAGGACAAGTGGGTTTGTCGAAAGTGCGCTGATGTTTCCAGTAAGTGGTAAACATTCATCGTAAAATATGTTAAGTAACTTTTATTGAGTAACGCGTCAAGGGACGTTTCAAAATAACCGGATAGAGTAACGACGGAAAAGAGAGGTTATGTCAGAGACACTGGCAATAATGTTAACTGACTGGTTTAGCTACTTGTTATCTTGCTAAAGGAATAAAGAAGGATTATTATTATCTTTATTCGGAGGGTACAGGAGAGGCATTAGCGGATCTTGAGAATTGGTGATTCGATCTCAAGCTCATTGAAAATTCCTACCTATCAAATGTCGAAGCTTTTGTATTTAAATTGTCAATATTTACGGACAAGTCCTTTGCTGGGGAAATCGTGGGATTGAATAATTGAAGAATGGAAGAAGGAGAAGGGCTACAACTTTGTAGCAGTGAACTAGGTTGGCCGTTAACCCCACGTACCGTACTACAAAGGGCCTGTCGTCGAGTCGGCGCGTTCCTTTTTGATGCAGGTTGGACCACTGATTAAAACGGAGATAGAAAATAGGAAAACTAACGATAGAGGAGGAGCGGAAGGGAGAAGAGAAGGCATTGAAGATTTTTGAAAATCGAGAGAACAAAGAGAACAGAGGGAAGAATTCTCTCTTACATTTCTGCCATGGAAATCGGATACGTCACTTGTCCGATTCACGAGACGTCGCGACGCCAGATTGCACTGACGTTTGACTTTGTCAATTTTCTCCACCGACCATCTGATGCACGACTGCAAAACGAGTAAAAATCCAAAATGTCCACCGGCTCTTAGAACACACTGACGCACCGCACCAGTCACGATACACTCCCGTCTTATTCTACTCGACTGGATGATTCCCTTGCCGAGGGTAGTACTAGAATAATTTAAGTAATCTTTTTGATACCCTGAGAAACCTTCTTATCACTTATCACGGCAATTCTTGCCTCGCGAATGTCGAACCGCTTCCAGACGACGCGCCTAGCAGACGACATTTTGCCTGCTCCCGAACGACGAGCCGAGTATTGCCGTAAGTGTCCGAAGTCGTCTTCGTAGAGCCGGTATTACACAGCCGAAATTCGATACGTGAACTACCTTTGGTTTTGCCGCCACATTTTACGTGTATTCAAATAATTTCAAAGGCACCGTTGACGCAAATATTCTCGAACTTTCGAAAGCCATTATAATTTTTTTTTAAATCCAATACACTTCACTCTCTTTTCAGAGAAAATTTAACTATTTCGTACCTCCCAGAAATATAAATATGGAGACGTCAAGCACAATTATAAATACGTGACACGTAAATGGAAAAAATTGTCACAGGAAGATTCGAAGAAGACCGTTTAAAAGTCCATCGTTCACGATCGTGACAATCTAATCTAACCAAGTTAATCCCAGAGAGTAGTTCGTACTCGCAAGCACCTACGCTTACGCTCACTCGGCGAATAAACGATTAGACAGCACAGCTATCTGAATAAACTCATTCACTCTGAGCTTCCAGATTACAGCTTTATCGCATAATTGACAATGTGTTCTGTAAAGCGCGCAAAAGGTACAATAATACGATTTGCCATGCAGGCATGAGGAACGATGACGCTACAAGGTTCGTTTACACTGATACGACATTCAGATAGCGAGTGGATTAATGGGGGAAAATTTGAAAAGAGAAAGGAGAACGACGTCAAGACGTTAGAAGAGGTGATTGAGAGAGTCAGGTCGGCAGCAGGGATAAGGGACGCCTCGGGACGCCTTGGGACGCCCAGCTTGCACTTGGCATTGGGTGACAGGTGAGATCATTTCTATTAAAGGCGTCTACCTGGTGGCTTCCAGTCCTTCGTAACGACTGTGGTCATTCATCGTATTGAATCCACGTAACCGATGCTCAGCATTGCGTAGCAGCCTTCGTAGTCACTTGCTAGTACGTTGATGTCACCACTAAATAAAGCGTCTGACATCCTCGTTAGATCAACCGTTTCCTACGTCAAGTTGCCAAACGACAAGCACCTTTGTGCATAACGTAGGTCGTAGGTCGCAGGTCGTCCAACGTAGGAATAATTGATCTGACGTTCTCTGCTAAGAATTTTTGCTTGACACAAAAAAAAACAGAAAGAAAAACTAGAGGACTCGATCGTCGGTTTATTCGTTGGAAACAATTAAAACTGATTGAATGCGTCAGCAGTGTGTATAACGAGTGATTAGAATATATAATACATAATAGACTAGACTGGACTAGAACGGAATCGGTAAAATATTTTAGACTTACTACTAGCAATCTACTTATTAGTTTAATTCCCATTGTCATTGAGGATCAATGAAGAGACGAGAAGTGACCCAACGCTGATCAGCATCAAGTCAGCCTTTGAAAATCTTTTATATATTATAAATCTTTGTATTTCTCAAAGCATCCTTGACCTTCCTGTCTTCGCTGGTAGCTGCTCGCCACACGAGTTCCAGGTTCTCGCGGGTCGCGCACTTGTCTCTTTGAAGTTTCCCTATTATTTCCTCCTTTTGTCTCAGGAGTTGCTTCAATCGTTGAAGCTCGCCCTGACAGTCTGCTCTTACTCGGTCAGCACCCAACTCTTGGTTCCTTATGTGCTTCTCAACGGTAGCCAGTTGCTCCTTGGCACCACGTTGTACCATCTGAAACAAGAATCATAGTCAGTTTTCCTTGTTCCTGTGTCTCATTTTGATCCGATTGAAGTATTGAAAATTGTCCAGCTACCTTCAGCTCAGTCTTGAGGTTGCCCATTCTCTGGGTGATGTTGTCACCCAGGTGCTGAATCTCCTCGTTCTCCCTCTCTCGTTCCTCCAGAAGAGCAACCAGCTGCTCCCTTTCAGCCAAAAGTTTCTCTCGTTCCTTTTCTAATTCACGACAATACGTGGCTGTTGTGCTCAGTTGTCGCTTTAAGGAATCACGGGAAACGTGAACCGAATATATAGCATTTTGAAAGCGCTCCAGTCTGCGTTGACTCCTCCTAGAACAATGACGATACAACATAACAAATGAGACAGTCGTAACTTGACACAGTTGTCACTTTGACTCACTTGAAATTCCTTTCAAGAGTTTTAACGCTATTTCTCAACTGATCTCTCTCTTGGGTAACAAGAAGGAGTTGCTTCTCATTTTCAGGTTGACTCTCCTCCAGGTGCTTCACCTTCGCCTGCAAAACCTTCCTCTCGTTCTCATATCGATACTTGAGCTCCTCCAGAAGATGTCTGCACTCGTCGACCGCAGCTGTGTGAACCGAAGCTGGTACGCTTCTGTCGGAATTCTTCTTGCTCTTCTCATAAGCATCGCTAAGAACTTCGTACTTGCCCTGAAGATTACTCAGTTCCGTTTTACAGCTGAGATATTCCTTGTGAAGCTTGTTATTATCATCAGACATGGATTCCACTTTACGCTCATAGACCGCGTGCATCTCCTGAAGCTTCTGCCTCTGAAGAGACGCCTGCTTCACCAACAGCTCCTTCTCCTCCTTGATGGCGCTCGACTCCTTCTCAATGAGTCTTCCGTCCTCCTCGAGATTGTTGCACTGTCAATCATAAAACTCACGTCAATCTCTGATCAAGATGACCATCTGACAGCATGGTCCACGTTGCTTACAAACTGCACGATAGCCTGATATCACAAGGCCACAGTGATACTAGATAAGTCATCCATGATAATAAATAATAAGTCAATACCTTCAAACGTAAATCTTCTATCTCAGCACGAAGACATTCGTTCTCAGCAACGACTTCCTTGCACCTTCCGCTAAATCTGTCCATCTCCTCAGTATAGACTCTCAGGAGTCTCTCTTTCTCACCCAGGTTCTCACGATAAGCCTCCAAAAGCGGACCCAGGGCGTGAAGATCAACTCTGCCCCAGGACCCAGGCACTTTTCTATCCTCCGTACCACTGTCCACGCCTTCGACAGTGTCGATGATACTTTCAGGCTGAACACCCTGGGTCATTCGCAGCTTGTCCTGGTATCTTTCTAGCTGGACGTTCAGCTGATAGACCAAATTCTTCAGCAGCATCACGTCCTCGTTCAGCTGAGCGTTCTCTCCTCTCAATTTACCATTCAGCTCCAGTACGTTTCTTCGCTCGAATTCTACTCTCTCTGCCATTTCCGTTAGATCCTCATGGTGCATGTGCAACTGTCTAAACTGAACCTCGCGTTCCTCCAACAGGACAGCCAATTTATCACGTTCTGCCTTCACCTCCTGACAGTTCCTTTCCAGCTTACGGTACTTGCTCCGTACCTTCGACAAAAGAATATCCTTCTCCTTTTTCTCATCGCTGCTACCTGGAAGGTCGTCTGATCAATCATTCATTCGTTTCCTCTATGTATCTGATCATCCAATCTATTACGTACCTGCTGACTCACCCAGTGATCTCTCCAGCTTCCCAGTCGATACCTCTTTCTCCTGAACGTCCACCTTCTCGCTATGACAGTGGCTCTTAATTTCCCGGCCAAAGTCGACCTGGACTCCCGCTGGATTCTCGTTGATCATGGTGTAGCGGCTTTTGGATACGTGCTTACGTCGGTGTCTGGTACCGTGAACTGGTTCCAGATCCCTGCTACTGACCTTCCTGTCATTTCTGTCTCTACTGTGCTGCACAGAGACCAATTTAATTTTACAAAAATATTATAAGAGTCTCCAAAGTAAACACAAAATACCTTTCGTCTATTTCTGCTGCGTCTGTCAGCCTCCAGACGGCTGTGAAAATTCGTAGCCGACGACCCATAGAAGTAAGACATGACGTCCAGTCGAGTCAGACTGCAGTCAGAAGCCAGCAGTACCCACCAAGTACCAAAGGATCAGGTAGACCCTTACGTAGGTGCATTTTCCGCCGGTGAAAAGGCGTCGGTCGAAGCGTCCAGGCGTCGAGGCGTCGTGAGTCTGCAGGGTCCGTTGTTGTGTACGTGTAACGTACAAAATACCATGACAACGGAGGGCAGCACGTGTACGTCGGGTAGCAATTTAAACTGACGACATCGTAGACATTGACATTGATAACAATGCCAGTGATAACGGATTTAAAGGTTCCGCAATCAGGAAAAGACTATAGGAAACGATGTCTCTGCGTCAAGAGTACCAATGCTTTAAAAATTAAATATTTGTCAGTCAGTACGTCAAGCAACGCTGTCGCATCTGTAGAGCCACATTGTGCAAAGCTTTATCTTTTTTCTCATAGAGACAACAGAACATCTGAGTAAACTCTGAGCATTAAAAAACTAGGATTGAGAAATCAGGATTGGCTCCTGATGTTCCTTCTTCGTTTTAATTGTTAGATTGTTAGGCTGCGTTCACAATGCACTTGTCCCACTCGGTACTCTATATTTAAGTGCGATATGACTTATCGTGTTAAGTGCATTTATTGCAGCTCTTACAATGTTGTCTAATGGATCTTAAATAGTGACTTTATCGAGACTTTAACCGATAATGAATAAAGTAACGGATAATTCTTGGATCAATAATCATATATCATAGAGTTTATATTCAATTTTGTACCTCCGTTCGCAATCGATTGATCGGCTAGCGATATTGGAACAATTGAAGAGATTGTGGAAGTGCGTCATTCGCGCGTGAAATTGTGCGCCTTAAAAAAAAAAGCAAAATTGGTAATCGAGTTTAATTTGGTGGTAAATTACGTCGGTTATCACTTCCGAGCTAGTACCTGATACATATTCAAATGGCCGACTGATTGGACCCTGCTGGATATTCAATGGCGATAACAGCGCGACGACCCAAAAAAATTATGCGATCGCTGGATTGAAATGGTAACGAAGAAACGATCGATCGGTATATTTTCTCAGCGTTAACGATAAAATTTCAATTTCAGTTTAATGTTTCGATAGCGTCTTGAAACGGATCAAATTTACCAAGCCGATTTCCATGCGTCGCGAGAAACAAAAAAGCAATTTTTTTTTAAAAATGAAATTAATCGAAACGTCACTATCCAATGTGCACGTCTTCGACTGTGACGTATATCCGGTGTCGCGTAAGTAAGATGAAAAAATTGTCGAGGAATTGGTGATAAATAAAATAGTCAGTGAGCAGGGCAAGTCTTTTGTGAGTGGCGCTATAGAGACGGAAAAGTACGTAAAATATGCACAAGTGTTATCAGTGCCAACGATTCGCAGCCGCGTATATACAGCTGTAAGGTAAGGCGGACGACTTAGTCCTCGAAAACAGAAAGACTAGAGCAAGTCTCCGTAAACTTCTTATCGAGATGGTTGCCGGTGAGCGAAGTGGATTTTGAAAAATTCTTTTGATAAGGATAAACCCTTTATAAAATTTATATCATCCGATAACCCCTGTTCTGGTACAGCACCGATTATCGTAACCAATTAGATTAGCAGCTTGCGTAAACGCAACCTGTCTTTATGGAATTTCGTAAAAGTCGTCAGAGTATTAAAATTTATCTTGATAAACTGATAACAGTCTAGGTCAAATTCCATGTGGAATAATAATAATAAATTAAATTTAAGGCGAACCGTTCTTATCACTGTTGCAGATAGTCTAGGATCCTTTCTTCAATCGGTATCCTTGCTGCTGCTGCTGCTGCTGTTATCTGCAAGGACCACCTGGTGCATCGAGCAAGGATGTGACTTCTACCAGAATATGGTTTCCGGGACAACCTACTACGTTTACAATCCTGGTTATCCAAATGCTTACTCGGGTCAGAGGTCATGCAGATGGTACGCAAAGAGCGCAACGCGGGTGCGACTGTCTTGTGAAATATTTTCATTGCCAGCGGTAAGTCGATAAACCCGGAAAAGACAGTAGACTTCCGGTTTGATAAAGGAGGTTAAACTTTCAGACGCCCAACTGCGTGGGCGATAGACTATCGGTGTCGCCTTCCGGCGATCTTCAACTGAGCGACGCTCATCGCTATTGCGGAACAGGAACCTTCGCCGTTGAGTCAACCGGAAGCTACATGAACATCGTCCTCGAGAGCATCAGCGCCAGCAGCACCGGTAGATTCCTCTGCAAGCTGGAGTCGGTCTCGTCCAGCGAGGCCAACTGCAATTGCGGTTGGAAGAAGCAGACGAGGATCGTCGGCGGGACCGAAACTGGAGTGAACGAATATCCAATGATGGCCGGTTTGATCGATTCGACCCAACGAATTCTTTATTGCGGCGCGACGATCATCTCCGAGAAGCACGTGATGACTGCCGCTCATTGCGTCGTAGGAAAGTCCGCTGGTCAACTGGGGGTTCTCGTAGGCGATCACGACATATCGACCGGTGAGTTGAAAAATGGTATTCAGATTTATCAGTGAAAAAATAAAAAATTGATTTACTCAGGATCCGACACCAACGCCTCGAGTCTTCATCGCGTCTCCAGCTTCACGGTGAATCCGCAATACAATCCAGACACGCAGGCAAACGATATTGCGATCGTGACGGTCGTAGACACTATAGTCTTTACGCTGGAGGTGGGTCCAGCCTGTCTTCCGTTTCAGCATGCCTCAAATTCGTTTACCAACTCGGATGTCCAAGTTCTCGGTGAGACCATTTGGCCTCGTGCGATCCACACTTGTGTTAGCGTCTTATCGAAATATGCCTTTGACCTTATCAGCTTGATCGTTATACGCAGGTTGGGGAACCACGGAGTTTGCTGGAGCCACTTCGAACACTCTGCAAGAAGTGACGCTCGGCGTAACGACGCTTGCCAGCTGTCAAAGTGCTTATCCGCAAGTAACTAACAGTCAGATGTGCACTTACGCCAACGGAAAGGATACCTGCCAGGTAACACAATGGAATTGTTCTAGCAGTTGTCGCGTTAAAAAGCGGCGCCTAAAGATCTTGGAGTCAACGTCATTTTGTTTTTCCCACGACCCCTGCAGTTTGACAGCGGCGGTCCACTTCTTTGGCAAAATCCAAACAGCAGAAGACTCGTAGGTGTTGGAATCGTCAGTTACGGTGGAGTCTGTGCTTCGGATTACCCAGGAGTCAATACCCGGGTGGGCGCCTACATGAACTGGATTCTATCAGTGACTCCAGGTAAAGGATCGGCGGAACCCATCGATGGGTCGAGAACGATTTCAGTGACAGGCTTACGTTTTCTTTTCTAGGTATCAATTATTGTCGGCTGGAATAGAAGAAAAGGAAGTCATGTACAAAACCAGTTAGACGGCAGCGTCTGTGATTCGACCGTTTTTATCTTAATTTATAATTAACATTTTCAGCATTACTTATACATGCTGATACTGTTAGGGTATTTATTGTGCGCTGTCAATCCTTGCGAAATTATCAGACTTGCGACACGCATCCGTCAGACAAATAAGTTCGACGATAAGAATCAGTGGCTGCTTCATCTGTCAGAGGTTTCAGTAACGATCGCAGAAGATCCCTGCAATACCGTCTTTGAAATATATCGCGCTAGGTTGCGTTTCTAAATGACGAGAGTGGCGCCATCTATGGGATGTACGTGTAACCGCGATAATAAATGTTTTACTCTGGTCGATCGAACAGACAAATATACCTACGATTGATTATAAAGAACCAAACGAGACGTAGCATTTTCTTTTTTTGTAAATAAAACAAATATATAGTCCAGAGTACGTTATTCTCTTTTTCAATGAGACAAACATAGACTGCATCAAAAGATAAATTCTGTAACCGAGAAAAACAATCGTTAACGAAACGAAAGTCGATGATTTTTTAAAGGGAGTTTAAAGTGCACAAATTAAATGACCCATCGAGCCGGATTCATTGAATTCCATAACATCCGTCTCCTCACTGTCTTACAATTGGATCTTGGTGCAGGCGGAATGTAGGTTTTTCCACAGGATGCATGCGAGGGTAGGTGGCGGGGATGCCGGTCGAGTATCAAAGAGTCTAGAGTATTCGCGACGAAACGATTTCTCCTTTTACGCGTTACAAAACTGGTTTTCATACTTCACGGCTGTCGACTCTGGCAGCACTTTCCGTAACGTGCAGCGGTATTCCCGACGAGTTGATGTAGGACTGTGGGTATGGTGCTCCCGACCTGGGGATTCCCAAGCGCCCCAAAGCCCCCCTCGCGCAAGGTACTCCGATTTCCTTCGAATATTTCAGAGTGCTCGAAAGTCTTTTAGACACGAGCAGGTCCCCACAATGCCCGGAAGCGCGCTGACCCTCGGCACTCTAATGAACTTTCCTTTCATTCCGTATTCGACAAAACCAAGATTCCTCGGATAAATTCCGAAAAAAACTTTTTTTTTAAATACACAAAAATATTTTAAACGACCGTCAGAAAAATATGCAATGACGGAGGCACAGATAACAGAAGAGGTCATTATGAGAATGACTGATGACGCCTAAGTCGACCGACAATGAATACCGACGTACATCGAAGATAGACACAGTGCTGAATCTTTAAATAAGACAAGCCTATTTATAATCGCAAAGCCCGCGACGTGCGTACGTCTCGTGCGCATAGGTGCGTACATACGTGAGCCAGTGCGTGCATGCGTGATCCGGCGAGACGATTTGTACAGACGAAGCGAGAAGCACGGATCCAAATATATCCCGGAACCCGTATGAGAGAACGGCAGACCAAACTCCCCCAAAAAGGAATAAGTCCCGCGGGTTCTTGGAATGCCAGGACTGTTACGCGTCCGTCCGAAAATACCTATGAGGTTCTTGCTCCACATTTTTAAACGACGGCGCGACAAGTGGCCGATATTAATTCCGCGGTGCATCTGACGCCGCGGAAAGTCCGATACTTTCGATTGGCGCAGTTATATACCGAAAAAGGCGTGAGTCACGAGTTTTTCCGAAAGGTGGCAGCAGCCCCCTCGCCCTCGACGACCTTTTTTCAGCGACATTGACCCCACGCCTACGCACATCCCTAGGAAGTTTTCTCCCTGCGAACGAATCTGATCCCGATGTACGAGAAATCTGGGTAACGTGTTTCTGGCTGCGTCTGCGTGTGCAAAATTAATTATTATACGCAGCGATTGATGCTAATTTGATTACGTAGCGTCATGACGCGCGGTGCGCGTTCAGTTTCGTCGTGTTACTTGAGAAGAGGCTTAAGATGGCAGCGTTACAGGTCGCATCGCGATAAACTTTTGTAAACGTTTCTTTATTACTAAAATATAATAGTTCGTACGATCGATATAATGTGAATATAATATAATATATATATATTTTTTTTTAATATAATAATACATGGGCAGACACGCATTTCCTCACGCATACATAGATACACGCACGCTCCTTTTCATTCGTACAGAGAGACATGCACGACACAATTTAATAACGTCGAGTCTATTTGTAAATATAGGGAATTGGCTATGTACACAGGGGGACAATTGAGGACTGCACAGGGTGACAACATTACAAGTTTCTTTGAAAAGTCTCTAAAAGAACGAGCCACTGGATCGTCACTCTCGGTTCATCCTGCGAATAAGAATCGACGTCGTTACGCCTTAAATTCTATTCTAAACGTCGTTAAAAAGACGCTTCTCGCTCGCCCTAGAGACTCCCTGATGAATCGCTAAGCGTAAATCGTCTCAATTAAGAAGTTCTGTTGTATCGATCGATATATCGATTGGCATTGACTGAATATCTACTGCGCAGATAGTAGGAAGCGTCTTCTGCCGTTTAATGGCGGACCGAGATGATCCGTCGCGTGTAACTGGACGAGGGTGCCCATTGTCTCTGAGAACTGCTACAGTTTCTCCTCGACGTTCTCGTCCCGTAAAACGTGACCCTCGTCAGCTCCTAGTCCGTTCGTTTCGTTCGATCGAAATTAGAGTCGTCGGAATCGTCGAGTCTTCGTTCTCATGGCTGATTTTCGTAGACAGCAAATTCTGTCTCTTTCCGGTTTATCCACAGAGCTTATCAAGAGTTCCTGGTGAGCTTTGAGAGAAGATCGGCTGGAAGCCTCAGCGAAGGTCCACGAAGGGGAGACGCGGTCGACCGGTCCTAGCGAGAAAGGACGTTGTCGCGGAAGGAGTCCTTGAAATTTCAGCCGTGCACCCCGACGCTCTGTCTAAGCTGTGCTAAGGCAGGTAAATAAGGTGCATCCTGCTCACCGTCCTCGTCCTCGCTGAGGTCGGAGTCCGAGAGTGGCGGAGGCTCAGGAGTAGCGCCGAGCCTTATGAGGTCTCGTGCGAGCTGACTGTCTATGCAGGCTGCAATCTGGTAGGCGGTGATTCCGGCGTAGGTCGGGGCGTCCAGGCAGGGTCGGCACTCTTGAAGAAGAAAAGAGACGACCGTACGGCATCCACGTTCCACTGCGAGATGCAGCGCGGTCCTCCCGGACAATCCTTCCCTAGCCTCCAGGTCGGCCCCCAAGCGCAGGAGCAGCCTCACCAGTTCAACGTGGCCCCCAACTGCTGCAACGTGCAGACACATCTCTCCTGAAAGCACAAAGAGAAGAGGAAAACGTCAGAAGCGTCGCAAGATAAACAGTGCGCTGTTTGCTGAAGCGAGGAGACCGTAGAGTCCAGACCCGATCGCTTCTTATTTTGACTTTCATTCAGCAATCACGATTCTTGCTTCCCTCGCGCGATTCCTCATTCGCTCAATCCTACGGATTTCTTTGATCCATCTGTCACGGGCCTGTCCACGAGACTCCGAGACCGGATGATGAGGATGACGCGGAATCCCAGGAAGGATGAGGCCAGGTCTGATTCTTTGGATCGACCAGGGTATTTTTGAGAAGGCAGCCAAGTCACATGCCTCTAGAGGCGACATAGATAGAACGAGGAAGACTTGGTGAATCATTGTCGGAGGCTTGGCTGGCGTCCCGCGGTCCAAACTAGGTTCGCCTCGATCAAAGTGACCGCTAAAATTAACCACCCTGAGTTAGCAGCGTTTTGCCCATTGGCGGCGTCGCATGAAAACGCAAGTATTTACCCCGGTGACGCGGATGGTGTCACCGGGGAGTCCGTTCCGTCCCGGTGAATTCTCACTAGGGTCACAAGCTGTCTCAAAGATACCAAATAGGATCGGGCAAGACTCCCGTAGAATCCGGTAGGATCCAGAACCAAGCATTTGTCATTAATTAACATTCAGGACGGAATTCGCCTAACGAGGCTGGCCGCTAGATAATTTGAGGAAACCAGAATCTAAAGGCGAACGTCACACCCGTCGTTCACCTTCTCGTAATTTACTCCAGGACATAACAAGCCATTAAAATCTCAATAACTAGGTACCAGAGTGAATTCAACAAACAAGCCAAGTTTCGCCGTTAAACGATTCATCGCTTACTGCACTGCGGATCACCGCGACCCGGTGACCCCTAAGACCAGACCAGACTCTTGCAATAGATCAGAGCAGATCATTTCGCAATGAAAATAGCGTCACTAGTACATAGAATAATAATAGGGACTCAGAGACGACAGCGACGGCAGAGTCACAGGTCAAGAAAACACAGGGTCTCGTTGTGCAATTCGATCAGCTGATCAAACTGATCGTCGCCACAGTTTTTTTCGGCCCTCGCCCATCCAAAGATTTCTTCGATAGATTCGCGTGTTATCGATCTCCCATGGTGCCTGTTCTGCTATGAGATCAAATTAAATCGAAGAAATGGAAAAAGTGATGAAAAGAGGGGAAAAAAAAAAGGAAGCCAGATGCGTCGGACGTGACGGCGTCGAAGCTCCGAGCCCACCGACGCCGACGCCAATGTGGGGTTTCCCGAGGCGAGAATGCCGCGTCGCGCAAATAGCCGAACAGGTATTTTTAAATGTCAAAAACATCTGCTTCAACTTCTGGCACATAGCAGCGTGATGTAACGTACGTACGCACATACGCGTCTAAGAACGCGAGTACGTATTTATTAAAGTAACACGCGTAGATACGTTATCGCAGCTGTTGGTCGCTCGAGTAAATATCTGATGATCGCGAACGATTATCAATGACGCAATCGCCGATTAATATCGAGACTGAGGATTCCATTGTAAAGTTAAGAAATACACGGTAATTCCTGAGATAAGGGTAACGTCCACTGGGCTCCGATCTAAGCGCAAGCTGTGATCTAAATCGGATCTAAGAATCGGTGGGATCCGTCGGACGACGGACGGAGACCCCCCCCCCCTCCCCCCACACATTCCAATCTCTGTTTTCCTTGCTACCAATATAAACCCAACGATTTGGCAAGGCCGTTCGCAGCCGAAGAAATAGGTCTGAGCGCGGTCCTACTTTTCTATAGGGCAATTGAAGTTTATGAGGTCAGCTTAAACGGATCGCAACGAAAGTTGGATAATTTTATTCTTACAAAGAGCAACGTAGAAACGTCACGCGGTGCTACGTCAGAGATCCCTATCAGTGTTTATTAGAATCTATCGTATCGGCGACAATTGCGTTTTCACGATAGAACAAAGCTGAAGCAGCGTTTCAATGAACTCGACGACAGACGTCCCAAGCCTAGATGTACTCCGCATCTTTGTCTTGAGCTTGTACAATGGACCGTAATGACGATTCATATGGAACAGGTATCGATGATCAGGAGCAGAACACGGGTGGGTCCGATCGTGCGAGCAAGAAGATGCCAGAGCAGGATTGAGCTAGAGACGGGGGGGGGGGGGGGGTGAGTCGGGGAAGCAATGAGGTTGCAGGATTTCGGGGTCCGGCCCTAAAATCAAGGTCGACTGCTGTTAGCCTTTGCAGTGGAAAAAATTGTGCCGGATTTTCCTCGAGGCGACCTGGAATTTTCCAGAAGAAAAAAAAACTTCCAGTCTAGGATACCGGATGAAGAACGATCGACTGCCTGCGATCGGATGGACTTGATCGACATAAATTGCTTGGCTGATGGAATTCCTTTGTGATGATGAACTGATGGATGCACCGACAGACCCAATGACATTGATGAAGCCAACGGGCTTTGCGAGAGGCCAACCGGGTCGCGGTGCACAATGTCTCTAGGAGAAAGAAGAATTTATTGGATTCTTCATTAACGGGACGCTCAAGATACGTGAATCACAGCTTGTGAAGATGCAATTATATTAATTCCAAGGGCAGCTGGAAAGCTGATATACATATATGTATATTATGTTTTGTGACTTGACGGAGCTGAAGTCGTTCCAATGATTTTTCGAATGGCCTCCGGTTACGCCATTTGATCACGTACACGCCAGCACAGCCATAGCCTCTATACGGAGTAAGCGTAGAGAAAAATATAGGCGTTCGCAATAGACGTAAAGGCGATGCACAACGATGACGCCATATGGGAATTCCAAGATTCTGAAAGCTGCTCGTCATTCGATATAGGACACGAGAGTCGGATGAGTTCAGTGGATCTGCCGAGTAGGTTGATTATTTTGTTAATTCGATTATTTCACTTTTTACACGTCTTTATGGAATTAGGATCTATTTTTTTTTGCGTTTTAATGACAGTTACCTTCAGTCCACTGATTTATATCTGACCATTGAAGGATTCCTATTGTTCGTGATCCCTTTAGAGCCAAGGAAGGAACAAAATCACAAGGACGAAAAAAATCCTGTTTTTTTTTTTAATTTCCATCCCGTCCCCTTATTTTTCAATTTCCGTTTTTACGACCACCTTGTCATTTTTCTTTTTGTTGACTGGTTCTTTGCGATGGTGGTATGACTGAATTGCGACCAGTTAAACGTATTAAAAATCGAGTAACGAAAATTCAAAGTGTCTCCAGCTCTGAATGCTGAGTTTACATGGGTTACCCAGAGCACGCATTGGATTACTCGTGAATTTTATTTGCACCAAGTGGAGTCCCGGGATAATACGGTCGAAAAGGAACTAATCAAGTGTGACAAGAATTTCAAAAGTAACCGTTCATAATAGCCATGATCTGTCTCAACCTCGCAAAGCTTTCAGGCCGACGTAATATTCATTGTCAATTATTTGTTCCAGAACCGTTACCGGGTCAATCAGTCGACTGGTAGGAGCTGATCCTGTAGCAAAATCTAGGCCTACCTTACTATGTGGCGCAATGGAGCCAGCGGCCTTGGAAAGGACAAAGAGAATCGGACCCAGTGAGAGTTAGGGTCTACCCCGTATAATCGACTGGAATTTCATTCGCCAAGAAAAATGCGAGGAAGAAGCGAAATTCCCCATTAAAAAATTGAGAAATTCGTTACCGTGACCAGAATTAATGACTTCGGTCTCCTAGTGGAGAGTCAAGAGTCTCACAGCGCTAGACCAAGTGGGAGTAATAACTCAGAGGCAGGAAGGAAGGACTCTGAGATACAGAGAGCAAACATTGAGGATATCTGTAGCCGCCGGGCCAAAGCGATGATTGATCATGAGAATCTTATGTCCTTTGTAACGTTCGTTTCGAGTCATGAAAATTTCTATGAAAAGGAAATAATCAGAACCGACGACAGCACTGCCATCTAGGACTTTCCCGGTGTTTGGGATTTCACAGTTTCCAAGTAACGACAACCGCAACGGTTTAAGAAGTTCTAAGAACAGAGGACGGGGTCGAGACTTAAAAATGAAACAGTGCATTTCTCATAAATTCTTGACAGCTTCAACCATAACTGCTAGACTAGGCAACACAACGCGCTAAATATATACGAACTGCGTTAAAATGGTATTCCCCGATATATAAGCGATAGAACAAAAAAAAAAACGAACCGTCCGCGCGTCGCTACCGTCGACCCTGACCAGCATCACATGTTCTCTACGCATTACGATATTTGGCAATAAGATAGCGCGTTTTAACGGAGAAGCAAAGATGCGAAAGAACTTGAGAGAAGGAGAGAGAAAGAGAGAGAGAGAGAGAGAGAGAGAGAAATTAGCCATCAGACAGTGACCGTGCTGAAAAGCTACGTTACGGTAACACTGCGCCACGGTACGATAAAAGGAGGTATTTCGTCATAGTTTGGGAATCCCCCAGTGCCGCGAGATTTTACGCTTCCGAGGCTAGTAACGTTTATTAAAAAGTCAGATTTCGACAGGGAAATTAGAAATTAAAATGTCAAGACGAATAAGCGCGGGCGAGATGCTTTATAAACATTGTATCGTCAGAACCGAAGGCCAGAACCTTCGGTTAATATAATTGCAGCCAACAAATGAGTCCCTCGTGCTGGCAACAATGTGCGTGGACGATCGCGTGTTTCCGTCCAGCGATACAGCGACTATCTAGTCGCCGAACCACAGCCTGGAAATTCCTCCTTCCCATCCAACACAGTCTTACGGAATTGCCTGTACGGAACGATACATCAGCCATCGAGGTCGCCCTACCTGATCCCCCGCCGTCGCCGCCGCTTGCGTTCAGCAAACTCTTTGCGTCGCCATAATTAATTTAATCATTTTGAAATTGGTCGAGCGAGTCGATTAAATTTAAAAAATTGCAGATCAAAAGCTCACCGTCGTAGTTACGTTGCTCCAGGTTCTGAGGTAGCGCAGGCATTCGTCTATTCGGGATCAGATATTTCCTCTCCGACGTCATAACGGACTTTGTCAGCGCATCTGCGCACAAAATGTCGCCCGTCGCGCAGGCCAAGTGCAGCGCCGTGTTCCCTCGGGAGTTACGAAGTGCAGGATTTGCTCCAGCTAGTATGAGGCGTCTCGCGATGATCGGCTGGTGCGTGAGAACCGCCAGATGCAACGGCGACTGACCATCGTCGTTAAGGATATTCAGTAGGCACGAATGTGGCGCCATCCTTATCAAGCTGAGCGCTGCCTCGAGGAATCCTTGAACTATCGCAATGTGAAGTTGCCTGTTGAAATACATAAAACCACGTTAAATATCTGGATCAGTCATATAAAGTTCACAGTACTTTGGACCGTCTAGTATAATGTGGGTAATGTACATGACGTAATCATCTCCAAAATTTTATAAAGATCATTGTACACGGACCATCTAATTTCAGTTGAATTTTAATGACACCGACCCCAACGAGCTCCTGATATCGTGCTTATCCTGCTTTATCACGTTTTTATCTATTTCTACTAGTGTCCAAATTTCGTCTTGTTCGTGTAACCACTTTTTGGACTGTATGCGTGCTTCGACTGATATTTTGTGAAGGTGTAGGTTATTAGATAACAAACAAAGGAAAAGGAGAATAATAAAGAAAAACGTATTTAACACGTGACAGTTTACGAGCAAGACCGATCGTTCGAATTAGCCAATCGATGTTACCTATCAATTTCTTTTTTTCACACGTACTATGCTCAACACGTTCTGAACTCTTACTTTGGGTTTTGCCGACAGTCAGCGTAACCAATCGCCATAAAACCTATTTGTTATTTCGTTCAGCAACTATCAATGTCTCCCTGCTGATCTACCGACTTTCACTGACACAGTCAACGGTAGTCATTGCGTGCCGATTAATTTTTTTAATTTCAAACAAAATGACGACTTACGTGTCCCCGTCATCGTCTTGCATATAGTACAGCTCCCATGGCTGCTGCGGGAATTGTTTTGACGTATTTTCCGGATGCTGATCTTGCTGGATATGATGCTTCTGTTGCTGCTGATGCTGACTGGTGTGATGATAATAATGAGGATGATGATGATGATGACTAATTTCTTGCTGTAGCTGCTGCTGTTCCTGTTGGAGTTTCGTTTCAGGTAACCGAGTGATTTTCGCCGTGACAGGCGCGAGTTCTAAAGTAGGTTCAAACTGAACCTTGTTATCAAAAGAATTGGTCGCGACTGGCTTAATAGTCAGTTGGCCGAGGCTTTCACTGAGTCCCACGTCGACTCCACTGTCAGCTCGCATCGGTTGTGGTGAAACTTGAACTTTCCCAAGGATAGGTGTCCTCAGTTCCGTCTTCTCCAATTCCAAGCTAACTTCCGAACTTACTAAGTTCGCATCCGAGAGGAATCCAGAGTCAACGTGTCCAGAGTCCAACACCCGTTCACACTTCTCCCCGCTATCTACAACATTCCTCTCAATTGATTCTAATGCTGGCTGCCACATCTTCGCTGTCTTTTTTGGGTACCTGGACACCACTTCTCTAATATGAACAATAATTATCTTCGGAAAGATTTCTTAGCGAAATCATCCACTGTGCCCGTTTATCACTGTATCAGTGTAACCCTGACTATTTTTCTTCACCAGCACCAGCACTACCGTCTCGTGTACCTTTTTTTTTTTTCTTTCCTCCCGCTATTCCTTTGCCACGTTTACTTCACCTCGAGGATTTCGAAGGAATAACACGGTGATCACAAAAAACACCGGCACAGCATGAAGGCGCGCGCGTCCGAGCGCGCACCCGCTATTTCCGGCGGTTAGTACTTATTTTTAACACGTGTTGTTATCGCGAGCTTTCGCGAGGATCAATTAAATATTCCAAGATCACGTGAAGACGATTTTCACAAAACTTATTTTAAGAGAACTTTTTAACGTAGCATTCGCATTTACCGGGCTGCTCATGCTAACTGATTGGCTCACTAAGCGGACCTGTAGAGCGTAAAGCGTGCTTTCTCGACCAGTAACATTCGCTTCTAACGATTCTTTCCCAAGCCTTATAACTGTTAAGTTTTACTTAACCTCAAAGCCAGGTATACAAATGTTCTACCTAATCTACTTCACGAATGACCAAATAGACTGAGAATAGGTTCAGTGTAGGACTCTAGTATCTCCGTCCGCCTTCCTCGTTCAATTATATTTCAATCCCTTCGCATTCACTTCCCACTAGTCACTATCACAAAGCAGTTACTCACTGGCTGTCCAACGAACTGACTATCAGGTAGCAGTGGACCTCACGAATACCATTTATAGTTGCCCCTTCTAGGTCACAACTCACGATTATTTGTCTCGGAAAAATAACGTATCCTTCTGTATTACGAGCACGCACAATTCCTTCGGGTTAATATCGGGAAACAATCCGACTTTAAAGAAAGATTTCTCGCTAGTCCTGACCTTGATATACCAGGAGAGTCCACAACAACCTGCCTGGCGTTTCAGTACAAACTGACGATGCTTCTACCAGGACCAGCAATAACTTAGTAATGGCTGACAGAGGGGAACAGTGGCGCCTCTAGCGGCAAGAAACGAACTTACTCGTATAAGGGAAAACCCCATCTACACAACATCCCAGGTCAACCGACCAATCAGCCAGGCTTCTCCGTTAGCATTTCTTAACATCACTGGCTCGGGTCTGTAGCGATTATATTATATACTAAAATGAAATTCTTGGCTACCTAATCCTCTTATGATCGACCCTGCCGTAAAAGTTTCTTTCTTTCTCTCTTCTCCTACATCCTACCGAACACTGTCATGGAAACTTGCTGAATCTTTTGACTATAAAGAGAAATCAGTACGCGATACCAATTGTAAGTTCAAGCACATACTTATATGATATTTATTTCCGTGTTCTTAATTCTCTCTAGCATTTAACTATCTCCTATTATCTATTCTTTTTATTTGTATTTTCTGTCTTGTGTCACGCAAGGAAATTTCCGCGATAACAATATATCTTATTTTACCTGGGTACGATATCTTCCCCTTAAGTTTTAATGCACTTTACTCTGAGAATTACCCAGGCGACTGGACTTCCTCGTTAATGATAATTATGTAATTAGCTTAACATCGTCCGACAGCGCCACTCGACAATAAAGCATCTGCCACACGTGAAGGTACAGGATGACGATTGCGTGTCTTGTCGCTTTCATCAACCATATGCAAATTGTGCGAAACGGTAAAAATACTTACCGCTGCGGTAACTAATGACTGCCTAAGTATTAATTAGTGAAAGGAGCTGACTAATATACGACAAAGAGAAACAATAGGCAAAGTTGATGTATCTGCACTTTGGATTGCTGACCTCCATAAAAGATATTGAACGACAGTTTGAAGTGCCTTATTACTATTTGGAAATTCCAAAAGGATTATTATATTGCTTTTCGGATTTTGAGAGCGATATCGCGTCTTATCTTCTGGAGCAACGATACGAAACGCAACGAGGTAACCAAGTATTTCCCAGACAGGAAGGGATACCCGAGTTGTTAAAATTTTATGATTGGTATTTCCGACCATATTTACGATGCCGATGTAAACGTCCATCGAAATTTACCTTTACTGTTCCATGGCCGAGAACTCATAGGAAAAATTTCTCAATCGACCGTCGCGGTCAACGCGAGCCTTATTTCCCAGGTATTTTACAGTCTCTGTTTATTTCGTCTCTTTTGACAAACCCTGGGAAGACCCATCGGGGTGGTTTTTCCCCAAGGTCTCCTCCTAGGCTTCTGCTGATTACGTAGACCCATCGATCACCCTTTAGCTAGACATTTAGAAAATATATAAATTGGACCTTATCGTTATCGATTATCGATATCATACGATATTTAGTGTTCAATAACATTCTTAAAGATCGCGATGCGATTCCGAATAAGAAATTTTGTGGATTTTCTTAAATAATTAAATGATAATAAACAACGACTCAGAAATGGGAAATACATCGATAAAGTCCTTGGATAAATTTTCAAACTCTTGTAATCTTACGAATTCAATAGCATCGAGCTCTACGTTTCTACAACGCGTTATGTATCTTGTATGAGTTATGTGGGGAAAACCAAGCTGAGATATCTGTGCAAAATACATTATCTGAGGTATTATCACATGCACGGGATCAGTCGAGGCTTTGCAAGTAGATTCTCCTGACATTGCTCCAGCTTGATATACGTGGTGTCCCACTAATAGTAATATATACAGTTATATCAGTATGCGGAATTCCCAAGAAATATCTGAAACGAGTGACTAGAGATTGCGTACAGATCAATCGGATCTGATTACGAACGATTGATAGAAAATTGATAACGCTACGGTGGAACAAAGATTGATAACGTATGACATACTTGCCATTTACGAGTACCTGGGGGATTTTCTACTTGAATCGTTCCTACGTTACCACAGGTATATTCGATGATGGTTCGGCGCGACATAATTTTTTGTGGGAAAGTACAATGACTCAATGAGAATCATGATGGCAGTGCTGGCTGCGAACCGATGCCTGTTACGCGGCAATGCTGGCGGATATTGGCTGCCAGGACCCAAAAGTATCAACGAAGTTTCTAGGAATGACCACAGGATGCATCGCGGTGGCAGGAATGTTGGAACACAAAAATTATTTTAAGGAAAAAAAAACAAGCACTAAGAAAAGGGAATTGCGCTTGTTAACATATCCTGGATGAATCTTATGTATTACAGAAAATGTAAAGATAACTTACCGAGCCGCAGAAGGGCTCCTCCGAAAAATCGCGTTAGCACAGAGAAAAGCATTTTCAGAAACAAATTGTACAGGTGCGAAACACTGAGCGAAGCGAAGTTCGTAGCTCTGGATAACACTGAGAAATATCTCCATAGATAATGTGCGAACGGTATCGGCTTCCAAGAGCAAATGCATCGCTCCGCAAGTTGCACAGTAGAATATCCCTGTAGCGGACGGTGCTCCTAGGAAATCCCTGCTGCTTTGGCACTCGCTGAAGTTGTGGCTTCAGAACCGTACGGGAAATACCTAATGAAGCAGCCGATATGCGGGGTCTCGAATTTTAAACGAGCTCCTCGCGAATGGCCCTGAAGTAAGGAGCAAGAGGCGAAGGCCCTTTGCCAATGTTATTCACGTTCGTTTGATGTGCCGAGGTAATAAAGGTAATTAGGACGTTACTTGCTAGGAGAGAAACGGGAGGCGATCGATCACAAACGAAGAGCTAGAAAGATCTGCAAGCGGAGAGCGACTCCCGCTTGGTCTCCTCTTGGTATTTTCTTTCGCAATGCCGCGTACAGTTGACTGTCAATGAACGGGGCGAGAGAAGGATGCAGCCATCTTAAAGAGACAGAACTTTTATTTGGTTATACCAAGAGAAAGCGTTTAGGCTTCCTTCAAGTGGGGACGCCGTCAGGATTCACGCGGTTATGTCGTCACGTGCTCAAGAATACCTTGTCTTACCAGCTGCTCACATTCGCTTCTCGGCAGTAGGTGATATGTATTTTTCTTCAGCTGCACAGACTCCCCGTCGCCAAATTCGAACTTGCCGTAGTCAGCTATGCACTTGACCTGAAATTTTTGAGTCACAGGCAATAGTCATGATAGACGCGCGAAATGTCAAAGTGCCAAATGTCAAAGTTGTCAAAAGGAACCTTGAATATTTGAATGTCCTCGTAGAAATCTTCTGGAGGAAGGACCCGATGATGATAATCTTCTAATATGTCGTTTTAAAATGTCAGAAATATATTTACTTTACCTCTATAAAGAGAGACTTTGGAGGCGCCAGGTCCGAAGTAAGATTTAAACCGTGGTTATCGCCTATGGATCTCATGTACGTCGCCAGACACTTGCTGTATGAATCGAACCATTGAACTTCCGGCTTTGACAGCGAGGCTGTAATTTCCGGCGGTAGAATGCTGCCAAATTCCCATCGCATCTGTCTAATTCTTCGTAGACGATTGTAAAGATACGCAAGGATGCATCGTTTATCCCTGGTCAGTACAGCGTGTCGAACTGTTATCGACAAATAAGTTTCGTGCTCGTCGAGCCTCGTGTTCCTGCAATTTGATTTTTATGAAAGTCGAACGTCCTGTCGTTAACCCGACGCTGGTCATCAGCTCTTTTCAAAAAGCGTTAGTCTCATGGGGTAATTCAATATCCCATTCGAATTTTTGTGTTACGTTTCTCAATAAATATAAATATATCTCTAGTCTTTTTATATTATAACTTGAGTGAAGTTCGTGTTATCCATTTATTGTCGTTCAATTTATGTCGCCCTTTGCTCGACACGGTATTATAATCTGTCTCGATACTTTAATGAGATACACAAAATAGGACGCTAGGCTAATTTATTACCCCAGGGTAGCCGACGCCGGATAAATATATATTATCGTTGATATGAACACTCTAGGAGCTACTTTTAAAACAATTTAGTGCTCATGCTGTCAGTTTCTGACCAAAGCAAAAGGTTTAATAATAATTTATCGGTAAACACTTTGGATCCCATCGACGCCATTACCCATAAAAAAGGTTCTTCTTCTTCTTCTACCATTAACTTCTGGGCGACATACATACACATAATGGGACGATAAATTAAAATACGCACACGTCAATCCTGTTCTCGTTGTAAAGTCTGTGCATCTCTTCGAGTATTTCAATAATTAACTCCTCCTGTAAAATGGTAACAAAGTTAATTATCAATATTGGATAAATAGAAAATATTTGTTTAGGTTGCAAGGTTATAATTTTCTAGGACTTACGTTAAAAGGCGGAATGCTGTCGAGTGACTGGTCGAGTTCTTTAACGAGTTCCACGCCTCTTCTACCAAACATCTTTTATGGTTTTTAATCTGATTCCAAGGATAATTATAAAGAAGACAGAGAAAAATACTTAGCTCTGATTGTCCTCTAATATTGGCGGCAAAATAGTAGGTCTTATTTCACAGCAGGTAAACCTAAACCTTGACAGCCAATAGTAAATCGGAATTAGGTTCGCCATTAAACGTAATATTGTTGGTAAGCCTGGTTCTCTTAGTTTCCTTGATTTCTGTCTCGACACATTTATAACCTCAATGTGAGGTTATGAAAGAAATTGATTTTGCTTTTACAGAACAATGTCGTTGATTCTTCGAAATATTGTTGGAAAGTTCCTTGGATGTCCATGTCGCCTGGCAAAATTCAGTACAGCGGTTGAAAGTCAATCACCAGAAAATGAGACAGTCACACCGATCATCTCAAAGAGAAGCTACATAGATGAGGATCAGTTATATTTAAAACGTCGAGAGGTTTGGTTGGAGAATCTTGACACAATTGATGCAAAGAAATTGGGTTTGGTTTATCTTCATCCTGAAGTTTATGGGGCACAGCCTCGTATTGATATTATTCATGAGAATGCCAGGTGGCAGCGCATGTATCGCTATGTTGTAAGTAAAGAATAGATCAAATCTATTGCTTTATTTTGGTAAGGATGTTTATTATATGTTTCTTGCAGTGCTATGACCATACGAAAACTCGTGCTGAAGTAAAGGGAGGTGGTCGCAAGCCTTGGCCACAGAAAGGATCAGGGCGAGCTCGTCATGGAAGTATAAGGTCTCCTCTATGGAAAGGAGGTGGTATTGCTCATGGGCCTCGTTCACCTACACCTCATTTTTACATGCTTCCCTTTTATACTCGTATTGCTGGTCTTGCTTCAACTCTTTCTGTCAAGCTGGCACAGGATGACCTGCATTTGGTTAATGACCTTAAAATTCCAACGGATGATCCTGCTTATATTAATGATTTAATTGATGCCAGAAATTGGGGTCCAGCTGTTCTGTTTGTTGACGATTATGACATCATGCCAAAAAACATAACTATGGCCACGGATACGATTAAACATGTAAATTTGATGCCTGTATATGGTATGTACCTAAAATGCATAGAACTTTAATTGACCTATCAGTCATAATTGTATAATTATCTGTTCATTCGTATATTCTTACTTTGCAGGCTTGAACGTTTTCAGTATGCTGAAACATCAGACTTTGGTTTTGACTGAACGTGCTGCAAAGGCAATAGAAGATAAATTAGTGTTTCACATGAATAGAACAGATGCTACTAGAGTTGGACAAAAATTCCGACTCAGTCAACATTAGGAAACATGAAATGGTTGTTATATTATAGATCAATCGAATAAAGAAACTTAGTATGAAAAAATATTTTATTAAAATATCTTGATGTCCATAATAGTTATGAGTAAGTCAATGAAATTATTATCTTTTTCTTGATGTCAAGCTTCCAGAGGATTTTTGTGGAACGGGCTGAAAGTTATAATAAAAGGATTATAGATATTGTACATTATTAATATCGTTCTTATACAATATAGTCGTACTCGAGGATTTGGATCTGAGCCAAGCATTTTTTCACGAACTGCCCATCGGACTGCTGAATGATGCTCTTCTCCAGGTAGTGCCAATTGCTTCCACTCGTGTTGATACTTTTGGTAAAGACTAACAGGGTCTGAGTTGGGCCTAATCGTAGATTTCTGACTATCTGGCTGTAGTCGCCAAGGCCTTATAACTGGAAACAAATAATAGTACAATTAAGTTTAAACTGTATTGGTTAATATCATAATTGTTTAGTAGCTACTTATTGAAAACTGACATGATTTATGTTGAGTTCGCAAAGAATTCTTTGATGGTCGAATCGATGGTAAATGAGTCACAGCAGCTGAATCAGATGCGGCACTTCTTGATCGAAGATGCTTTGGTTGTTTTGACAATTCTGGAGCACTGGTAGGTCTTTTATGAATTTCGTCCTTGCCTGATTCCTTTGTATCATTTGCATGTCTTGCATTCCGCTCTTTATATAGATCTGAGGAGGTCCATTGCACGTTATCAGATGGTAGATTCTTAAGATGAGATTTGCATCGGCTTCTTGAACGTTCAGCACGCTGCTTTGATTTTTCTAACCACCGTGGTGAAGTATTAGCACTGTCAGTTAGTATTTCTTCTTTTTTATGAGTATCTTTTTTTATATGAGGTTCATTTGATTCGCCTAATGTGCACTTTTGTGTCCTCTCTACAGTTTTATGAAGTTCTTTTTCTTGAGTTTCACAACGTACATTAATCTTGATCTTGGCGGTATCTTCGTATATAGATGATTTTGAAGGTTGTAAAATTTTTTCACTAAAGGCATATCCTGCTTCTCTTGCTTCTTTGTCCAGTATTTCTTTATACAATTTTTGTTGTTTGCTTAATATTTTTCTCTTTGTTTCCTCCTTCCATTGTTGACGTTCTCGCTCTTTTATTTTTCTGTAGAGCTTTAAATCTTGTAAAAGTGTAATATAGTAGATTAATATGAAGCAAATCAATATAACTACCAGTATAAATAGTCCAAAAAAACTAATCACCCCAACAATTACACTTACAGGTGACAGTAGTGTTAAGTAAAAGAAAAAGTGTTACCTTTCATAAAAGCTTTGAGCTGTGGAGCCGTAATTCCCACAAACCCCAATGAATTCAGGAGGCTAAGAACTTCTCGTGGGTCGTCCCTTATTTCCGTCATGTTTCCAATATTCTTTAGAATTATGGTTTTCAATAATTCCCAAAGAGAACACCATAGATCAACTTACAAAGTTTAAATAGACAATCAGATCTAATGCTCCAACCAGGTACTACCTATAACTTGTGTCCTCCTTCCTTCCTTTCCTTATGGCTGACTCCTCAAATGAGGAGATGTGCCAGAATATAACTTGTGTCAGTTATTTTGAAATTGAAAACCATAATGTAAATTAATAAAGAAACGAAAATCTATATGACAAAACTGCCCCCATGTATTTGACGCAGAAGATTCGTCCAGGGAGGTTGACACTCCAATATGCTATAGTGAAACATAGAAGAATAGTAATGTAAACTACCGATATAAGATGGCGTTGTTGCTGATGCTAACAATTTATAGCACGGGAGTGCCATTTCTGGCACATCTCCTCCTTTGAGGAGGCAGCCACAAGGAAAGGAAGGAAGGAAGGAAGGGAGTGCCATTTTTCCAATAAGTGGTCTGTGGTATCGCTTAAGAATCATGGCGCTAAATTGTAGCGGCAAGTCTGGAAGTAGGATTTTGTGGTCATCGCCTCCGTCGATAACGCGTATTCCGTCGTAGCCGAACTAAGCGCGAAAAGGAACGTGTAGCTTGGCGAGCAGAGGTTCTCCGCTAATCACCACTGGTTCCCAAAGCAACCCTTAGAACGAGATCGGGAACTATAAAACTTCTCAAGAACTATTGAAAAAGCCTGCTGTTGAAACACTTTAAAGAAATTTGTAAGAAAGTGTTTTTCACATATTTATTTTTTTAATACTACTAAACATTATTCGATCTTTATTTACTTTCAAAATTTATTCAAAATGTAAAATCGAGAATTCTGATTCTCATGCGAATTCTTTAATAAGAATTAACCCACTGAAATTTCGGTTTCGGAATTATTTGATCGGAGAAAGTTCACTGGTTCTCTCAGAGGTGGCGCCACTTATCGTACCCAGGAGGTGCTGCCACCTTATCGGCGAAAATTGGAACTAATGCGAATTCATTTAAAAAGAATTGACCCACTTAAGTTTCGACGATATGCCAACGATGTAATGGAAATAAAGACAGAGAAAATGGAGCAAAGCTAAAAAGGGGTGTCGAATTTTCGCGCACACAATTTTGGGTAACTTCCAGTACTTCTAAATATGCTTCACCAGAATTCCCGATTTCTAAGCGTTAATATTTTACTTTATTAATATAATTAATTATTTTAATGTTCCAAACACCTAATATATTAATATATTTTAATTTGAATGTAATTTATTTTCGATATTCTACAATTTCAATTCTATTTTTACCTACTCCGTATATTATGCGAGATTTCGATTTAGCCTCGATTTTATATTTTGAATAAATTTTGAAAGTAAATCAAGATCCAATAATGTTTAGTAGTATTAAAAAAATAAATATGTGAAAAACACTTTCTTACAAATTTCTTTAAAATGTTTCAACAACAGGCTTTTTCAATAGTTCTTCAGAAGTTCTATAGTTCCCGGTCTCGTTCTAAGGGTTGCTTTGGGAACCAGTGGTGATTAGTGGAAAACCTCTGCCCGCCAAGCTACACGTTCCTTTTCGCGCTTAGTTCGGCTACGACGAAATACGCGTTATCGACAGAGGCGACGATCACAAAATCCTACTCCTAAACTTGCCGCTACGATTTAGCGCCATGTTTTTGGTATCGCCTAAAACCGTAGCGTTGTGAATCTCCCTACTCATCTCTGCGTTGGCAATCTCCCTATTCATATCTGGTAACACTTCATGACGTGCACGAATTTCAAACGTCAGTACCTCCATCTACCATTTTACCCACGTACTATAATACTCATTAAAATACTTGTATTATTTATATTAAATCTCTCATAAATATAAAATATATACGTCGGTATATGAATTTTAATTTGATATACCATCAATAAATTATTTATAAAAATAATTTCTTATTGTTCCATCATTACTGTACGCTGATATTAATGAGATGAATATTTTCGTAAGCAAACATCTTTAGAAAATTATATATAAGAATTTAAAAAGTACAACGATTTTGAACGGCCGTACTTTATTTGCAGGATCGTTTTCAATCCTTCATTAAAGTATTAATAAAATTTCGATCAATTCTTTTAATAACATATTTGAATTGTATCATTCAGGACTATCGAACATCTGCGACAATTTTAGGCAGGCAAAGAGTACCTCCAAAAAGGGACATCAGTGAGCATTCTTCAAAATTTTATGAGCAATCGCAGCAATAAAATTCTCAAAAATTGTATCGCTTTTACAATCGTTATCGCCAAGTTTTTTATGGCATGATTTTGATTCAATCATCCGCGATATGAAATTTCGGCCTAATCAAAAGGCAAAGCTTTTTTTTTTATAGCTAATTCGGTGATACGACACCGAGTGGGCGAGATCAGAAATCCAAATCCCAAAAGCTCCTGTAAGAGGTCCATCCGTAGATTACGCGCTAATTGCAATGTTTGTTTTATCATAATGAGGCTCCTAAGAGCTTAAGGTGGACCGCAGGACTCAGGCACTGTAGATGATATTTTCACGGTATAGTCAGAAATCCTCCAGGAAAGGAGGGGACTAGCAGGGTATCCTGGTGGAGGGTATAGATCAGGAGTGGATTTCGCTCCACCATGGTGGGGGAAGATATACTGGGAAGAGAAGCAACAAGCGTCAACCCTCAGGATGGTCACTTCCACGCTGACTCTCATCGGCACAGGTGAGTAAAGTCCTTTGGATGGACGAGACTGATTCAAGATATTAAAAAGTTAATACCAATTTTTGATATTTAATTTCTTTCCAGCATCAAGGACTCAGCAGATTGATCAAAGTATCCTCTGAAGACTTTGAGTCATCATCATCCAAGAGATAATGGGTCGACATGCCTGCGTAATCATCCTTCTGGCAGGTGAGTTAAATTTGAAAATAATTCTCAGGGAATCTTGATTTTCTTACTGTTTTTTTCTGCAGTCCAGTAAGAAAGTTGATAAGCTATTTAGCGTATAGCATAATATTGCAATCCCTTGCGAAGTATCGGCCATCTTCTGAAGTTTATCTACTGGGACGAAATTATCTTCTAATTCCCACTTAATGACACCGCACGATTCCTTAATCAAAGTCTTCCCTTCTATCGTATTAATTCGAAGCTTTCCAGTCAATCCGCTGAATCGTTAGAAGATTAGATAGAATCAAATTCTAGAAATATGGCACAAGACGCAATTTGCTATTATAACTGTTGAAAATCATTGAAAATTTTCTTCTCCGATGACTGAAGCCTTTTCCATAGGCATGTATCGTCAGTGAAGACGGCCGTCGCCAAGTAGCGCAAAGTTATGCATCACCCTAAGCGGAGTGGGCAGAAAAGTTGTAATTAGCTGCTTAAGATTCATTCGCGCCGAGACTTTCATGACGCCACGACATCCATAAATGCATCGCGTCTCCGTGAAATTTTCTTCTTAGCTTGTGAGGAACCTCTAGGGAACTTCGGACTCGCCAGAATGAATGGCCAGAAGTCTGGAAAAGATAAATTTTAATATCCAATGACCGCCTTACTTGCATAAACAACTTGTTACGCATTCTGTTTATTCCTTTTCTTTTTCATAACAGTCTGCGCTCTTTGGTCCATCGGAGAAGCGCTTTCCTGCGATCAGTGCGGACGGGAATGCGTTAACAGCTGCGGAACACGTCAGTTCCGGGCGTGCTGTTTTAATAATCTCAAGAAAAGGGTGCCTGATCTTGGATTTAAACTCTGGATGGCACCTCCTAGGTACACCGGACATCTCCATCTCATCTACGATGCGTAACGACACGGCTGCTCAACACTTCGATCGAAAAATATACTGCACGCTGCAACTGCAAACTCTTTCTTGTTCGCATAATGCCGACTACTATGCGGCAAGCTATGTTACGCACGACACGCATCGCTTTGTGCGACGTTTACTTAGAATCTCTTGAGGAAGCAGTGGACGCCGCAGCAACTGATACAATAGAATAAGAAGCACCGATCTTCAATGAATTTAATTAATTTCTTACTATCTTTTTCGAACCACTATTAGGCATTTTTCGTTTGATATATTCTTGTTTTGCGCTTCGACGTGCAACGATTGATAATCCTTTGCAAGTGTACGGATGATCAAGTAAATTTAATAAAGTTTCATCAGTTCAGCGAATCTTGTACAATTTGATTAATTTGTGAAAGTAACCGGATTCGTTTTTTTTCGTTGGAACGCTCGCACTTTTTTATACGGATTAAAGACTTTCTTAAAGTTTTCTTAAATATGTTACACTGCAGTTTATCCAAACCAGGATATGAGTCCCTCTTTAAATAGTCAATCAAGTCAGCCTCTGTCACGATCTCTTTTGTTTTTGGAGGAGCGATTTCTTGGATTATTTGAATTGTTTTTTCTTTCTTCGATGACATGAGAGATCTCTTCTGCTTTTTTACAATTTTTTTTGTCTTATTCACTGACTTCAGCGAATTTGACTCTAACGTATTCTTGTCTTTTGTATACACTGACTCAAAAGCTTGGCGGTCAATAGGCTCTGAAAAAAAAAAATCGTTTTATGCTGATAAACGATGCTGAAAAATGCATTGTAAAAATTGGCTACATACTTCCAATGTCGTCCATTAAGGAGAGATTATGATCAGCTTTTATTTCTTCATGCACATTTTTTTCATCAACTCTTTTGTTAGACATAGTCGGGTGTAAGCATTTTCTTGAATTAGCTGCCTGATCAAGATCATCAATATCGAATACCAAATCCACTTCAGCATCATCGTTTTGTGGTTTGATAAGCTTGAATATAGTCTCTGCTCCTTTTTCGTGCATAGGAATACTAAATCAAGAATTTGTATTAATATTCTATAAAGTATATTGGTGGCGGAAAGTTGATCAGATCAAACCTTTTAATTTCTTCACTAATCCATGATACATTAATCCAAACTTTGAGGTTGCTGGGAAGCTTATAATTATTTGGAAGCCAGGGCACTCCAATGCTTGGAATTTTGTTCAAATAATAGTAAACGTTGTTGTACCATTCGCAACATTTTTTAACCATAAGCCGTGACAGCATCCTTCATGAAAAGTAGATGGTAAGTATATGGTTTATTAATGATATTGAGAATAATATAATCAATATGTAGTCACCAAATTCTGCTGATAACAGCATAGCCTATCACAGACATAACCCACGCTTGACCTAAACCAATCCTCGTTTGAAAGAATTTGGCAGCATGTGTAGCTACCTCTTCAACACGAAGCATAAGTTTACTGAAACCTTGTGTCCTGACAAGAACGTATTCCACCATTTGTCGAGTTGGTAAAGAAACAGTTTTGCCATTATGTTCTATACAGTCTCTCAAATGTTTATATTCAGTTCCCAGTGCCAGATTCAGATAATTGAGAAGGGCTCGGTTCATTTTTTCCATATTCTTCAAGCCCTTATCGCTTCGAAATTTACTCTTAAAACGATAGATTAAACGACTGAGAATAGCAGCTTCTTTGTGTAAAATATCCTGAGAATCTAAATCCTTTATAGCATTATCCAGAATACGTGAGAAAGCCTTGATATCTGAAATAATTATTTTCTTGCCAGGAATATCACTATTGAATCCAGGTTAAACTAGCACAAAAATAATTTCATACCAAATTGATGTGATAAAATAGAACAAGTATTGTTTGGCGGACGTTCTAAGTTCAATTTATTCCAGAGTGCTTCCATGATTTCTTTAAAACAAAACAACAATCCACCGAAACAATATAAAAAAGGCCAATAGCAAGTAAATTCAGAATCAATGCATACAAGACCTCTCAAAAAACACATGTGTAAAAAACTATGCCAAGTACAAAAGTGCCTATACAGCCGGTTATCTGCTTGACCCAGGACTCGACCGGGTCTCTTGATTAACCGTTGCTGCTCAACTACGTGTGACCATTCGTAGGGTTATCGCCTTCCTCCCCTGTTTCTGTTTTACCAACAGAAAGAAGCGCATATCGCAGAAGATACTGGAACTGTGGCGCCTCAATCTTATTTCCCTGCCAGTTTGTATGGCTGCATGTACCTGCAGGTTATGGGCATAGAAAAGTTTGAAGCAAAAGAAGCAAAAAAATCTACCATTGTTTAAGTAGTGCATTGTCCTTTTTTCTTGCCGATAACGCAATCGCGTTAATCAGAGCATAAAGCATAGTTATAGTAACCATAACTTGGAAAGGTGGGGCCTCTTAAGTGAACAGAGTGTACCGGCCGATGGTGCAGACCTCAGATCACAGTTTAGAGCCTTCAAGTTATCCCATCTAGCTATCTGTTTGTCCCAGTTTAGTTTAAATATTGGGTGGCACCTGTGTACCAAAGTAAATATGCGTTATTAGCGTATAAGAATAAAATCTGAAAATTGATAATCACCGGTTATTATATTGCACAGTATTGTTGCGGCTTGGCCACCTAAATTTCGTCAGTTCCGCCGCACCAAATACACCGAGAAACCCTAGTTGATTTATCTTCAGTAACGTCGAGACGCCTTCGTCACTGCAGTACCAACTGGTCGGCCAGTTGGAATATATTTTTGAATTAACCGTTACCGTTATCGACGAAGAAGAAAGCTAAGAAGTTTTGTTATCGTTGGATACTCGTGAATAAAGAATAAATTATTATTGCGATAAAGACATTGAAGAGTAAGATGGGAGATACGGTGTTTATGTGATCAATGATAGGACGGATATCGTCAGAAAATTCAATGACTAAATCATTTATAAATAAAAAGTGATCTGATCTAATAATGCTGCTACGAAACATCCTGGCCAAGTGGAACGTAAATATCTACGCCATTTTATTATCTGTTTTGTCGATATAGAAAAGGAAAATTGTGGCATTTTCACGAAGTCCAATAAAGTAAATTGACACATTGCACTTGTTGAAATAGTCTCAAGTTTTTCATAGTCCATCCAGAAGGAAGGATTTCTTTTTTCATGATGATCATTCTGTTTAATTTTTTCCCTGACAAAACTAAGACGGTTCAGGGGATAAAAAGCAGAAGGTTCGAAGGGTGATCAATAGTCATCAATATGCAGTACGAGGCTTTAATAAGAATGTAAGCAGGAGATTCTGGTTCGCATTTTTACGACTCTGCGACACAGGACATCACTTCGCCTCCTACTGCAGGCCCTTTATTACCCGTCATCTTCCTTCTCTCGCTGGGCGAATTTATTATTTATAAAGTCGAATGTGCTCTTGCGCCTTCTTGCCCAAGTTAGCCACTAGCAGCGCAGAGTGCGGCTTTACACGCCTAAAACGATCCTACTAACCTCGCGTAGGGAAACGAATTTCTTCGTGCCGAAGTACTTTGGTTTGAAAGGTTTTTCTGGTAAGCGATTTCTGGTACTTGCAAGATTGCCAAAAAATCTCTCTTGTGGGACAACGGAAAAAGCATTTTTTACTTTATTACACAGCCAAGTGCTTGTACACGAGATAAATGAGAAATGGACACACACTCTCCATTGGGCATTACACAGATAAACTCTCCTGGTGCGCGTCAGTTAGATTGATAATAGCGGATAAAAATATTAATTTTCAGAACGTTGTTCAATTAACGTTTCTACCTTGGTTTTTTCACTCTCATTGTCATTCTTTTATCTTCTCCGATAACTCACCGGCGACCAGTTATCACAGTGAGTTTCATTTACGCGATACGTAGCTTGTATCGATTATTAAACGTATTCGATATTTAATGATACTGATTAGATTACTGTAAAAGCTTTGGATTATCTGGAGTGGTGACATCTGGCCAGGATTTCTGCGCTGCCTTGTTTTCTCTCCCACCCCGTAACAATTTCATGTTTTCCTGCCCGCTGGCGCCAGCTACATACTTTTCCTAATTCCCTTATCAAATTATCAGCCTCTACTTTCTGATTCAATTAAAATACAGTTTCTTCGTTTATTATCAATACACATGTGTTCCAGATAAGATCCTGCCGAGACAGTCGAACATTAACTACGGAAAGAAACAAACCCGGACTCCTGCGAGCTTTAACTATCGGTGCGTATCCTTATCATTTATTTCTTCCGATGAATTATATTTTCTTCATTTGCTTTTAGATTATATTATACCTGCCTGTAAGAATAAAAGAGGGATGAGACCTTCGGAGGGTCGAGCAGGCGCATGCGATTAATTGATAATCAAGAGAAAGTGTTGAAAGGGATGTATCCGAGTGATGCTGTCTCCAGGATACATCTGCGGCGGTATCGTTAGGATCCTAAATACAAAGAACCGATCCATCATTCGTGCCAGATAATTCATGTTTGAAAAGTATTTATCAACGGAGCCTTCACGTGCGATCATAATGGCGATTACGCTTTGTATAAACAATAAGGATACAGTACAGGTATGAGGTCGTTCACAGCTGGCACTTTTTTTTTTTGAAAAATCCACAGTGGATTCGATTCTATTTTAGGTAATTCTGTTCTTACTTTTTCAGCAGGAGCAGGAGTTTTCTTGAAAAATATGATTGCCAGGATTAGGTTTTCCTTGGATTCCCTTTAGAGGTTTTACGCCGCTCGAGCGACACAATGGGAAAGGGTGGCTGGATTCGATCTTCTACCATATATTTTTTTTTCTCCATATAGTTTACCTGAAAAATCTTTCTGGGCATTCTGCTCTCTTTTTTTCGTCACGATGAGATGAATTTTCACGATGTGAAGGATCCGTCCAACGAGCGTGGGTTCTAATCGGTAGGGAAAAAAAAAAAAGATTGGGGGTCTTTCCATTGGGGCATCGCGGGTTCAATGCAAATTCGAGATGTGAAAGGATTACGGTGCGTCAACGCGATGACTGAACGCCCGGTAATTGTTGGCCTGCTCTAATATTTCGAATAGTTCGCATTTACAATGGGCTTTATTGGCGAGAAAACTGAGGGGGGTATTTTGAGCAGCCAGGACATCCATCACGCGGTGTCAGCGTGATTGTCTTCCGGCCGTGAGAGAGCGGAAAAGTATTGACAATGTGGAAAGCACGGTTTGTCATTAAATACCCGATTGCTCCTTGATATCGATCGGTTCGATCCTCGAGAGTTAATCAATAAAGTTGCCTACCGGTAGGGATATTTGATTTTCGAAAATTTCCAATCTCTCGCATTCTCCGGCATCCCAAGATGTCTTCCAGCCGGTGACAGAATTACTACGGCCTGCGAATTTATCCGTACGCGACGTCCTCGGCTTCGCCATTGTGTCGTATTTAAATGAGCTTTCTAATGTATTTAGCTTGAATGCCGCATGTGACGAAACTGCCCTGCGTCGTTAAAGACACATTTTCCTACCCCAACTTTGAAACTCCTGTATTCAAGATGGCTGGACCGATACAGTCATTCATAAGACTTACCAGTGTCAGTCTTTCAGGTAAGAAACAAAACTTGAAGCTCATTAATTTATTTTTATTAATTTTCTGAATTTTATCAATACAATTAAACTGTAATTAACATATAATGGTCCTAGGAAGAAGCCACCTTCTCTTAATCTCTGGAGTATTCGATGCTGTCAAATGATGCACGAGGTAAACAATGCAATGACAGCTGTCAAGTGTCAGGTGAAAACTGCCTGAATTTCCACCTAATGACTCTACATGCATTTCTTTTTTCTAATTCGGAGGGTGGAAACAGGGCGCACCATGAAAATACAATCTCCATCGGTGGCGCATGTGTCTCGCGGTGGCAGTGTTAACGTGTAATCGAGTTGCACCCCTTCGGTTATCTGTTTTATTTATCCGATAACACGCCATTATGGGCATCGCGAATGTGGGTGTGCCCGTAACGATTGGCTATTTATAATAACACGTGGCGTCTGGTAATTAGTTGTGAGAGCAAACCGCACCGAGAGCCGAACTACGCTCCGCCTAGGGTTGTTGGCTGCACAGGCTTGTAGAGAAAAATTATCCCCATTTTTCAGTACGACCGATAGTGCCCGATTGCGTGAGAGCAGATTCTCTGTTTATTTATTTATTTTACTTTTTTTTCTTCTCTTCCTTTCTCCATTTATTATTTACCCTCGTCGCCCTACCACTTTTATTTTCAACCTACACAATTTCACGCGGTCTACCTACTACATTTTATTTTCTATAGTAATTTTACTCTACCATTTTATTTTTCCATCCAACATTCTTCAATTTTATATCACACGTCCTGCGTCACGGGAAGGCAGTTACGTAGACGCGTCCATAACATCCTCCAAAAGAAATTGAGGATTCGTAGGATCCGACCAGGAGGATCCTGATGTGATCCGAGGGCGGATTATACTACGATATAAAATCTTGCTCTATTGTGCAAGGTACAATGCTTATCGATAAGGATTGCTGCCTTGCTAGATAGCACCAGGGGTTGGATGCAAAAGTGTAAGGGTGCAGGTTGCATGTAGACCTCAGTTATAATATCCTATATAATCCTAATAGATATACTTGCTAAGGTGATTGACCCGCTAGGATGAAAAAAATCTTAAAAAAAAGATAACTTTATAAAATTGTGAAAAGTCGATGCCTATGCATTCTATAGTATAGACAGTGTGCATACATGCTGGAGATTTGCGGATTCTCTGCATCGATAAAATAGAAGCTGCTGTTTCAATGCAGAAGCTTTTGGCGCAGTGGGTCTCGGCATAACGCGTGTCCGTTGGCTGCGGGCAACGTGTCTGCTGCCTAGTGGCCGCGAAACGTGAAAAATGCGCTTTTTTCCAATGTGCAGAACACAGTCTGAACAATAGGGGTGGTCGACGGGGGTGAGTTACACGTAACCGCTCGAGAGCGCAAATATAGGAATATAGGGTGGCGAATGAGGGAGGAAGCTGCGTCCAGGCCAAACAATGCGTATATCACACGGCGGTTACTGGTAGTCGCGAGCACCTAATGCCTACAGCTACCAGCTACCCAGTAAGTCATTGGGACAATTGAGGAGAGGCTGGGGAAAATCCTAGAATGCGAAACCAGGATAGAGTCTACGGGCCGTAGGTGAACCTGGCCGTAGTAGGCAATGAGGATGTTGAACAAATTGAGATCATGGTGGTTCGAGTATTTGGAAAAGCGGCCGAGCGTGCATAAGCAGGAAACGGCCTCCTGCTGCGGTTGGGATGCGATTCGATCATTGAGCCGATCGTTACGATCGGTCGCGACTATAGGAAACACGGGTAGAGACCTTTTGCAAGAGTTTTACGACTCAATTCACAGTTTCCATATTCAAGCGGATGCAACTGGTAACTGCTGAGTGGAAGAGGACGAAGAAGACTGGACCGATCGGTGTGGACTGGAGAGAGCAAAGGCGGATAGCGGCGACCTAGGGAAAGAAGAAAGTCAAACGAGCTCCGCCGGTTGGCTGATCGGTATGATTCACGGGCATTATGTTTGCCGGTATTAATTTCGCTAATTGCGCTTTCAGCAGGAGAAGGACATGGAGCAAACGTCACTCCCTTGGTACTATCCTGACCCTGGGGGTCAAATCGATGCCTGGATCAATAGTCGTCTTGGCGATTTCCACCCTGAAATTCTCAACGGACTTGCTCAGAGGATGAGGAGGGTGCATTCGCGATCCACGTCAACCCTCTCGGCTGAATGCTGATGGTCAATAGGAGTTAGTCCCAGGGAGTCTCGTTCGTTTGGGGTTGTACGAGGTCAAGGGATCAGCTGTGCCGCTCGTACGTACACGTACCCATACGGAGCTGTATGTATGTACTGCAGCTAACACACGAGGAGGGTCCCTCTGGGTGTAGATCTGGGTCATCGGGCCGATGAGGCCAGATCAAGTCAGGCGAGAGGGTACCCTCTCCCCCCTTACTTACCAAACAGAGGAAGAGTAGAGAACCTTTGGGTCCCCCCCTCCCCTCCCCTCTCCTAATATCCTCGAAACATCTATGACAAGATAATCACAGGATGCTCCGCCATTCTATCTTCCTCGCATTCTCTTTACTTTCATTTCATTCACGCCCTTAGAACCAGCTGGCTAATTTTCTCTTCTTGGGATCTTATGAGAATCTTTGTGAGACTTGTCAAAATTATTATGTCTTAAACACTTGGAATATTTGTCCAGTGTAGTTCTTAGTTTTTATATCACTGTGTATACAGTTCAAATTGAGAGATGATAATTTATTCTTACAGATTAACAAAAAATTATACTATTGATCACAGAATGGTAAAACTGGTCTCGTTATTAATAGACCACATGGGAAACTTCCTTTTGGAGTGAATTCCAGAACAGAGAAGGTTAGTGAGTTGTAGTTTCTTGTTTAGAGTAGATGGACGTAAGAAGGTGGCCTGAAAGTTGCACAAAGATATTAAGTACTCCTATGTATGTTATCTAGGTAATATGAAGACACGAAGGTGAGAAGAAGTCTACGAATAGAAAGAAAAGACAAATGTGCCAGGGTGATAAAGAGAAGGATTGATAGGAAGAGGATGGTAGGCATAAAGCCAGTGGATAGTAGAGAGATGGAAGATTAAGCGAACACAGGTAGAGAAGAGTAAGGATGATGGGAGAAGAAGAGAGGAGCAGAGTCAGCTAGAGAAGAAATAAGTGTGCGCGTGTAATGCTGATGGCAATGGAGGACGGGAGGCAGAGCGCGATCGATTCAAATAGCGACGGCGACATTCTTTGGTGGTCGACGAGGAGGACGAGGACGACGACGACGACGACGACGACGACGACTACGACGACGACGGCAGTGGTAGTGGTAGTGCTGGTGGTGGTGACGGCGGCGGCGGTGGCGGCGGCATCCTCGTCGTCATCGTCGTTTGGAGAGACAGAAGAAGTCGCGAGGAAAAAGAAGAAATCCCCACTCGACGCGGTTCCAGTCGTACTGTCGTTGCCGGTGTGTGTGCCTGGTGGCGGTACGACAGGCGGAGAGGGACTCCAGGATTGCCACCACCTCAGGGTACACTGGGTAGGCGTGGACCAGGGAGCGGCGGTTCGACCAATCGCTAAAACCGGCGCCCCTGTGGCTCCGCCAACCGCGTTCGGAAGTGCGCGCACAGAACGCCCATACTCCCCGGCGCTCGGCTCCCACTGATGTTTTTATTTATTACATCTGTGACTGGGTAGGGAAATACTCCCAACTCGACCGAGAGCGTTTGCCACTTTGAGAACGAGCGACGCGTTCCTGCGTTACGGGTTACGTCGACGCCGTTTCCCTCCGAGCGATAGAGAGCCCGTTTCCGCGTTATCCTCGGGAGTCTCGACCCGCGTACACGACCTAGCCTCCTCGTCTTCTCGCCGACGTCACCGATACTCTGCGCCGAGACTCGTTCTACCTTGGAGTACGAGGTCTGTGTTTCTTCGTAATTGTGTATCACGGGTGTTCGAGAACCGTCCTGACCACTCCTAGAGTCGTGTCCAAGGATAGTCGCGATGGACCGGTGTACGCGGTGCTGTTCCTGAGTCGAATCATGGACATCGTGTGAGATCGCGTACGGGGATCACAGTGACAAGTTCTACTCAGCGAGTTCGTGTGACAGTGAGACTTTGATTAACGGTGCATCGTGCACCAGGCTAGAGAATAATTTTTTCTAAAGTGGAGTGTATTGATATCGCGAAGTGCATTGAGTCGGATCAAGACATAGAGTACATAGTATTGTTTATCGTTAAAGTAGTCCTTGGAGACGTAGTGCGCGGTATCTGAGATGGTCTGAAGTCTCGCCTACTTTTCGCAGCAGACGATTCGGAAGTTCGTCTCTACGAGACACCGGGAGGCAGATAATAAAGTTTCCGAGTCTAGGAGGAGAGAGAGAGAGAGAGAGAGCCAAGGTGCTCCTCCATGTGTCAGGGAGATCTTGTTTGAACGGTGCAGTGCCAGGTCGCAGCGCAGTAGGTGGCCACAGGACTAAGTAGATAACGTTTACTATCAAGGGCTAGAAGAGAGCTGAGCAATCGATGGACCACGGAGCGATGGATAGTTCTTCCGATCACAGCAGCCGTGCCAGCCCCGTCACCGGCAGCCCAAAACATCCCCACAGTCCATCGGTTCAACAGAATCAACAGCAGATACACGGTTCTCAGCATCAGCCACCACCATCCCATCAGCAACAATCGCACCCAAGAGATCAGATTCGCGAGCTCCAGCAACAGCAGCAACAGCAGCAGCAGCAGCAGCAGCACAGAGGAGTACCTACACCAGGATCTCCGACTCGAGGATCACCTCCGCAGGGTTTACCCTTGAGTCCTCCTCCTCTTTCAGCCGGGGGAGGTCCTGGAGGACCTCCTGTGATGGTACCCAGAATGCCAGGGTTGGCCCCTGCGGGTCTAGGACTCCTGGGTCAACTAGGCGGTATGCTCAGTGGACATCATGGTCCTTCTCTGGAGTTAATGGCCAGTCACCACGCTGTCCTGCCACCCAGGTCATACAACAGTCCACCGCCGATCAGCTCGAGCGATCCCACCGCGAACGAGTGCAAGCTCGTCGATTATCGTGGTCAGAAGGTCGCAGCTTTCATCATCGCCGGGGATACGATGCTCTGTCTGCCTCAAGCCTTTGAGCTTTTCCTCAAGCATCTCGTTGGCGGTCTTCACACTGTGTACACGAAGCTCAAAAGACTCGATATCGTACCGTTGGTGTGCAACGTGGAGCAGGTTAGGATCCTTAGAGGTCTCGGTGCCATTCAGCCTGGAGTTAACCGCTGCAAGTTGCTCAGCTGCAAGGACTTTGACGTCCTCTACAGGGACTGCACCACGGCCAGGTAGATTGATCACCGAATACGTATTATAATCTAGAAAATAGACATTGAACCTCTTTCCGGAGTCGTGCTCCTTCATCGAAACCCAATAAATCGCCGATACCCCAAATCTAGACAGGATCTCCTGTTTTAGCGCAATGCCAATAGAGATGACAGTGAGATTAATCGAGTGAAGAAATGTGCGAGCTCCTCGAAGGGGTTATAAGCCAGGTGGTACGGAAGCTAAAATCTTCGCATATATTAATAACGCACGGTGTCCCCTCTGGGCAGCATTTCATCTTCGCCCAGCCCCGTTTTGCTACCAGTAGGCTCGAATAATACTTTAATTGCGCACCTCCCGTCTTTTAGAACTTAATCATCCTCGGCTCAGCCCGGTTCTGCATCTTGAACCCTTGTTGCACGATTTCCCTCATACCGATGGGAAGACGAGCTAACCTAAGAAATTACAAGTGCTCCAGATTCATTCTTCTCGGTGTACCCAGGTCAACCCAGTTTGCTCGCCTTAGTGTAAATCCGCAAACAGCTGTAGACGAGGCAGTGGAGGCGGCGGCACGTGCCTTCGTTTCTAGGATTGTCACCGGGTTCCCGGAGCCAACAGGTGTCCCTTTGACGGCAGTTTCTCTGAATGAATTCCCCACCGACGAGAGGTGCTTGTAGTACAAGCTTACCCCACCCGCCCACGCAGGCAGAAGGCAGACGCCAGACGAAACGGAATGGTAAACGGAACGCGAGGGGATCCCGAATTGGCCGGAGAAAATTTTGTCGTTTTTAGAACACGACGAGTAGATCCCGTTACGATTCTATTGTTGAATGATTTTAGGAATTTTTGAATTTTTATAAAAAATCTCATAACACAATTATCCGTACGTAGACCTCAGGGATACTTTTCAAAATGAACTGATCCTTGATTCGGAGATCATTCTCGTATAAACTCCCTTTACAGGGACAATAGTAAAGCGGCGAGCAATGCGCAGTGGCAGTCACAACGGAAACGGATTGAACGCGACGGAGTGAGAGAAAGAGAGAAAGAGAGAGAGAGAGAGAGAGAGGTGGAGAGAACGATAGGAACCGTGAGAGAATGAGAGACGCGCAAATCGAGCGAGAGGGAGACTGGAGGAAAAGAGATGCCCTATAGGGATAGGGATCGGAATAATCTCAGTGGCAGTCACAGAACAGAACTCCACGAGCCGTCGGCTCGTGCAGGTCCTTTTTCGGGACTCTGTTTCTTCCGTGCTGATTTTTTTTTTTTCACCTGACCTACGATTCTCACTAATTATATTTTTCATGTCCAATTCAAAATACGTTCGATGCAACGTTCGAAATAATTACACCTTATCGATAGAGCGTGACGTGGATTTTTGACTCACCGTCACGACCCGGCTCCACCTATAGCGATTCGGATAACGTTCCTGCTTTTCGGTTTTCTTCGAGTCGTCATCCTTATCAGAAGATGCGCTCTCGGAATGATTCGTACAGTTAGGCCGATGCTCGCGGAAGATTCGTTATTGTGTAGTTGAGGTCGAGGTGCTAGAAGCTGCCGTGAGGAGATAGTTTGGACGTACCGAGTTGCCAGGCAGAGGAGAAGAGTAGAGGAACCGACGGAGACGTCTTCACGGAGCCTGGCAGAGGTCCGGCGTCCCGCCGGAAAGAGGCAAAGGGCTTTAGAGCGGGCGCTGAGATAAGGTTTTGATACTATTAAGGGCAGAGGAGGAACCCCCTGACCTGGATTAAGGATCTGTTGCCCAGCTGTCGACCGATGTCCTGGGAAAGTTACGTAGCGATTCGTTAAGGAAGGCTCTCGATTTAGTTAAAGGGAAAGGATAAGTGTTATTGGCTGTATAAGGACATCGACCAATCGGAATGATTAGTTCTCGAATTTGGCTATTGTCAAAGTCAGTCTGTCTTGGGACACCGATCGGGGTGCCTCGAGCTCTTTCGCGCTCCCGGGTTGTTGACACTTTTTCTAGCTGTGTTTTCTATAAGCTATACAAAGTTCTCGCTTGTGCGGTTATCGCGTTGCTCTTGCAACATCCAGAAAATCTTATTAGATTTTCTCCGTGTGTTTCGGACGTGCAGTGCACACCTGACTGTCTCCTGGATGCAGTTCTCGGGCTTCACGGATTATCTGAACCAGCTCCGGTGAGGATCACGAATTCATTTATTGGTGGAGGGATCTCGATTTTATAGCTTCGATTCGTTCTGTCAGCTTCTCGAACAATTGTTTACCGTTTTCGGAAATACTTGACCGACCCTTAACTCCGATTCTCTCCACCTCGACCAAGCAGCCTGAGCGGTCGAGCATTTCCGTAACCGTTCGCTTCCCGTTCGTGGATCCAGTTGCCTTTGCTGATTTTTTACGCGACCCCAAAATTCTACAGGATCCCTGAGACTCGTATTTTCTGACAGGTTCCGTCAGAGCTCTCGTTTTGCAAGACTCGAGACTCTTCCAGGTCAACCGCCAAGTTATACCGGTTCGTCGGTTCCCGGTGAAAAAAGAATTGGCCTGGCATGCGGATGCATCGACCAAAAGGTGGACGGCCGAAGGTGACGCGCAGGTTGCCTCTCGGATTTTCGTTATCGGTGGCGACTCAAGGAAATACGTTACAAGAGATACCCAGTAAACGCTGTCAAGTCGCGTGGCGATATGCTGCTGGGCTGCATTGTGCAATCGGATCCTTCGGGATGCTGGAGAAACGTTGATACGCGGAAACCGCTGAAAAATCCTGATCCCAGCAGAGGCCTGGGACGTTATCACTCGGCGTGTGCGGTCTGCCAGTATACCTTGTCCAATGTTTACGGCGTCCTTGTATCTTCCGATAATGCGAATCGTTAGCGGGCAGTCATTTGATATCAGGCCAACTTTGCCGAGCAGGACTCGATCTTCCCTGCAGGAAATAATGCCAGGGTAACGTGGCCGCAATAATTCAAAGAATTTTTCTTGCGGTTTATTACCGCGGCGCCAGGTTCGCCATCTCCGCGAATCTGTCTTCTCTTTTACGAGGATCGCGCGGACGCCTCTGCTGTCTGTTACTCTTTGTAAGAATCTTCTTCAATTCGGATATCCCGGTGCATCGGCCATGCAGCCATCGCCTGGAATAATTTCCTTGCTCCGTTGCGATTTTTTAGCCAGGAAGTCCCTTCGGTCACCATTTACTGAATTTAACTGTAACAACGTCGAGATTCCTCGATCCAATGACTCACTAGAATCCTTGACATATTTGACCTTGATAAGTTTTCGCAAAATCTCCTTCCGGCATGGCAGCATTGGTAAATCTGAAAATTCTTCTAATTCTTAGCCGATCGAGTGAAAAAAAAACGGCATACGAAATCATAGATCCAGGACGAGAATGGATCTAGGAGTTTCATAAAGCCGCAGGACTTCCTGGCATAATCGCACAGTAGCGATGCTATCACTCGGCGGAATAATTGCATCTATAGGAGGCTAATAGTCGCGAGGAAGTAAGATGGTCTCCTTTGTGCGCGTCTAACGAGTCGAGTCAATTATATTAATTAATTTGCCTAAGCAAGCCAAAGGGACGATGATGCGCGCGCGGTGCAATAGTCTCTAATTGGTGTGTGGAAAGAAGGAAAGGAGGTAAAAGAAAAGAAAAAAAAAAAGAGTAAAGAAAGAATGGCCTTAAGTCTCACTAGAAGAGACCTTATAGCCCATTGCCCATATAAGATCCGTAACGGTAGTGGTGTTTGTCTCTCTTTTTTTTTCTTCTTTCTTTTTTTGACTCTATAGGATTAATCTCGCGACTCGGCCTATACGGTACATCTCGCACACTGTACACACTGCGCACACTGTATGCGCAGTACACAGACTGCGCGTACCTGCAAGAAAAAGAGCGGCGGGTACGTGGGAGTGCGCGGCCCTGGACTGTAATTCTATGCGCTATTAGCCGTTTAATTATAAATTGTGCATAGATTAATTGGCTCCCGTAACCATCCCTAACAATGCGCAGACACACAGTCGTTATTAATATTTATTCGGCCGCGTTGGCTGCGCTCGGATGAGTGCGCGCGCATCCTCTCTATATGGAAAGCGGCGACGGCGACGGCGGCGGCGGAGATTCATTCGTCGGGCACGGATCGTTACACGTAGCAGCGATCGTTCACGATCACCGAAGAACCGATTGGAGGTGGCTCGTATGTAGCCACCTATGCCTTTACAGCGTCTCCATTACCATAGCTATGGTATACGTGGACTCTGCGATCTACAGCATCCCTCCAGCATCATCATCTTGCCGCTTTGCGGAGTGAGAGACGATCGTACCGATCATTCCGATTGGCCGTGAGGTTAAACGCCGCGATCTTCACCAATGGATTCGACTCGTCTTTCCCTTTTCTCTGTCCGCTGCAATTGTATCGCTTATGGCAGCTGGTCCTACGAATTACTTTTTTTTTTTTTTATATACACACATACATCTCTCACTCACTCTGTATAGTTCGTCCGACCCTCCGGGGGAGCTTCCAGCGAGATATTATAAGGGTTCGTGTGCCCCTATTGTTAGTTTTGCTTTTGATATAGATACGCACTTTATGCCATTAAGAGACGGTAAGATCCCCACGGGAGGATCGAGTGGCGTCAGCCGGAATTGGCTGGTCGATGTATCTTTTTGGATTTTAATGTTTTTTAGGAAAGCGACGGGTGTCGGGGGCGGCGAGGATTCTGATCAGGTCGACTGTATTGAGCTCGGAGCAGCAGACCAGACGCGCGGGGCTGCTTGTGTTGTAATAAATTCCATGTCGCAATTGTTCCTTAATAGAGGAAAATTAATTGAAAGAGCAAATCTTGAGGGCTGCTCTCTTTCGGAAGACCATTTTCCATCTCCGCCAGCACCTTTTCCACTCTGTTAATGCCCGGTAATTAATAATCTGCAACAAGTAATAATAAAGGCAGTAATCCGGGCACCGCGCGCCGTTCTTAATTCTAGATAATTAATACAAAGACAAACAAGAAGGATTATAACCGAACTCTCCATTCCCCCTTGCGTCGTCTCCCCCCTCCCCCCTTCTTCCGACTCCTCGAGCAAAAGCGGAAACTTATTACTCGAGTAAAACTCGGATATTTTCATCCCTTTTTCGCTTTCCTATTATCCAGCTGATTCCAATGGGATTTACGTGCGTCGATATTATATCTGTAGCTATCGATTATACTATATCTATCGTATCTATACTGTCTACCGTATCAAGTAATTGTTTGATACCCTATGGAAATAAGGTTCGATCGATCGGAGATGTTTCCGTGATCGAGGGAGGATGGAGGAAGGGGGGTCTTTTCTTCTCCCCCTCTCTGTTCCTCGTATCCCTGTTAAGGGCCCACGGCTATAATTACGGGCCCCTCTCGATCCCAGATACAAATGCAAGTCATCCGGGGTTCGGGTATTGTATCGCAATGGCGCCAGGCTCCTGTTCCGCAGTTGCCTGGCTCCCTGGCTCCCTGGCTCATTGGCTCCCTGGTACACGTAGATCTTATCCCATAGGAAATAGAGGAGCAGGCGATGTACGCACGAGTCCAGATCCGAATGAGAACTTCAGGTGCGATTAGTTTGCGGATGCTGGATAACAATGACGTCACAGAGTGGTCCTTGCGTCAGATCAGCCGGGTATTTTATATTCCGGAAAACTCAGCAACGCGGATCATCGAATGACGCATGAAACCCATGGACGATGGCCGATCGAGCGTAAGGGTTGCGCCGGGGTAGCTTGGATTTCGGAATAGTCGCAAAGGGGCGGCTGTTTGAGGGCGGAAGATGTCGGGTGCACACGTGGTCATTGATTATTTCGCACGCGCCACTGACCCACATTAAAACAGCTGACTGCAGCAACGAGCACCCTCTCTTTCTCCTGAGCAGCCTGGCCGAGGCTCGGGCGGGCGGGGGGGGGGGGATGTTCTCTCCCTCTCATCCCGACCCTTAGAGACGCAGGAGGCAGAGGACGCGGGACCCCATCGTGCCCCGGGTCACCCTCCTGGCAAAGCAGCTACTGCTGCACCGCCGACCACCAGCCCTCTTGCCATCCGACCCCCGTTCATCTTTCGGCATCTTGAGTGTCCTAAGAGAGGCCTGACCCGACCTCTAACCCTTTCACCTGGATTCGCGTTGCACGTGCATCGCGCAATTCCGAGCTTTCCTTGCGGCTCTGATCGCAAAATGGCCGCGGGCTCCCTCGTCGACTTAGTGCCTCCTCACGAGCCTCTCGGCCTGCGCGCTTCTACGGGAGGCCCACGGTCCATAAATCTCTGGAGGAACAATTTTATGCAAAGAGCAATTTAGCGAAATCGGGCCGGATTGGCCGGAGTGGCCGGAGTGGCCGGCTCACGTGCGCCTGCGATCGTCCTCTGCGTGACGTGCGGCCCTACGTACCTTAAACCCCAACCCCTGTAACAACAACAACAACAACAACAACGGCGATGACACAACGGAGTACGAGGGGGGGGGGGGGAGAGGAGGGTTTACCCTCTCAAGTTCTACCCTCGTGCGTGTGTGCGCGCACACGCATTCCCGATATACGCGATTGGCTAGATTACGTCATTTCATCGGGGCAACGTTACATGTACCATATGTCAAGATGGCCGACACAATCGACATATAAACGTTAACATTATCATAATATAATATCGTCAGATTACATAGCCGACAAGCAGCCACCTTTCCTTTGGCCATATTTATATTTTTTTTATTCACTCACTCCCCTCCAACCTCCCTCCACCCCCTTTCCTATCTAGATGCCTTTCCTGCCTCGTATACGATCTACGCCGTGTACACTCTCCCTCCCCTCCCCACCTCGACTCTTGCCTCACCGATACTCGCAAATGGCCAACGTCACGTGTCACGGTATTCGCGTTATTCCCATTATTTCGCGAATTTACCTAAACCCGACTTCTAACTTGAACCCGAGCAAAGTCAGGCTACGCTTCGCTAATTTCAAATGATTCGTGGACGTCTGCGAGCGTATCACACCCTAGGAGGGTTTCGTGTGCACGCCACCACTCCAACTCGTTACACACGGTAATTAAAGGACGCACGAGACCTCCGAAGTTGGCTTAGGTCGCTCTTAGGACTTTCCTATAAATCGAAGCTCTGTTCGTTTTTCACGTTCGAGGCTCACCGGCGTCTCTGAACTCCGGAGCGGCGCCCGCGAGTTCACCGGATCCTTTTCGTTCTGAGCCAGAGTCCTAGCGGTTTGCCAGTGGAAGCAGCGACGATCGCTACGTGGTCAGAGAAAAGTCTCTTTAATGGCGACGACGGTTGCCTGACGTATGTAGCAAGTTACGTTTGTTTGGCTCGCGTGCTCGCTTTGAGTTTGGCCTTACGTCCTGCGTCAATCAAACACGCTCCCTCGAAGTAATGATCCCTGGATTCGATGTCGAGTCGATCTTACGTACATGGATGGCTGGTAGTCTTGAAGGGTGCCCTGCAGGGAGTGAGCCAGTCAGGCCAAGTCAGGTTTCCAAGTGAGCCAGGCCAGCAGCAAGTAGGCAGGCGAGGAACGAGGCGCTGCAATGCGTCTCTTTGCACGCGTGCGATCCGCTTGCGTGACGTTCGCGTTCAGTTTGCTTCATCTTCTTTTCGGAGCTTCGTCCACTTCGTGTCTCCTGCCGATGCTTTCGCATCTCTGTCTGAGCTTGCGGCACAGTGTGGGGGTCGGGTTCACCCTTAGCTAAGGACTTTGGACACCCAGTACTGCATGATTGGAAAATACTATATTTTTGTAGTTTGAGTACGTGGTCTTGTTTTTTTTTTTTTTTTTTTTTTTGATATTCTGATCGAAACGGGCGATAAGCGGCTTATTTTATAGAGCGATAACGATAGGTGGATCTGGGAGATTTTTGAATAGACGAAAAGACGTGTCTGAGCTGAATTCGGGAAACGCTCTTGTAATCCAATTAGGAACGGTTCGCTCCTGGCCGGCGGGTATACGGAATCAGAAATAAAATTGTAATTTAATGGTGGATAAATTCTCGGGTTAGAAAAAGTCGGCGGCAAGGCGCCACCGAAGATGGAAGGAAAGAAAGAAAGAAAGAAAGGCGGTAAGAACTACGAGGAAAGACGGGCGCGAGATTCTGTGAGATATCGAAGATCGTGAATCCGTCCTGGTGAATCATCGTCCCTCGTAAAAATTCATTGCCCAACAGATTTCTTTGGGTTGATCACAAAAATTCACCAGGCACGAGTTGTGGGCGTCAGGTGTCTGCGTTCGCCTATACCCAAAGAGTCAGATAGGCAGATACTCAAATATCATTGAAACACTCGATCACTTTAAGAGACGAAGAAATCCAAATGAAGCATACCGAGCCGTGGGTTAAGGCATGCTCGTGTGGATCGACCTTTAAACTCCAAACTGGCTATTCGATTATGGCGTCGCTCCAGTGCGACGAGCATTAACGGAACGAAGCGACTCGCCGATGGATCCCTGGATCGGCGGTTGGGTCAGTCACCAGTTGGAGCCTGGATGGATCGCGGTGCCACGTACTTTTCCAATTCCCGGAACCCGGATCGAATCGACAAAGAAAGAGGCAAGAGACAATTCGTCGAGCAGAACGAATATGTAAATAATACAAACCGATTCAATCTGCTGCTCTCGAGGGAGTCGGAGGAGTCGGAGGAGTCGAAGGAGTCGGAGGAGTCGGAGGAGGGACAGCCGTTCGTTCATCATATAAAAACCGGCAACTATTTGAGTAAGAGCGGATCTGAAGGCGACACACCGCGACCGAGTCTCTTACTTTGACTCACTTTGCTTAGCTCACTTCGCTTCGCATCGCTTCTTCTTCTTTTTTTAAAATCTTTTTCTTCTCCTCTCATTCGCCGCCTATTGACTCTTATCTACTCTCCGATGCATCCACAGGTTCCTCGTCTCTTTTACCTCCTCAGACTCTTTTGATGGTTTTTCCTCTTGAGAAGAAACGGGCGCACGACGTCATCCTGCCTAATGTCTTTTACCAGAGTCTTTACTTTTGTATTTGAACATTTCATTTGTCTTGTCTCTTTATCAGGAATAGCTCGGAAATCCATTGTTTTCGTTATCGAAAACCTAGGATCTTTGCAAAATCTCTAATAAAGAAAATATTTAGTCCTCGTAAGAGTTGAGACCCAATAGCTCACTATGTGCTCTCTGCTCCTATCCAAGGTAGACAGAAGGATAATTGAGAGTAACGATGCGTTAGAGGCGCGCGCGCCGTCGAGGATCTCTGGATCTCATGGTTGAAGCACGAAGGGCACGAGGGGCACGAGGGGCACGAAGGGCATGAAAGGCCCCAAGTGTGTTCGCTTTGTATAATTCGAGCAATCAAGATAATGGTGAACAATATGTAATTATATCATTGTTTGAAATTACCCAGCAGTCTCTGCGGCCGTTACGACGGGGTTTAGCGGCTGCAAGAGCTGCAGGACCAAAAGAAGGCCCCGAGTCGGTCTGGGCCTTATGCGTATATACGTGTGTATATACTCCATAGTCCATAGTCGGCGTCCTGATCTCAGCCCTGCGAGAGCTGAGGTGTTATTAGGGCCTGACATTGATACATCCAACCGTAGCCACAGTGGCGTAGGAAATGCATACTATTTATTTTGCCCGATATACTTTATTCGGGCGTCACGACTACCACAGGACCCACTGCCATCTTCTTCCTATGCGTCCTGGGAAAGTCCTTTGTCCAAGTCCTCTCTGAATCCTGGGATATATCCCTCACCTATCTCTCTCTGACTTGAAGTTAGGTCCGCTTGCGTGGCAGAATCTTTTGATCGATCGGCCAGCACAGCTTTCGAATTTTGGAGCATGTCTTTCGAATTTGACAGTCCCCTCGGTGTACGGATGTATCAGAAAACAAAGGAAGACAAAACTGAAAGGCAATCCTCAAGAAAGATTCGAATCGAGTAAGCGCGTTCCCACAGCAGCAGCAGCAGCAGCAGCAGCAGCAGCAGCAGCAGCAATAGCAGCAATCACCGGATCGTCCCGCCGATCGGTGATGCCTTCGGGTTAGTCAATTCTATCCTGGGTGCAGTTTGCAATTGGTGCTTGCAGTTTGTGCATCATCCTCCGCGGCAAGAGGCTCCAATAGCCGCGTGGAGAAAAGGCAGCCAGAGTTCCGCTGAAAAGAATGAAGATAGACATAGACACACATAATTATGATATCCACGGGAGTTTAAGCCCCGGACTATTTATCAACGTCGCTCGTTACAGTCGTTGCGATGCGTTGCGCCAATCCGAGAAGTCGCGGATTGGATTTCGCAGGGAGTCCAAGAGGCAGGAGTAAGGGCGGCGGGAGGGTCTGGGAAGATTGGCCAAATCTCTATTTAATGACTGTCCAAAATCATTGTTATCCCAGGGTCTACCGGACGCGCACAGAAGTCCCTTAGACCCAATGCTCCCCCACTCCCCTGACTTCCCTGGGCTTTTGCCCGTAATCGCGCTCTCCTTCCGCCACGGTTAAATCTCAGCCGTCGTTTAAACGCCGCTTAAACGTTGCAGTAGCCGCGTTTACATCGAGATGCCCGGACGATTATATCGGGTGGCACAAGACCAAAATGCATTTTAATTTTCCAGCCAGCCGCTGCCCGGTCCTTGCCTTTTGGCAAAATCTTCCTTCCTCGATGCACTTGGTTGCAGGTGAAACAAGGCGTCTCCTGGGAGACCTGATGTGGCACGGACTGTACCTACCTGTCTGTGGCTGCCTGTACGTACTATATTCCAGACGGTGTAGCTCGCAAATATCCAAAGAAGGTTGTCGGTAGGTACCAGGCCGGGGCCGTGGACAATCAGACATGCAAAAACGCTAGTTAATTGGGTCGTTAACCCGGACTACATGATGAATCGAACTGGAACTATGCAAAGCGTCCGGAAGATGCCCGTTATCCTGGTCTCTAACTCTTCCGCGGGAGACTTCACCCTTCTAGAGACCCGATAAGGACTAGACCTTTTACATGGGGATGATTGGCCTCGCTCCTACCCATACTTCAACTTCAGGACGGCGACTCTCTTTCGTTGGTGGAAAAGAAAAAAAAGAGTACGAAGAAATTCTTGTTACCTTTCATAGCTTCGCATTGCTTCACCGAGCAAAACCAATCCTGCTCCGTTTGTCCTGCGGGAGCATTCATTGTCCTCCCGACCTAAACGCGCCTCTACGTAGGTAAGCAGAAGCCTTGTACGAGGCCGCCGTTCGCTGCTCTCCCAGGAAATTTCACAAACGAGCTACCGTTAATGAGGCGATATTTCAGTTTTTGAGTAACTGACCTAGCCCGAACCAGACTTCGAACCGGTTCGGGGAGTCTCGGCAGTGTCTGCTGTGGAAACTTACATGTACTGTATACAATATATGTATACAAAGATATATATATACATACCGCGTAACACCTCCCTTCCCTCGCACTTTCTCATTCTTTAGTCTCTTCTCACTCTCGATCTCTCTCCCGTCAATGGGATGGACTGGCGGATCATCTTATTCGTCTGCGGTCAGGTAGACGAATCTGTATGCCCATCAAGACAAGGCCGAGGATACCGAATCGGAGTAACGAACATAATCAATTTCGAAATTCTCAAAAAAATATTTCTTTCCTCATTGTTTTAGAGAAGATCGATCAGTATCGAAATTTTATTTCCTCTTGCTCTCGTCTAGGATCTGGTATGACGTGGTAGCTCTATACATGGCGTTCCCAAAGGAAGCCGTCGAGGAGCAGGAAGTAGAGGGAGGACGAATAACTATATAGGTATACGTGGCGAAGCGAACGAGAGGAACAGGTAGTAGCTGTGGAGGAGGGATGATGCTGGAGGCAGAGGAGAAGCTGAAGATGCACGTAGATCAGGATCCTCTGGGAGGTGGATACCAGTGCGCGGGGTACCAATTGGTAGCGAGATTCACGATGATCAGATATCAAGAATCGAAATGAAAATCAAACACGGCTCCCCAATAATTGATAGAATAAATTAAATCATTTGTCTCTCGTACCGAGGGCCGGTGATGGGGATAGGGAGGTGGAGGAGGAGGAGGGGGGGAGGGAAATTAAAAAAGGTAATTTATAGTGTAGGGTCGTCCCGTAGAATACACACTGAACCCACCAGGTCCAGCATAGTCGGTATAGGGTTGACTGTATTGGTACGCAAGGCAGTTGGTACTCCTGCAAGGGGAAATGGTCCAGGATAGGCGACACAGCGTATAGGATGCTGGATACACGATATACAGACGATATACACGAACCAACGAACGGGCCACTCGCTTCTTCATCCTCCTTTTGTTTTTAGCTTCTTTTCGATTTATTCCCCGCTGATGAATCAGGTGTGGCTCACGAGAGTCTCGGCCGAGGTCGAGATTACTTTTGTGGGCGGGTCTCTTTCTGTCAGAGCCTCCGAGGCCCAGGTAGAAATACTTATACCGTCGTTTTCACTCTTTTGGACTTTTTTTTTAGATCTTTTTTTTTTCCTAGCAACGAACGGCATCAAGGCCCTTCCTTGTCTCCGGCTTGATTTAAATTGGAATACGAAATACGAAATACGAATGTTTTCTAATTACCGACGGTCTGCCTTGCCGGGGCTCCCCCCCTCCCGCCCCCTCCCCCACTTTACTTGTTTCTCCCAACCCTGCGGCACCGACAGACCGTTACTGGACACACGCGTTTCTCTCTTCTTATTCCTATTATTTTATTTTCTCACTGTAATTCTCTGTCTGTCCGCCGAGAGAGTCCATCAGCTGTTCCTGTAGAGGCTGTCGCGTGCCAAACTCCAATAAACCCGCAGGACTCGGTTTTCGTCCTGGCGGACAACGCGAGAAACAATGGAAGAAACTGGCTGTCGGTGCAAGGAAGAATAAAAGGTGCTTTCAGGTATATCGCAGCTTGATTCCTAATAATTTTAGCACCAAGGAAAACGATTAATTACCTTAGCCGCTCTTGGGAGCAGCGTCTACCTGGCGCTTGCGGAAGACCTAAGAGTCATCGTTCGGCCGCGATGATCGATGCAGCCGCGTTAACGCGCACAGGAGCCTTGGGAACGAGGCGGCTTTTCTAAGCCGAAAGCTCCAAGAAGGATCCGAGGGAGGAAGGAAGGTAAATCAGTTGAAACAATGAGTCTCAAAATTCCTGACTCCGGCAGTGGGTTGCATCTTTCTCGTAGGCCGTAAAGAACCGGTAGTCGTGTTGAAAGAAATCGAGATGATCAGCCGGTACTGTTTTCGGAGGCTGTAAATTCTTGATCGGTAGAAAGTGGAAGTGGGCCGCGAGGGATGGAGGCTCTCGTGTGCAATAACGCATAAAGCGTCCTCTCCTCTCGTATCTAATGATAGCCATTGGCGCTTGGCTGGCGCGCGGCTTCAATATTTGTCGAGGAGGATGGAATTAAAATAAATCTTGGGCCCAACGAGCTCGTAAAGAGCATAAAGATGATCGGGGCTCCAGGGCCAGAAGGGTCACGTACAGACGCGCGCGCGCGCGCGCGCAACCTCCTCTTTCGCTCCTTTCACGTGCTTCGAATTACAATAAATATATCGCGCCAATTAGAGCCACTGTTTTCACAGATGACACGCGCACGTTGCAGCAGCCAGCGCGGGACTGCGCGGGCATTCGGGCCGCGCCAGTCGGTCCCTTCCTCGCTCTTGGGCTCTTGGGCTCTTGGCTGCGATAGAGACGCGTCGCGGCGCCGCTAATGATATTGCTCTTGGGAGGAGGTTCACTTTTACAATTACTAATAAATAATGATGTTGTGCGACGGCGGAGCGAGCGAGCTGCTGGCAGCTCTCGGCGGGTCTTCTTCCTCTTCCGCTGATGTTGCTGCTGCTGCCACAACCACAACCAGCGGTGCGTACTGGTGCTGCTGCTGATGTTGCTCCTTCCGGGGAAAGAGGGAAAGAGGGAAAGAAAGAGCGATGAGTCGGTTCGGGGGAAGAGGGAGGAGGGACCCCACTTTGACGGCCGGGTCGGCCATGTTTGAGACGCGTCTGTTTTCTCAAGCAACAGGAGAAAACAAAATATGCGCGGAACCAACGTCGAGAGGCTGCGGATGGCTGTTTGCCCGGCGCATAAATGTTCCTCGATTGCCTTCCTTACCTCGAATCATCATCCTCCTCCTCCTCCGAGAGCCTCCTCGCTCTTCCCTCACGCTGCGGCCCTGAATTATTATTTACTCCGGCCACTACGGCCGCTACGGCCACTACGGCCACTACGGGACTGGCACGATCACGATCGGCCTGGCACTCGCTCGGCCAATCTTCATCTGTTTTTCCTCTTCCTTCTTCTTCTTCGGCTTCCTTGGCACCGCAGGAACCATCTTCCTTTCCTGTGGAAATACCGACAGTTCCCTTTTCCAGAAGATCCTTCCCCACCTCCCGGTCACTCACTCCCTGAGGAAACTTCGGGACTCGATTGTTGAAAAATGAAAAACAAAAGCCGCCTCGAGCGGCAGCGAAGGACGATTTGTTCGCGCTGCAGGAGTCCAACTTAACGAAAATAAGCCAACTTCTCACATAATTCACTGGGAACCAGAGAGAGAGAGAGAGAGAGAGAGGCAGACTCCTCTTCCTTAACTACTAAGACCATCTTCAGGATCCTAACCAATACTAGAGGTTATTAATACTCGAAGAACTCGAACGAAACGCACCAGTACAAATAGAAATCATTAATGGTTTTGTTTCAAGGATCCCGACTAGGAATGCTTAGGAATGGTTAGGAATGGTTAGGAATGGTAATGACTCCTTAATGATTCGAGGGCTTTGCCTGCTCTCGTCTCGTTTTTTCTTTTGAACACTAGACAGGGGAATCCTCGAACCTTCGCGCTTTCACTCGCGCTGCCTCGCCGTCTACCTGTGGATGGCTAGATTACCTATATGCTGAAAAAGAGTCACTAGGAAACGCGTTGAATTTTCGTTTTTGAAATTGTCGTCGCGGTAACACTGGGATCCCAGTGTGGACGAACGCGTATCGTTGCGTCATAACTAAAGTAGCAAAAAGCTTTTTTCCCATCGTGTTCGGGGGAACTGCGGGTCAGAGGCGTATCGATCAATGACACAAACCTTTCGAACAATACGACCCCGTTTCTTTATTGCAGTCATCAGTCATTCGGTATAAATATTAAATTCGCTAAAAAACGCGCCATGTTCATGGGGGTCGAAGTTGCAGCGTCAGCCAACTAGACAAAAGCACAGGAGGCAGCTGACCGCTTGGCAGCTCGGCAACTCGACTGCCGATCAGCATCGGGATTCAGGGGGTCCCGATGCTGATCCTCCTCGTCTTTGACGATTTTTCGCCTTTCGTTACTTTTCACAGGTTAGACGCCAGAGGCTAATTTTCTTTTTTTTCTACATATATACATGTATTAATCGCAATAAAAACTCCTTAAACGCCGCGTATAAAAAAATGGCGGATCGGAGTCCTCGATCGAGAAAGGATAATTTTAAAGTGACGTACAATATCGTGTCGAGCGTTTGCAACAGTTCCTATTTATTTATTTATTTTTTTAAATCGGAAATAATAAGTCCCGAAATTCTTCGATCTTAAAATATAATAATTAATAAATTTTTCGACGCTATTTTTTCAATCGGGCTGTCTCCGTCGCTCACGATCGTTATTGATCTCCCCAAGGGCCCCCCATTATTATTGGCAATAACTAGAACAATAACAATATATAAATGAGAAAATATAATTACACGACGATTTACGCGAGTCGATGCGAAAAGTTATCTCGAAGAAGTATATGACGATTCGTTATCTAACGATGACAAAATCGGGCTCATTTAAAACGCTTATCAAAATCAATGAATTTTCTGTATCTTTTTTTTTTTTTTTTCCAAGCCACTTATCATCGGGACTTCTTATTTCGCACTCGTCCACGTGCTCGAGTTTCCGATTGATTTTTATCACAAGGAGCAAAGTGTGCACACGTGTGTGCGTATTGTCCGTCCCAACCTAACCTCAAATTTCTTATGACCGATTCATCCACTTGCATCCAGGTGTTGCACTTGGACGTTCGCCAAGTCGAAAGTTTATGCTTAACCCTAGGCGCAAGGGAGTAATTTCCCGGTAATATCGGCAAGGCCTGTACACACGATATCTTCGCATGTGGCAAGAAAGGCTCATTTTCATAAGAAAATCCAAAAAGATTATGCAGCCGCGTTTCTCGCAGTCATAAAGACTCCTAGTTTACGTTTCCAGTCTCGAGAGTCATCGAGAAGCTACGAGCATAAGTAGCCCACATATACATATATATTTTTAAAATAAACCAACCATTCCCAAGAGTCATCTCAATTATCGCGTGTACAACTTTTTCCTCGAATTCTCTAAAAAGACTCCTATGCAATCACCTATGCAAGGCTCCTTTTCAACGAGCGATAAAACATCCTACGGTATCTCGTATATGCTTGCTCAGATATGCTCGGCTACCGCCTCTACATATATTCAACATTCCTACTGATAATGAATCAGGATCTTAAGTATCTTGTCTCGCGAATGAAACAGCAAGAAAAAGAGGAGCAACGGTTTTTTTTTTTTTCGAAAAAAAATTATTGAAAAATTTTGTAGAGGAGCAACCGGGCGTGTTACGCGATTACCAGCCCCACCAGGTCCACCAGCCCTGACCTGCCCATCGGGGCTAAAACCTACCCTCCTCTCCCCTTTGGCAATATCCCCCAAGGTAAGAGAGGTAGACGGAGACCACGCCTCTAAATCTCTGGCACAATATAACTGTAACGCTTTTCGCATAGGGATCTTTTTTTTTATTTTCAATAAACCAGGACTGCCAACCCTTCCACGTGTGTCGATCGACGAGGTAAAGAAAGAAAAAAAAAAAAAAAAAGGACTTAGGGCACCACCTACTTTTGCTCTCAATAGGCAGAGCAAAGCAGACACTAGTAAAAGGGGTTGCGGCACGTACAACACCCCCCCCTCCTCCTCCCCACCCCTCCCTCCCCTCTGGTCCACGTCGGTTCGTCAAGGGGATGAAAGGATGTATCCATGATGGATTCTGTAGCGTTTACGGTTACACAATAATTACAACGCATCATTATGATCGGAGGGTGCATTGTCTATAAACGAAGCCCCATGGACCTTCATCCCCAAGTGCTCTCGAGAGGATCTCGAGAGGCAGCCGTGTGCAGCGTAAGGATGAGATGGGGGGGGGGGGGGGCGATGAGGACGTCGACGTCGATCCCAGTTACTTTCGGGCGTTCCTCTACGAAGCGACAGCTCGGACGCTCTCGATTAAGCTCCAAAGAGGCGTTTTCATTGACAATGACCAGCGGCTGGTTCCTTCTGGAACAATGGGTCTCCCTATAGTTTTTAACCCAGGCCAACAGCGTCATAGGCGATACCTACAATCGCCCTGGACTGAATTACCTGTTAACCACGTCTACTGGCTGCTTTGCTTTTGTACTTGATAATTAAACCTAATCCGTGCAAGGAGGATGCTTTTTATTTGATCAATGAGATTCCGGCGTCGCCGTCGCCTCGTTGTAAATTGGCTGTTGGACTAGGATGGAGCAAGTACCTATATAGTTATTGCACAGAGACTCTACAGACTCGGCTGTTGCAGCTGGTTTATCTTGGCAAGGACTCTACAGGGAAATGTCCTTAACCTCTATCCTCGGCAGGACACGAGGTGTTGAACGAAGTTGCAGTTATGAGAGAGAGGGAGTTAAAGATAAAGAGAAGGAAGAAGGAGCACTTTTAATCGAGCACCTCCAAGTGCGTTGCGTCTGGTACACACAATGGGACTAAGCATTAATTAACCGACAATTAGCATCGTGGGGTTAGTGAGCTGCTGTGATTATATTTTAATGATACAACCATTCCGCAATGTCGGCTGCGTGTCGGGTTATCTAAGATCTCTGATGAGAAGTCGGTATTATTATTAGTAGCGTCGGTAGCCGAAGGAGGGAGGTTATCGCATAGGATGGAAAGAAAAGATGGAAAAGAGAAATATAAAGGGTGACGCTGCTCGAAGATAGGAGAAGAGGAGGAGAGAGGCTTCCAGTACCTACAACTTCAACTTCAACTTCAAGAGTGGAGCTCTATACTAAATTTCACTCGAGATCCTCCTTGAACCTCCAGTAGGTACTCTTTGAAACCCTAGCGAGTATACCAAGTAGGTATACTACGAAGGTGGGTGCTGCCGGTACCCAGGTACCAAACTATAGCTAAGTCAGTCGCGATATATTTTTACAAAAGGATTGAATATTAAAGATTTTTTTTTTTCTGGTAGTTTCCATTGAATCTCAATTTGATTTTAATTATATTTTTCAAGGACACGAGGTCTCGTCCTTTCTCGAGCGTCGTTTCTCCTTAAAGGTCTTCAAAGGATAATCGTCACGGTCTCTCGCGCGCAACATTCCGGCACATCCGCGGCACGTGAACTCCGCGTAAAACGTTTCAATTTACGAGGCGAACGATTATCTCGTCAAAACGGAGTGATAGCCGCGCGCGGGCGCAATTCTTATGAATGCGCGCCTCGCGTGCCCACTGACAACCCCGACGCCATGCCGTATCCTGCCTGGCTTAATTAGCTCCGACATTACTTTGTATTACGCGCGGTTACACGCGGTCGCGCGAACTCACGTGCACGGCTGCGCAGTGGCGCACTGCGCATCTTCAACTCATTTCCCAGCTAGCATTGCGCTCACGCCAGTAGCCCCGTTTCTTTCCAGCGTCTGCACTTCTTGCATTCTCATTTTATTTTCTTGCATCTTCTTTTGTCTCTCTCTCCTTCTTTTTTTTTTCCTGCGGCCTCGATACGCAACGCAATGATCTTCCGTGCTTTTTGCCCCTCGGGAGGATCGTTACTGGGTAATTAGCCATTGCATTAGTCTGCCTCTTCGTTATGACTTATGAACGTACGAAGTCAGCGGTCGGCGCGAAACCCGTTTGTCACTTTCGTCTCTGCAGGTTCTTTCGGTAGACGCGCACTTAATTCCAAGTACCCGAGAGCACCGTGTCTTTAGCAAAATACCAAGTAATTAGGTAAAGATCGTCTATGGCCTTTATAAAGGATTCCAGCTACTTCGAGACAAGTACCAGAGATGCACGTGGGGTGGCCTGAGAATTACCTGGCAGATCAATAGTTACAGTTACTGTCACTGCACTCGGTGGCGCCTCTGTCGACCAGCAGAATAACTATCCATTCCCTCCATGCAACAGACTCGAGGAGTTATCGTTACGTAAACAAGGCTACGATCCTAACATTATAGACCTAGAGACTTTGTTATCGACATTAGGAACACGATAGGCGAATCTTGATCCTGAATGAAATCTCATGAGACACCCGATAACACAAGCTTCGTTTCCAAGTCGACTGAGCTTTCTTAGAGAAAAGAAACAAAACCTATATACAAGGGAGGTTCGATTTCGTCTGAATAGCCATTAGCAGCTTTATCCTCGTTATCCTGCCGATCCTAAGGATTTCTCGATCCAGGATAGACAAACATCGAAGAGCCTAAAACGGTCGGCGATCCTCAAAGGTCCTACCGCCTGACAGGCCCAGCATCCCTGTCGCATAATCGCACCGCGGGTGTCATTTTACGCATTGGAAAAGGTGCCCAATTTCTCACCCCCGTTGTCCTCGCTACGGGGGGGGGCCTTACAGGGGATGCCCCGGTTTCCCTGATGCACAGTGCGTATGCATGCTACAGTGTACACCTAGTGGGAACAGCCAGTGGCAATAGCAGACCGATAAACATAAAGCTATCGTTGGTGCGCATGCGCCCTTGTTCTCTACTCCCAGTCGAAGTTTCTCTTTGAAATTGTTTACGGGCCGATTATCGCGCTAAATGGGTCGTCGGGATTTCACGCATCCCCGAATTATTTGTTGCAGCGACGGGTTGTTGCTCCTGAACGCATTGCGTGTACCGGGTGTCTCGCGTAAAAGGCATCGCACTTAACAATCGGTACGGCTACCGGTGTGGTACGCCGTTACGTGCATCCCCTAAGAGAAAAGAAGAGGAAAGAAAAAGAAGCGTCGTCGAGAGAGAGAGAGAGAGAGAGAGAGAGAGAGAGAGAGAGAGAGAGAGAGAGAGATGTAAAATAAAGGCTCGTATCCATGCCGGTGCTTGCTATTATTTATTGCGCTAATCTCCGGCAAATATATGTATAACGTCCTACCCACACTTCAGACTGTGGCTCTCATGCACGGGAACTCGCCTTACCGGAAGTAACAATGAGATAGTGCCAACTGCAATTTGTTGCAGGGAAGATAGTGCCGCTTATGAATCTACCTGTATACTCTTCGTTATTCTCCCTATAGGCAGATGTGTGCTGAATATATATAGTTTTTTTATGTACAATTTTTTTTTTTTTTTATTTACTCTATACGTCTTTCGTGTCCTAAGTCCTTTCTTGGGGAAATACGTGTCGCGTTGTCGAGTACATTTTTTGTACGTATTTTCTCGTCGTCCATAATTGCACCAATCAAGTAAACGCCTGGAGTCAACGTTAAATCGTAGAAAAGTAGGTTAGACCGATCGAACTGTCATTTATGATAAATGACTATGACGGAAGGCGATGACGTATAGTCTGTCTGTAAATGGGAAATTTATGTGGTTGGACTTTCGCTTTTTCGAATTCTAAAGCATAATTTCTTATGTTTAACGAAAGTAAGAATTCTCTTTTTTTTTCTTTTGTTTATTCTTCTGCAACCCCTGCTAGGTAGTACGACGATACTTGGCGAAACGGGGGAGTGAAATAATGACGTTTAAAACGCATTTATTTCAATTTCCCGTTCAACTTTTCGTGTCTGACGGGAATACGACGCCGCCTTCTCCATTTCGTATTCCCGTCATTTCTTTTCTGAGAAATGAAATGGAAATGTAATAAAAAGTTGTAATGGAGACGAGAGCCGTAACAAGGAGCCCTGCATGAAATCAGTACGAGATAGATATTTTGAAAAATATATATATACGTATTCCCAATGCATTATTCAAATTTAAAACGGAGATAAGATTTTGCAAAAATTCACTGTTACGTGTATAATAAAAAAAAATCAATTATTCTTTCCATTGTTTCCCATAATATATATGTATAGTGTATGAACGTATATAGATTTTGTACATATACAATATATATGTATATCTTTGTCAGTCATCCTCCCCAGCTCAGAGACCCCGGGGAGCCTGTCTACCAGTATTTAGGGGTTGCTACTACTAGCGCTGCCGACGCTGCCGACGCTGACGTCGCTGCCGGGTGGACCCGGTGGGGAAACAACCCTTGTACTTAAAACACATAGGATAGATTCGGCGAGCGTGTAATCCAGCGACGATTACGTAGCGCGCAGTAACGTAATACGTTGCTGGGAGTGGATCGATTTTGAAAAACGTTTTAGCCCCTTTTGGGGCATAGGGGGTGAGATGGGGGTGAGCTATTCGTGGGAGTCCCCCTAAGGGTTGATATCTGCTCGAGAGTGGTTCGATTCAATTTGTCCATTGGCATAGGGGGTGGGTGGGTGGGTGGGTGGGGGATGAAGACTCAGGGGTCCAGGAGATGCTAGTCAGTGTGGATTGAAATATCTGAAGAATTTATGGGGAAGATATTTCAACGGGATGTATATATATATATATAGGTCCGCCTCGAAGGGGGTTTGTATTTAATGAAAATAAATGTTAAAAAAATGTTGTTTGAATTTCTTCGATTCTGCGGTTGGGTTGGCTCGCGATATGTATAGATATATTATAGATGGCCACATAGGCTTTACGACCCTTACCGAATTACAATACATTGTTACAAATGAGCTGGTGTTTCCTTGGGTGTAATTTATTCAAGCCCACCCTGTAATTAGCGGCCAAACCCCAGAGCATAATATCCACTCGGGCCGCGTTCCCCGGATTCCATTTATCACAAATCTGCAGCTGCCCATGAAAATTTTGTTCTCTCTTTTGGCCAGGCTGTCGATTCAAAATGCGATAAGGCAAACAATTTTTTTTTTCTTCTTTTTTCCTTCGTTGGTTCCCTTCGTCCTGTGCTAAACGGTGGTTGATTCGGGAGGGCTAAGTAGATTTTTGAAAAATCCTCGAAAGCGAAAGATTTACCAGGAGATCCCGATCCGAAAGGGTTTTTTTTTTTTTTTTCGGTCCATGCCCTAAACAAATCCGACGTCCCGGAAAAGCCACCCTCGTGGATCCGCATTCGCAGAAACATTACTCACGCGGTCTCGCTCACCCCTTGGCTTTTGGGGCTGCTCTACGATTTATGTGGATCAGGGTAGGCGCGATCGAGGATCCCGTGATCATCGGTGACAGTGGTTTTAGCGGCAAGTGGAAAGGAGGATCCTGCCTCGAGGCTCAACAGGTGTCCGCGGGGACATTCGGAGAAACGCAAGGGGGCTGGCAGTTTGGGGTTGGGTTCTAGAATTCCCGGATGCTGGAGGGAGGCCAGTTCTTTGGCCCGGAGAGAGAACCAGTGCCAGTCCCAGGAACGGGGTATAGAGCTTTGGGAGGAAAGGAAGAGGAACCCTGTGAGTCAGTGTCAGGATCAGCAGCACCAGCAACCCTAGAACCAAGGGAGAAACGAATTCCTCCTCTTTATTTATGAGCTTTTTATTCGACTTGTTGAGCTTTCCTAGCGGAACCCTGACCGGAATCCGCACCAAGGGGAGAAACGATTCCAACCAAGGGTTCACGGAAATACGTCATTTGTCCAAGGGTCAAATAAAACGTGTATTACTCGCATCTATAAATGTTCTGAGCGCTGGCAAACTGGCTGCGCCTGTGTTCCAGTGAAATACAAGACGTTTTCAATCTACTTTCTAGCAACGCGAGAGACGTCATGCCACGACGTTCGGATCATCCCCTAAAGATCGGCAAGAATCCTTCGTGCATTAACAGATCGTGCCAGAGAGATAGGATTTCGAGGATTGGAGTGAATGGAAAAGGACGCAGGTCCTTAAAGTCGGTATAGTAGGTACCTCCTACCTACACCAATACTTGCGCGATCCTCCGGTAGTTTAGTTTGCGCCGTGCTACGTAATAATAGCCACTTGGGATCCTCACCGGCTAAATCCACGCCGGGCATTATAACACTTAGGATGGTTATACGCGTATATACATTTATATATATATATATATATATACATCACGTACAGACGGAGTACCTATGGCAGCTATATATAGAGCAGCCTGGGTCTCAGGTAGCTCCCGGCGTAAGATAGATACGATTTGGGCGTAATCCGTCAAAGAGGTCTTTCATCGTCCGCCAGAACATTATCTATGATCTCCATTAAAGTTGAGTTAACGCCCTCTTGGCTTTCTTCATGGTGCAGATGCGGCTTTCTTTTTACCATTGCGGCATTCCCGTGCCTCCCTGTGAACGGGCAGAGTGTCGCCTTCTCTTTCGCTCCCCTTGCCCTTTCACCTTTCTCATCTCTGCTCTCCTTACACACGCTTCCGCAACTCTTTAGAGAAACAGTTCATCTTGTATCCTTTGTCACCACCCTTAACCTCGATGCAGGAGGGGCTGGAGCTAGCGAGAGTTCAGAGTTGAGAGCTGGAGAGACGACAGGGGGAGGGAAAGAGTCGTCGAAGGGTGTCGAAGGTCGAGAGGGATTTTCCGGATTTTTCCTTTCTTTTTTTTTCTCTCCCTCCCTTCTGGGGATTTCACGCGGCTCCGAAGCGCTCAATTTGTGTGTTTTTCCTTTTATTTTCTTTTTCTTCGGTTACCTTCGTCTTCTTTTTTTTTTTTGGTCCAGCTATCACTCAGGGATGCGAACACCCTTTAGCGCTCTGCCGTTTGAAAAGTTGAAATCCTACCGGCATTGTAATTAAAACCTTTTGAATAAAGCAAAACGTAATCTCTCTGGCATTTCGGGACGCCTGTACCTACGTAGACTCCACGTGTGCGTGCGATTCGGGCCAGGGGCGGCTCACGCAACCCTTCCTTCTTAGATCTAAGCCCCCTCTGAATTTACCCCGTCGAACCATTTCCCATCGCACTACAACGTATCAAGTTACCCCCGCATAATTCTGTTAATTATGATTTCGGAGTATGATTCTCTGGTGCTTCTCTCTCGCAGTATATCAGGTCGATGCTCTCTCTCTCTCTCTCTCTCTCTCTCTCTCTTACCGAAGCACCTTGTTTCGGCAAATTATTGCCTACCGGGCTCCTTTAATTACGCAGCCTGTCCTTGCCGAAAGACCCAAGTCGGAGACACCAGAGAGCATCTCGCGGAACGTAACGCAAGAGCCGGCATAGATCATGCGGGATACAGGAAGAGGAGGAGGAATCGCATCGCGAACCAACGTAGGGAAGAAGAGACGACGGACGCGGACTGGGAAATAGGGAAGGAATAACGGAGGAGCCAGCAAGACCCGCGATACGCGCAGCTATAGCAGCCAGGAATAAGGACGGAACAATTTGAAGCTCATAAATGCAGAATCGCGTAATAATTGCGTTAATAAAGTCTAGAGCGAGCGTCTTGGTAACCCCGTTTCGCGTGTACGCGTAACCGGCAGCCAATTTACATTGATATTTATGCGATGTCATAACCGGGTTCCTTGGGGCTCGGATTCCTACTGCTAATCCCTCCGTGTGGGGGTTGTTTTAATTGAAATCTTACTCGGTTGATACTGTTCTCGGTCGTACTGCTCTACGGGGCGCTAGGGTCGACGGAGGCCTAAGACAGCCGGGAACCCCCGGACCAGACCAGACCAGACCAGATCAGACCAGAGTCATCCAGGTTCAATCGTAGTCGGCACTGGGCTCGGCTCTAGGGCATCAAACTGCTGCTAGAGCTCAAACTTGCTGAAAAGTTCCTGGCAAGATGCATCCCTGCGGTGGATGATGTCCCCGGGAGTGGGTTAAAGAAATGGGCAAAGTTGAGCAGTTCGGCAGGAGTTTAAATGTCAACCGCGAGAGCAGTAAAAGTCGAGCGAAACGAGGGAAAGGAGTGAAAGGAGTGAAAGGAGCAGACCGAGGCAACGAGTCTCGCGGAATGAGACAAACTTTTAATTCGTTCATTTCGGTTGGCTCAAAGGGTTGAGCGTGCTGGGCTTATTAAAATGTATATTTTACTTACATTGGCGCGGGTCGCCGCGACGACGGCCCGACGTCTCCTCCTCTGCTCTGCCGCTTAACGCCTCTGGACTCCAGGACCATCCTGCGCTCTGATGTTCAATAAAATTTCTTTTTTCTCGCCGAGAAATTACACTTTCATACTTTAATCCTTGGAACAATAGCAGGAGCCCGCGAAGCCAGGTCGCGCGATCCTGCGGCGGTCGCGTCGAAGGCACAGCGAACCATCCCCTTCAAGGAAAAGGAAGGGTTGCTGGCGGCGGCGGGAGGGGTGGTGAGTGCTAATATTTTTCGAAGGGTCGAAATCTAATTTTTTTTTAACCCCGTCGTTCCTCGGCGCCCGGTTTCGCTCCCAATAGACATAATAAAAACGCCCGTCTAAAATATGCATCCCTTAATAAAACTGTCCAATTAGGAGAAAAAAAATGGAATTAAGTATTTAAGGGGTGTCGGGACAGATATTCTCGGGTTGCGGTTCAGGTGCAGGTTCTTCCTCGTTTGCACCCTTCGGCGAACCCTTTTGCGAAAAGATTAGATTCTTATACAGCTCTGCTCCACCCGCCCCCCAGCCGCCCCCTGCCCATGGCCCACTCATTACCCTCGCTAGGCAGTCAAGGCGCGTGTCTTCCAAGGGTTGCCGAGTCTCAGCCCGCGCGCGCGCGCGCACGGCAACTGAATTATTTATGGCCTGGATTTTTCTGTCAGTTTTCTGCGCCTCCCACTGGATTTATTGCTTCTTCGTGGCAACACGAGTCGAATTCGCGGTTTCTCTTGTCTGCTGCTGTGCCGCAGTTGTCGGGTTAAGTCACCCGGGGAGACCTCCCCCCGCCCCTCCCGCCCAAGGGAATAGAGCCAGTCGGCATGGGACTGGAAAAGGAATAATAACAGGCCGAACCTGGTACTGCGGGAAGGGTAGGGGGGGGGGGGCAGGTTTGGTCATTTATAAAATGAGAGCCCTCGAAATATTTCAGTCGTACAAATCCGAGCCCCAACGGAGGCTGAGGGGAAATCGTAAAAATTCCACAGGCTCGGAATGCATTGGAAATCTGCGTAATTAACCCTAGAAATTCCAGAGGGGTTGATTAAAAACGCGAGCAACGCCTAGAATTGAACGGGCAAGTTTATAAGGCTATCCATCCATCCCCCCCTTCTTTTTTTACACTTTCTCCACCTCTTCTTCGTATCACGTGTCGGCAACACAGTCTCCTGGAAAATTCGTGTCACGAATGTAGATGAAAAAAAAATTTTCGCAAGTGTTACAGTGTCAAAAGTCTCATTACCGCCCCCCCCCATCCCGCTTAATTTTCCTAATTACGTCTAAATCCATTTGGCAACAGCGCCCTGTGCTTAATGGATGCCCTAAGAGCATCATGCGAGTCGCGTTCAAATTGAGTTGGAATCGCGAATCTGACGTTACTCGTGCTAAATTTCCGTATGACTAATAGCATAAACAGGGGCTCTTTCGATATCTGGGGAAACGTGGCCGCGAAAGTTAATGGTGTTGGTATCCGTGGCGAAGTTGTCGGAGGCGAATTTAAAAAGTGCAAAATCACGTAATACATAAACGCCCGATGAGGCCCCCGATTTGAATGAAAACCAAATAAATTTAGCCCTAATGTTTCTGGCGACCTTCGTATAATCGCGCAGCCAATTTTCATTCTTACTTCGTTCTGATTTACGCGAGGACTTAATTCCACGGTGAATTCTCGTGTCGTTTATTCCCGTATACGACCGAGCGCGATTAACCTTGAACTTTATACGATTTTAATTACAACCACGAGGCTTTACGTATTAAAATTTTATGTTTCAGGTATATTACAAAGTTTCACTCATTCCCAGCTCTGCTACAGAAATCGCAAGAGATAATCTCGTCCAGGCTGGTACGTCACTTCCTTCTATTAAAAATGTCAAAAAGATCTGCCCAAAGTACGACGTACTTTGACGTACTGAAGGTACGCGTACAGGTATAGAGCGAAATATCGGAGAAGAGTCGCAGTCGGAAAAATCTCAGGTGAAAATGGCGCTTCGGGAAATTGAATCCTCCGAGGTTTGTTCTTAAGAAAAAGTAGGAAGCTGATGAACGATCGCGCTATTTCTCAAGGGTGACTGAGTGCGCAAGCGCGGGAGTGCGTAGGTGCGTAGCTGCGTGTCGAGGTACTTCTAAGGGGTATAGAGATATAGCCTTTACGCGTGACAATAAGGAAATACATGGACACCGGGTACATGGATGATATCCTCGCGAAACGATCCCCCATCATCGAGTCGTGCTACTTATTCGATGGATGCTCACTCGATACGATAGGAGTCTGCGGGGATCAAGATAAAAGAACCGAGTGGGTAGAACGTGACGAGACAATGGAAGATTGGCTCCACTAGCCACTAGCGACGGACGATACGATCTCATCAGCATCTCGACGTATTGTTTGCTCCGCTTTGATATCGCCTCGCGTTCCCTGATCAGGATCGGGGATCTTGAATTTCGCACTTCTGGTCTCTCGGCTGTGTTTCCTCTGGGCTAGAAGAGGAAACCCAGGTGGTTTTGAGAATTGGAATCGTACCGGTGGGCAATCAGGTAGCTGGGAGATAAGCAGAGACTAGTTTTTTTTTGTTACTTGGTGACGTATCTGTGGGGAGTGGCAGGGGGGGGGGGTGTAGAAGCGGGGGTGGCGGCATGTAGAGTCGGGTTAGCAAAGTGGATTATAAGCTCAGGTTATATCACCAGGGGCAACTCGACGAGAGAGAGAGAGAGAGAGAGAGAGAGAGAGGACTAAGAAAAGGAAACATTAGGTATACAGTAGATACATGGGATATTGTCGTAGATAATAGCGACTCGAGTCTCGGAGATATTAAATCGCGATAAATTAGTCGAGTTGCCGCATAAACATAGGAGAATGTGGGCGGACCTGAGTTACGCACTGACACAGAAACGCACTGGAGTTCCAATGAAAAAAAAAAAGAAAAAAAAAAGGAAGGATTTTTTGACGTTAGGCTCCCCCGTGTCTGGTCCGATCGCTCCTGTTCTCCGTTCTCTGTTCTCTCGAATAAAGGAGGCCACGCACGATGCACGTGTGCAATATGCAACTGCATGGTGCATTAGCTGGGCTTTGCGGGACACTCTGTATATCCGGCATGCTTTGTTCACTGCAGATTCTACCAAGCGTGAGAGTAAATTGATGCCGGTCCTGATAGGATCAAGGACACCGTGGACATACGATATACCTGAGATTAATTAAAGATCGGTTGCCGATCGGGTCTGAATTCATTTTCTCTCCAGCATCCAATATCCTCGATATCGAGAATTTCGCGTGAGCTGGATTCCCGTAGGATGTTCGCAGGATGTTCGAAGGATGTTCGAATGCGCATCCCTTTAATCGGGAGTCTTCGAGATTAAACGGTGGAATTGGCCTTTGCCAAGGGGCCTATTGCTACTTGAAGCCCCATTCGATAGGAGAATCGCAAGGAGAACCGTGAATGGATGGAAGACTCGAGGAGAACAACCCTCAGGAATTGGCTGCCGCGTCCCGGACAAACAAATTAGTACAATTAGAATCCCTCAAAGAAAATTGATAAATTCCTTTGGAACAATTTCTCGACTCATTTCACCGGAAGTCTCTTCGCGCGCCTCCGTATAAGCCGATAGGGACTTTCCCTTATTCCGCATCGTCTCCCGCGATATTCCACAGTTTGTATCTTCTCGTCGTCCCATTTTCTACTCTCTCTTTCTCATCCCTGACAAGGAGGCTGGATCAGACAAATAGGCCGGGAATTAGTGAGAAATTGAGAGGTTATTTTTTTTTTTCTTATTCCTTTGACACCCGGTACCAATGGATTTAATAATCGTCCAAAGGCGGACCTTACGTCTCGCGATACGTCTGCTCGTGATGAGATGAAGATTCTGAGATGCTAAAAAAAAAAAGGAGAATAGAGTGAACGAGAGAAACTGTAGAAAAAAAAAAAGATTTCAATGCAATTTTTCAAGTGCATCGTAACAACAGTATGCAATTAAGTGCATCCCTCGTTAATTCGCCAAGACGCTTTCCCTGCATTGACAAAAGAACCCACAGTTTACTGTCTCTTTATGTAATTCGACGTCCAGGTCAGACTGCAGAAGGCGCGCATGCGCGCGCAACCCCTCAGCTTAATCGTGTATGTACTGTGCTGAATGTTTACATACACACGTATATAGGCGACCCCTAGAAACCATCCCTCGCGTTAAGGGTGCCAAGAGAACTCGAAACGAGCAGTCAAATACAGACGAAAGATCCTCGGCACGCGCTCAACCCGAAGACTTTCGAGGCTCTCTCGCCCCTTTCACCCCATTTCACCCCCCCTCTTTGCCCCTCCTCGACTTTCTTCACGGACGCCTTTCCATGGACTTGCTAGTAGCTGCGGCCCCTACAGCCCTCCTGGCAAACATTAAGAGCTCCTAGATTTATTTATAACTACATTTACGCGCATGCCATACTTCGCAACCGTCTGTCTCCCACCCCTCGACCAACCCTTTGCTCCCTGAATTATTGCGTTTACGCGAACATGAGGGTTGCCTATATCTGCTCTGCACTCCCACCCGCCCCCGCCCCATCGCCACAAGGACGCAAACCAGCTCGACATTCCACTAAGATATCTTAGAACTACCTGTTTTTGAAAATCAGCTGACGCAGCTTAACCAAAGTGAATATTGTAGAGGGGATGCAATTTTTTTTTTTTGTAAAATATAGATTTTAATTTTGAAAAATTCTTACCGATCAATTTTTCACTCGATGCCCTTTCATTAATACTTTTGTTGATAACGCTCTCGTATGCCTTATCTCCCCTTCGTAAGGAATCGGGAGGGGGGGGGGTGGTTCCGGAAGATACGCGTCACGTTAGTTACGCAACATACCAACATTTCATCGAGAATTATTTAGGCTTTACATCAAGCCTTACGACGACGTTCCCCATTCTAAGGAATCTAATTTGAATAACACACGAACACGTGGGAGTTCGCGAATACATCCTTACGGAAACTCATCCGTCCCCCACTCCCTTAGAGGGGGGTGGGGGAGGGGGGGGGGATCGAAACTTATCAGTTCTACGGATTCGGTTAGGGATCTTCACGCGGAAACGATTCAATCAGTCGCTCTACGATATATGATAACTCTGTGTGTAAATTGTACGAGGATCGTCGATATAATAGGAATCTGCACACTGCGCAATTCCAACCGTGTTATTCCCTCTCCTATATAAGGTAGTCACTTTTTAGACGGCCATAAGGTGCGTCGTTTTTACATTGAAATACGTGGGAATTGCAAGACACTTGTAAGCATGTAAAAAGTGACTACCTTATAAAGGATAGGAAATAGTCAGGCTCCGTGTATTGTGGGGTTGAAGTTTCAGTGCGTAAGTGGCAGTAAGTGCAAAGCCAATGGGCCGTCTAAGGGTCGATAGAAAAGTGGTGCTCGGTGACGCGTAAGATAAATAATTTTCACGAATGGCGAATAAACGAAAAATAAATAGAGTTTTCGCGCTGTTCGTATTCGCATCTAAGACAATGAAGATACAGTCTCAGGCAGTAATCCTGCGGAGCTCCGTACAGCGTATCGACATTAATTCCGTTGGCCCCTGCTTTTAACCGGAACAGACGCACCCTATAATAGGCAAGTTCAAATCCAATCTGCAAGTTTGCAAATTCAATTGGACCGTCTTGCGAGAGTCGAACGAGAGGAGAGAGATGCCTTTGCTTCGGCGACGCCTGCCGTCGCCGCGCGCCGTACAGTCATAACGTCATTCCTGATCAATTCTTGAACCGGAGCCACTTGAAATGTCAGTGTCCGCCGCCAGTTGCACTTTTCCTCGATCAGGACACGGTCTTAACAGCGCCTTAATGTTGTTCGCCTTGAAATGTCAATTGTTTCCACAACCTTTCGGGTTGAAGATCGCGAAACGTAAATTGAGATCGAATGGTCTTTTCCTTTTATTTATCTTTTTGACTTTCTCCGTCTTAAATAGTCTATGGGGACTCTTGGAAATAAGTTTGCTTTCTTTTTCACGCTACTTGTGAGAACCTCAAACGGAGTTGAAATACCCGAGTACACACAAAAGTTCCCTTTGGTCGTTGCTCTGGCGATGCAGCCGAGTGCGCATGCGCTCAAGAGCGGCAACTTTGTAATGCGTTTTATTTATTCACAAAGAGAAATACTCATTTACCCGGGTGTGTTGGCTGGTTGGCTGGCTGGCTGGCTGGCTGGCTGGTTGGCTGGCTGGCTGGCTGGCTGGCTGGCTGTTTCTTTCTCACTACATGGTTGTAGCTCCTCATGGTTGGCAACCCTGTGTCACTTGGCTTCTCATTCGTCGACGAGTCTTGAGCTACTAAACTCTAAAGTGTAATGCCACAATCCCTTTGATGGGGTTTCTGTAAATGGAGCGCGCACGTTGGGCGACCAAAGGAGAGGAGAGCGAGAGAGAGAGAGAGAGAGAGACCCTCGCAGAAAAGGGAGCCAAGTTCGCCGCAGTCCTTGGTCTTTGAAAGCATCTGAAACGTTTGAAACGCGAGCATTTTTAATTTCCGAGGATTACCGCGAGCTTTGGCTACTCTGTACTGTGGACTATGGGGGTGCCTCTTGGCGTCGGGACGTCGAGACATCGAGACGTCGCTTATCGTTGCGAAACAAATCCTGCGGTTCCTTTATCATCCACCTCTGTTTTTAGCCACGCTTAAATAACGTCCGTTCGATCCAGGGATCATTTTCCCAAATGACAAGGGCCCCTCTCCCTCCCCTCCGCCAAACTCCCCAGGCTCCCCGATGGCCAGGGGTGCTTTCGACTCCAGGAACAACCGGACTCTGAGAACCGCTGGTGCAGGTCCCAACGGTAGCCTTTCATCAAGACTTCATTAGATCCTCCTAAATGTATTATGACTTCTGATTGAGTGGAGCCACAATATGGCGAAGCTTTGGAAGGAACGTAGCGAACGCGAGAGGAACCCCTCGAGTAGCAGCACCCTTGGTCCAGGAGTCTGTGCTGCCTGTGCTGCCTGTGCTGCCTGTGCTGCCCACCTCCCCTTCAACCCAGAGAGACGTCCTGCTGCCTACCGTCAGACGTCCCTCCTTACACCTCCCTACGCCTTCCTACGCCTGTCATCGCACTTTTCCTAGTCTCCGTAATTTACACGGGTTCGCGCATAGCTACGTGTCTCTGGCTAGTGGTTATATCTATCGAACCGTTTCTATGTAGCTGCGTGACTACAGTCAGCCCACACATTGACGACTATCATAGGCAACTCGCGTAATGCGCGACCTGGACGATATTACCCGGAAAAGATATGTAATTGCGTTACCCATCGAATTCAGTTACGCCATTGGCAGTCTGATGCATAAAATTACCAGGGAATTTCGTTATAGTTTCGCTTCACAAAGCGCCCTCGCTAATATCGCCAGTATTGAAAATGTAACGTCGAGTCGTCTGAACTTTACCAAAGTCGTTCACTCGGACCCAGATGCTCTGCCGTTCGGTTTTGAAGCGAGCGACCGTCACGCCGGCAGCCAGTGGAATTGCGAATCTTGGCTCAATTTCGACGTCAGATTCGAACAACGACCCTAACCCGGCAGCCACTGCCGGTCTGTGTGGGTTTTAAGCTGGTGCCCGCTGAAATGAGTAATTTCGGTCGGTGAGGGTGCGCCCTTGTGCTTATCGAAAGGGCTTATTATTTTAAGGAAGAAACGAGTGTCAGCCGCGCGAGAGTTAATATTAATATAGGTGCTAAACGCACCGTGAGAATTGGTCAGGTGACCGAGCGTGTCGTCCCGCGTTACGATCCACCCTTCTCTTACACCGCGCGACCACAGTCATCGTCGTCCCCGATCCTCCACCTCGTCATAGTCGTCATAATCGTCATAGTCGACGTTGCGTTCTCCTCATCGTCTTTATGAACCCTTTCTATATAAATTCTTGCGCGAGTCCTCATGGCCTATAGCGACGCGTCCGATGAATCGAAAGCCGCCTGGTGGCCCAACCCTTTGTATTACTTCAACTCGCGTTACCTTTAATGAATTTCATGATCAAGCAATTTTACCACCTTGGCTCTGGTTTTTTTTCCTACGGAGGCACCTCCTCCTACCCTGCAGGGGCCTGGTGCTCGTCCATGACGAAGACCCCGAGGACGCAGTCCGCGCATGTCCATAATTTTCACATGTTTTTTGTTTCATAGAGTGTGAGGACACAGCCTCTCCCTTCCTCTTGTAGACTCTTCTTCGGAGCATGTGGTGGGGGGGGGGGGCGGGGGTGGCTTTTGACGGTTCATGAGTAACGATGGGACATCCGGGCGGATGTCGCCAGCGGGTCACTGGAGGTCACGGTACCTCGAGAGAGGATGCTTTATTTTTCGGCCGAAGTGGCTGTGAAGTGGAGCTCTAGGAGGTAGCCTATCGATCCTGCAGTTGGCACTTCGTAAGGACCGTTCGTAGTCCGATTCGGTGAATTGGCAGGTCGAGTCGGGGGGCCGGTGGGGGGCCGGTGGGGGGCCGGGGGGGGTGGACACCGAGAGGAGGAAAGTAATTTGAGAATTACATTGGCGGTCGCGGCGACGTTGTGGATTAATTAAAATCTCGACTGTACCACCGATTAATCAACGGTTCTCGATGTTCCGAACTGCGATTAATAATGGACGGCTGGGGGTGGGAGGTGGAGGAGGGGGTTTCCAAAGGGGAGCGAAGGGTTGCACGGGGCTTAGCAGAGTAGATTTGTTTTGCGCGACTCTCCTGCTCTCTCTCTCTCTCTCTCTCTCTCTCTCTCTCGCCGACGGCTTCTCTCTATCGAGGAGAGTTCGTTAAAATTCTTCGTCCTTCCGGGCTTCTCCTGGTGGTGGCTCGAGGGGGAGGTGGGGGGGTGGTAATGAATAAATAATTTTTTTGCATGGCCGATCGACGCTCAGATATTCCAAGGGGGGGCGTATCGTCACAAATTGAAGCAGGGAAACACTTCGAGACAAATATTGATTTGAGAAGTGATTCCTATCCCCCCCCCCCCAACCCCTCCCGTGACTCCTTACAGCATCCTTCTCGGCAATCTTAAGGGAGAGAGTCAGCAGGTCGGAAAAGGATGGAGGTGCTCGTGATACAGTAGGGGGATGGAAAAGTATTTTCCGGCGAATATTTCCGTTTTTACGAAGCCGAATCGTAGTAGCCACCAAGGGCAGGGAGGGAGGGAGGAGGGAGGGGGCGTCGAGACGGCAGTCTTCTGATTTCATTAGGCTCCGTGTTATGCGATTAATTAAGTCGTACGGCAAGAAAAATAAGAGGAAAGCCTCACCGAGGCGAGAGAGAGAGAGAGAGAGACTCGAAGAATAAGAGAAAGAAAGAGAGGAAGATAGAAAAATTAACTCGAGACATTCCAGGAAGGCGCGCGAGCAGCGCTGCTTTCAGGAGAAAAGTATACAGGGTGGCTGAATTTCCCCTAGGTGTTACGTAGCGGCGCAAGGATGCGAGAATTCTTGACGGGCTTGAAAATTGGCCACCCTGGGCAGACGGTTAACCCTCGAGACAAGGGTGAGTAAACCATGAGAAGGATTATCAGAAAGAAAGAGGTCGTCGAGTAAAAAAGAAAAATTAGACGAAATCGTCTGATTAAGTGTTATCGGGTCGATTTAATAATTAGCCATTCTCGCGATATACAACAGAGCTACGTCCCAGTCTACGCTGGCAGGAACGTACGATTACAACCGGAGTGCGATAAGGAGACGAGGAAGGGCGAAACCCTTTCTGATATTGGTGGCTCAATTGATTCCGTCGAATAACAACAAACGATAAGAGTCGTTGATTGATAATCCCAGGGCTGTAACCGCCGGCCGACTCCACTTCGGTATCACCGACCCGAGCTGCACCTGGACTGTTCTCATTGGCTTCTTTCTCTAATTGGCCGATTCGCCTGGCCTCGGAATATTATGTTTGCAGATACTTCGATCCTGACGGCTATTACCTTCTGGTTATGTATCTCTATTGAAACGCGTCTGCGTCCCTATCCGGTCTCTTCATGTGCTTCACATTATATCTACATGTATACGTTATAAACTCTACCTGTGGATACAACGTAGAGATCGACATATGTATATTGTACATTTCCCAACGTCCCCCCCCCCTCCCCCCCCCCCCCCTGCCGGCTGATATCACGTTCAGTGCCGGTCGGCAAATCCTCCTAGAAGTTAACACGATATATTCACGGTAGTCGATATGTCTCGTTACCTGTCGCCATACAAATCCACTCAAGTGCAATAACGACAGAGAAGTCATTACATGGATCAGGTTTATACTTGATCCGCGCTCGCTTCTAGTTGAAAACTGACCGTTGGGCATTAATTCGTGCCGTTAACACGCGTGGCCGATCGATTGAGATTCGATCGACAGGAAGTGCGCTCTTCGGGTTAAGACAGCCCTGCCGCGCTGGTTTCCGGGAACGCGCCGGGTCGAGCCTCCCCAGGACGTCGCCGTGCGATCGGACCGGTCGAGATCGAAGGAGGAAGGAATAAAAGGTTTTAGGATTGATTAAGGGTGGCAAGAGACAGCAGTGGAGGAAGGACGAAGAGGGAGGGGTGGGCGGGGGGGGGGGGGAGGAGCGAGAGAGAAAGGAGGATGGAGGCTAAATGACACCACGTCGATACGCACGAGCGCACCGTGGGTTAACGCTCCTTTTAAAAGAGAATTCTAGGCGCGACCTTGAATTCCAGTGAGCAAGGACCAGGGCTCGAGTTGTTATCATTATTCGAGGCCACCTGGGACACGTGACGTGCGTGGAGACCGAATCAGTCAATGTGACTCTGCGTGTTCTCCTTATTGAAACAAACCGTAGACCACCTCCTTGTGGATCACGTGGGATCGTCTTGAGGCAGCTGGGACCCTTCTCCACCTCCTCCTGGGTTATCCCGGTGGATCCTGCAGGACATAATTTTTATCGGGTCTCACGTGTCTCTCCTTGGTCCCAGATGCCGCAGGACAGGCGCAAATGGAAGCCGCCAATTGACACGCGGCGGTCGACACTTAGCGCAGAGCAGCACCCTTCGTTCTCCTAACAAATAATGCAGGGAATGGCGTTGGCTCTGCTTTCTTGGCAGAGTCCTACTTGGAGGGCATCATCTGCGAGGTCTCGTCCTGTGGGTGCAGGACTGAGGGGTAGAGAGGAGACCGAAGGATATTTATACGCCTGCACGAAGGAATGGCTGAAAGCCATTAGAGTGTCTGTAGACGTGTAGATTGTGTACAGGCCGTTATTTGCGACAAGGCCTACCAACAGCGCCAGGACGAGGCAGGGTGGGCAGAGCATAAAAATCAAACGGCTGGCCCGTAACTTTGAGCTGGTGCAGTTCTGGCGAACGAGCTTGTGTGCAGTGCGTGTTACGTATTCATGGGGCAGGAGGAATCGTAACGTGCAAGTGGTGCGTGCGTTGTCGAGTTGGCTGCCTGGAAGGGAATGTCATTTTAGCACGTTGCATGCGCACGCTTTCGCGTAATCGCACCTGCTATTACTTCTGGTTTCTAGGAGGGCACCGCGAGAGGCGGATCGATAAGTCGACTCTCTCGCGGTGGTTCCCCGCGGCCAGGACGAACCTCCGAACTCCTGGACGAACGTCTTCGCGATTAATATTTTCGACCGTGTCGAAATTCCCTATGGGGAATTTGGGGAATTTCATTGGGTGACTGTGGGAGAATTAGTCCTGTAATCCCGATGTTTCCCGATGTCCCTTTTGTCGGCCGAGGGAATAAAACGCAAAGCCACGTGGTACCGAAGAGGCTTTGGATTTAGCTGCTGGGAATATTTACGTACGATATACGATTCCGCGGAGTTGGCGTTTGTGCTCGGTTTCTGTGTCCGAACTGGGAATTGCAGGAAAAAGCCCGTTGCAGGAGGGTAGGCAAAAATTGTGGACGATTTTCAAAAACTGCTTTTTATCGAGACTGGAAAAATGGCTTGGGTCGAGGTGGTGGCTCGCGTGGAGATTTTTTTTTTATGGGTTTCGTAACAAAGCTTATTGGTTCTATTGTATCCGGAGTTTCGTTTTTCAATATTTGCAGGATTATCGTAACGATTAAAATACATGGTATTTTGCGGGTTAATAATTTTCCAGAGAATGTAAAAAAAAAAAATATGACTCAATCGATACAGTCGTCAGGTAGAGGCAGCTTGTGGGGACCCAGGACGAAATCCGCGTATTTCTATTATCCCGTCGCCATGATGTTTCATTTTATTTTTTCATTATTCACCGTTCGATCGAGCGGCGCTGACTTGTGATTGACACTCCGACTGGCAGTCCTACTGGCATCGTCAAAATCCTCAGCTACCCTCCAGTCGTCCCCAGCAGGGCTAATTGAGGGTTGTCGGTCAGGGGGTCGGATTGATGGGGGCGAAGGGGTGGTCGATTAGAAAGATCGTCAAAGCAAAGAACAGTAAGGGATCCAGTGCGAAGAACCTCCAAGTGGAAATTTAACTTGACCCCTAACCCGGACTGGAAACTGACAACCCGAGAGCCTTGATTAACGCACTTAAGTTAAGTAATTACAATCAGACACCCTTGTGTCAAGAGTCACGTGTGTTACGGCGATGCTGATGTCGATGCCGACGTTGGCGTCGTTGGCGTCGTTGGCGTCGGGTGCCATGGGGATGACCGTCCTGGTCTATGATTAGTCAGAGGTGACCAGTACCCCTCTAGACCTCTCGCTAGATGACAGCCCTTCAATTAATTACACATACGCGTTAGTTAACTTGAGATTCATCAAGTGGCCACGAAGAACCGCTCGTTACCGAGACTCGTGCTGCCGGTTGTAATTAAAATTCAAAGAAGGTCCTAATCACTCGAGCAAACCATGTGCGCACATTAGCCATCTGTACCACGTAGGTGTCCTATCTGGCAAAGCTGAACAAGTGACCCGCAGTGAATACGACTTCCTCGAGGATTCCACGTATCCGGTGGAACGAGGTGTGGAGGTGCTTGTTATCCTAGTTCCCCTCCCTGCTCCTCCAACCAGTCGTAAAACTGTGTCGTGGAAATGAAAATTATTCTAGAAGAAAAAAGAACCTGGCGAAGCTTCGTGCCAATTCGCCTGGACTAATTGCAGCCGTCTAACAATATATTAAATTTTTATAGCGCTTTAATTACCGATTTTATTCTCGTCCTACTAGTGCATTCTCGCATTTACCCACACTGTCACGCACGCCCTTTTCAATGTACTGGGTGTATCGTAAAAAACTAAACCAACGCCGACGCGTTAATGGACTCATTTTCCACGCTTAATTGTCAGCCGAGAACGCCTACTGCTGGGGAAGCTTCTGCCGATTCGATATAGATAGCGCTGCTGCCAATTCTACGTAGACGGACTGTCGGACCTGGACTAGGTGTGCAATCGCCTGGCTTCTGGTGACCTGACGGATAAGACCGGAATGAATTTCGTAGGTGCGAAACGTGCGGGGAGTCAAGAAGCATTGATATGACAGTGAGTTCAAATGAATTGACGGCGTTGACGCATCCGATGACGAAGAGCTTACTATCCTGATTGGCCATTAATGCCGGGGATGCTGCAGCAGGAGACTGGGTCCAATTTAAATCCCATCCAAGGAATAAAGTAACTGTACGTACGATCAGATTAGCCGTAAAGCCAGACTGTATTTGCATAAGTCAGCTTGTCAGTCAGACTGCATGGCAACGCGTGACCTTTGTGCTCTTGCCGTGACCCCGAATAGGAGAAATAATACGAATTCACGGTAAAACCGATCCTCTTACCTGGTCCTAGAACCGATCGAGAGTCATCCGATCAGGCCGGGACTTTGCGGACTCTTTCTAGGCTGCTAGCGTCGCTTCTCCGATCAGCCGTATTTGGCTGCACAAAGAGAAATAAGCTTTTTCGTCAAAGCAAAGTATCGATTAATCGTATTACCACGGACGAGCTAAGATTACGAGTCCCGCGACGATCACGGATTCCCAAAGCTCGAGGAGCCAGGGACACGCAATGCCAATTACCGTACACGTGAATTACATAAGAAACGTCTTGAGAGATTACGATACTTATGATTGGAGAGCTTTACTGTCACGAGCCGGGGGGGCCAGTTGCTTGCGCGCGGAGACCAAAGAGAGGAGCAGCGGCTGTGGGATTGGGAAGCGGGGAGGTGAAGTAGCGCTGGGAGGTTGAGCCCCGGCTAAAAGGAGGTGAGCTATTCCCCCGACATGCGAGAGGCTCACACGCCACTCATAAAAATGCACTCAACTTGATATCTCAGTCGAGATGACGACGATCCAGGTATTACTACGTGCCTACCCTGGAACTCGCAACCCTCAAGTACTTTTTACGTTCCAGATTATACCTACCCCCCTTTAACTCGTTATTAAACTCCACCACGAATAGGCTCACCCCCGCCCTTTCATTATTCTCTTTCTTCATTTTACTCCCTTTCTCTCCATTTCCCATTAGTCCAACTCGCGAGCTATACGTACCTGGAGCGCCAGTGCTCCGAGCACGCAATGGCTCTGGTGCATCATCCTGATGCATCGAACTGGACAACTGGAGCAACTGGAAGCACCAAGAGTTACCTGGTGGGTCCAGTGAAGAGCGGAGGAGCGGAGGTTGATACTCGGGACTGGATTCCTAGGATCGCGAATAGGAGGATCCTCGGTCGTAGCGCATAGCGGGAAGACACTCGTGGTATCTGCGGTGTTTGAACACGAAATGGACAACATATGTAATGGCTGTCCGCGGCTGACTGATTGCGGATCGCATCCCGCCCTTGGAGTGCGAGAGATATTTGCCGAGCCATCCGCACGATTGCTCGCTCGACAAGGCTCAATCATGTTTCCCTTCCTTTTTCCCTCCTCGTTCGCCATACACACCGTATACATTACTACACCGACTCCGCTTCTTTATTTTCTCTTGCTTCGCCTCGATCCTCCGTCTGTCCATCTTCCTGCAGCTTCTCTTCGTCCTAAGACCCCCATCCCTTTTCGGGTCAGATGAGGTCACGGCGCGAGATACCGGGCAGATCTATCCCCGGCCCTATAGACGTTACACGTTTTATCACGACTCCGATGCCGAGTCGAGTCAATTTCATCCCCCTAAAGACACCTCCACCCCCTTCGGGGTACTTAGAGGAGAAGAGTCCGACGAGTAGGAGATACCCGGTGGGAGGGCTCCGAGATATGACACCAATAACAAAAATCATAAACACTCGGAGCGTTGATTAAGTCCCTCTAGCACAGCCTCTTTTCCCAAGATGAGGATCGTATCGGGTCGGACTGCGAGGATGAGGACGTGGAGAAAGAGAGGAGCAAGGAAAGATCCAATAGGAAGTCGAGCAACGACTGCGTCTGTACCGGGGATATTATTTTATCCCAGTAACCCCAGGGACCTGCAGTCGCTATTCATCTTCAAAAGTTATGAGAACAATTGGCAGCTTTTTCTATGGCGATCGGTAGTTTCGTTCCTTTGGAATCGACACGTGATGCATGTCCAATCTCTATCTTGATTCCGGAATGCTGCGTGGATATTCCATCTCTCTCTCTCTTTCTCTCTCTCTCTCTCTCTCTCTCTCTCTCTCTCTCTCTTTCCCCCTGTACGATCTTACACGCAATCGCTATGAGAAATGTGTATACAAGGGTGAACTTTCCGGGAACTTATGCGCAGAGAGACCTCCGGTAATATTACCGGGATACGTCGAGTGTGCCGAGTGGAGATACAACGCGGAAACAACGAGGCCCATTGTCGCGCACTTCATACGAGACACGATAATATGCGGTTCCCATCTTTGGTTCTCATGTCGTGTCGGCTTTGTCGACCGGAACCCTGATAGTTGTCAAACAAACTTTGAATATTTGCAACACGCATACACGCGTCTACGTAGTGGATACACGCGCTGCACTTTAAGTGCAACCGAGGACTCGTGCATTCTGACTATGGTGCATTGCTCCATCTTTTTAAATTCGCTACCAGTCGAACATGCCTTCCGGAACTGTCTTGAAGTTTAGTGAATTTGAAAAGCAGTGTATATCAGAGAGAGAGAGGCTAAGAGGGAAGACACTTGTGGAGCAAGAGAGAGAGAGAGAGAGAGAAAGTACCCAGGAAAGACAGTAGCAGCTCTTTAAGGATCGAATCGTCTCTCTATGTTAATCGTAGTTCTGGGCACATGCCCGTAATCTCTCGAAGGGTCCTAAAGGGCCCGCTATCACAGGGGCCTGTTTTTCCTTGAGAATGTGACAGTCCCAGTTGTTGTTGTTGTCTCGAGTGGCGCCCGACTACCCTTTGCCGGGTCCCTTTCGAGATACGAGTCGTAGGAAAGAGATTGGCCGTCGGGCCCAACGTGCAGGGCCCAACGTGCTCCCTCAGGACGAGAAACAGACCCAGGGCCCTGATCGGCTACTTGAAAAATTGAGACGCACGTAAATAGACGCTCTCAAGTAATTCCTCCTTGGAAATGTTCTCGAGTGTCCTCGTCTATTCCACCGTCCTCGTCAGAGCTGCTATACCGGGTGGGACAGAAGTTCGTCTCCCCTCCCCCGTAAACCGTCTCGCGGGCCCCCCAGACGTTACCGTTCGCGTTCAACGGAGAATGGCGACCGCGAGGATATAATAAACGAAGAGTAATAAATATTCCTCCTTAGTTAAGTTACGTTTCCATGAGTGGCTCACACTGCGGGGAGCACAAAGCCGTCTTCACAATGCTGGGAGCGCGCGATATCCCGACGGTTTCCGTTCAAATAGAGCTGCGTGCCGCGGGCTTCGTTCTCAAGGCGCAGGTGTCAACTCTACGGCGACTTCCGGATGAGATTTGTTTTATTGCCCGTTTCTATGGCACGCACACGCCCGAGCGTACGAACGACTCCCGTGGAAACGAACCGGCAGCCAGCCCCAACTGCCAACTGTGCCGGTTTACACCGAGCCATTTTCCTGCGCCCCCTTTGCCTCCGCCATTTTTATCTGACAGCGTGGAAAGAATACAATTAGTCGTTAACAAGTGCTGCCACGCAATCACTGGGACTTTTTACCTCTCTTCGACCTAACCGTCTATCCTATATACATATATATACACTACATGCACATGTGTGCCGCTGTTCAGAAATTCCACATCGTCTTTCAACCTTTCTAAAGTCATTTCTGTGGACTTTGCGAACCCATCGTTAACGCCACTGTCCTATATGCATATAGATACTACAGACATGGCAATAACGACCGGTGTCAATGGGATCGCTAAGACTGACCTCATCGTAAGCCTACTCCGGAGCTATGACGCGATTGCTGATCTAGCTTTTACGATTCATAACTCAGGAGAGCGAGGGTCGTCCAGGTCTCCAGACATAAACCGTTTATTTATATGTCCTACAATGTTCACTCGGCCACCCTACGGAATTTATTATAACTACCGTACTACGTACTATACGCATGCGACACAGAGACGGTGATCGATAGGCGAGTTTGGCACTGCTTAAGAAAAAAATTGATGAGATCAGCCTGATCCTCCCGTCCAGTCCCTTTAAAGATGGGAAGCAGCTGATCAGAGGCTACCGGGACCAAGTGCCTTCCTCCTAGGCGTGGATGACGTCGAGCGGTTTGCGCGCGAGGCAAATTCGTAACTGCTGGATGGAGCGCGGAATAGCGATTACGCAATGAAATCTTGTTATCTAGCCAATAGATCCGCATCCTCTAGGAGGCCAGGTCCACCTATGGTCTCTATGGAGTACGAGTTGACTCGATGTAACCACTCTGTCTGTCACGGGCTACTAACTACGTCCACTTAACGCTAATAATTATTTTCATTGGGGTCCGCACTCTGTGTACCCTGGGGTCTCCCCTAGCCAGTGCACCGGCAACTTCCTGCACGAACGGATATAAAAATAGAGCTCGTAGCCGGGAGTCTAGTGGCCAAGCATTTTAATACGTTTTTATCTATCGAACGTGCAGCGCTCGAATAAAGTTGCATCGAGATATGCATACGTTAGTGTGCATACACGGATACATATATATATGTATGTACGTGGAGATACGTAGACGTCGAGCGTCGCTGGGATGATTTGCGAAAATTTGGTAATTTCGAAATAAGGGAAACAAACAGGTACCGAGTAGAACGGTAGGGTCGAAGGGCTGGAGGAAATAGGGAGGGAGGCGGGGGGGGGGGGGAGTGGATAACAATGCTAGGTATTTTCCGCAAATCTGCCGAGTGTGGGGATAGTGGCGTCGGGAAGGCTCGTAAATTATTTAGGGCGTCCCTCTTCTTGGCTGGGCGTCGGACAGACCCTTTGTCCAAACCAGGGAAAATTAAATAACAACAAAACAATAAAAGACAATTGTTTCTAAGTTTTATGGCTGAGCTCTTGGCAACCCCCGACCGACCGACGGACCGATGGATCTTACGGAGGAGGGTTTATTGCTGTCGGGGGGGGGGGGGGGGGGGGGGC
>JASANN010000420.1:228945-256690 GCA_031762395.1 Calameuta pygmaea
TTTTTTTTTCCCCCCCCCCCCCCCCCCCCCACTTCACTCTATATTCAGCGACTCTACCGGCTACGAGGTTTTGGGTAGTTTTGCTAGTTGGGGCCGGATGATCTGGGGTCTGGTAATTGCGCGGGGCTGTCAGGGGGTGGGATCGGTCTCGTTGACGTGCGATCTGATCGGAGACGATCTTGCATGCTAATGCAGACTAATGCAACCCTGGCTGCTCTGCACCCTTCCTCGATCCTTTTATACTTACCCGTCCTTACGGTTTGTCAGGCGGGGGGGGGGGGGGGCCCTGAGGTGGTTGCTCGTTGGTCATCGGTGCTGGCTGCTCCGTAACTTCGGTTTAGCAGCTGTTTTTACACATTGGCTGGCCTGGTTCGCGTCCAGATCCTTGTCTCGATACGGAGGCAATTGCGGAAACGCGACTTCTGCCTGGTCGCTTTCGTCAGTTAATAAATTAAACCGGAAACGAAACTGGCAAACGGACTCGTATGGGCCCAATGTCTCTGGTTGTTTTTGAACCTTTGACTAGCGATGGGAACTTTTTATCCGGAACGCGTCAACTGCTCTACAAATGGCTCTTGGTCGAGCTTTATGCGCTTATGCGATACATGCTCTTTATTTTAATTACGGCATAAAATGATAAACAATGTCCACAGATGCTCTCTCGTACGGGATTAAAGTGTGTACGACGCTCGGGTTTAAATCGCTCAACAGTTGGACTCATATGGCGCATCAAAAGACATAAACCTGCCCACCATAAAAACTTCATATACGTTGGCTCTACGGAGCATAGATATTACGCTGTAATGTCTTTTTCCTCCGCAGCAGAATGAGAGAGAGAGAGAGAGAGAGAGAGAGAGAGAGAGAGAGAGAGAGAGAGAGAGAGAGATGGGGATAGCGTATACATTGGACCCTTTGAATTTTTCTCTTTTCGGTTTTCGGGGCCCTACGAGAACTGCTGGTCCTTGCTTCATAGACTCTCCTGTGCCTACCTCTCTGTTCCTATAGGAACTGCCAGGACTTCACCCTCTATGGAAATATCAATTGCTGCCAGCGAAACTGGTACGTCTGTCAGGATCTCGTTCATCCAACAAAAGTGGCCTACCTGCTCCCAGACTCAGCCAGTCGGAAGATATTAATAACAAAATATGATATAATAGGAGCATCCCCTGCGAAATACAATAGAATGTTTATACTCGGGATTAAAGCGATGCTCTGCCCACCCCGACGCTTGTAACTGTACGATGTAAAAGTCTTGTCTTCTTGGGCCCCCGTACTGGCCAACTGGCAGACTGCGAACACGGCTACGGTCGCATTGCGAACATGGATTGAACACGGCGAGCACACGACCACACATTTACGAGCCGGAGTCCCCGGGGGCAGATGCTTCGAAATTCAGCGGGCCCCGTTTCGATCTACGTTTTGATATGCCGCGGGAAAGATTTACTTTGAAGATTAGAGGCGTTCGATTTGGAAAGGCGCCATTCGTGAGTGTGAGATGCTTGGCGATTGGCCGAGTTGGCGGAGCAGTGAGAAGAAGAGAGAGAGAGAGAGAGAGAGAGACAAAGGGAGAGATGATAAAATTAGTGAAAATAGGTAAAATAAAGAAAGAGCCTTCGAGCCCACCACCAAAGGGCCCATTCGGGCCTGAGATCTGCAAAGTGAAGAGTGTGTCGATCGATGTGTAGCACGAAGATCATTCACGTAATATAATATGCATCGACGGGACGATGAAGCTTTTTCTTTTTTGATGTCCCGTGGTGCGAGAGGAGAACTTGGGTCCACGAGAGAGGGAATCAGGGGAGATGAGAATGGCGGATGGTGATGGGCCCACGTCGCTCATCAAAGGCCCCAAATCAAAAGAGGCCCCGAGCCAAGGAGATGCGCTAACGTCAGAAAATAGATAATTTGAATGGGGCTTCGGAGCCGACAGTAATTTCATAAATTTGTGGTTACCCGTTGGTGGGTTCTGCGTCTTTCAAAATCTGGTACAACCACGCAAGAGTTATCATCTCCTTCTGGTTAGCTGACAATGGGTATGCGGCTCTTGAGCAAGATCCACATCAGGTTCCTGAACTCCTCAATAAATATATCAAGGGAGCATTCTTAGGCAGGCAGGCAGGAAGGAAGGAAGGAAGAAAGGAAGGAAGGAAGGAAGGAAGGAAGGAAGATGAGACTCGCTACCGAAATTTAAAGGCATATGTGGACCAAGGGAAGCAAAGATGAATTTTCTCAGAGAATTTGGAGGATCTTCGAAGACTTGTAGCCAGTCGAGGAGAGGTTGCGGCTGCAGTGGCTGTGGGAGGTGGGAGGAGGTGGTAGGTATAGATACAGTACACCAAGAACCAAGTGGATACGAACTCAGGAGTGTAAATAATAGTAAGGCTGATTGTGGGCGTGGCTGACAGAACTCTAAAAAGCTTGGACTATATATCAAGGGGTTTACTGCCCTTGGATGATGCTTATAGAGGGAGAGACCATGGACCCAAAGAACAAATACTATAAGCGCAGCATCAGTCCTAGTCGCGCGCGCTTCGCCACCTCATCCACCTCATCCGCCTCCTCCTTAACCCTTCGCTCCTTCACCGCTTCTCACTCTGGCTTAGTACGTTTCTTCGGTTGGCGTCGTTAAGGGCTGAAGAAGATTGGTTGCTTCTTCGGGGCCCGGTAGACTGGCCCGCGCGACCGGCTTCTATTTATCGTTTGGGCCCCCGCACAGATACATGTCTCAATAGCCTCTCTTGGAAGATTCTAACAGTTGTTGCTCTCTCTCTCTTTTTCTCCTTGTTCTTCCGCTCCTTTCCTCTCTTCCTCGCACACCTACTGATCTTTCTCAGCTCTCGCCCAGGGCATCGACGTTTCGCATTTACAGAGAGTCAGTCGATCTTCTGTGCCGGTGCCGATGCTCCTGGGGTCGATTACTCGAAAAACCGGATTCCTCGCGAGAAACGTCGTTTCCCCATTCTGTCTGCCGTCCTTACCGACGCGTCTGCGCATGCGCCTGCATTAGCGCGATACGCCCGAGTGATCTTAGGCCGAATTCGGCATACTTATCGCGTCTCCATCACGTTCGATATCTCGCATATAGATTTATTGGTACGTTTTGAAAATTTTGTTAGATTCGAGGTTAGGTCAGATAAGACTAGAAAGGACCGAAGGGCACCTATGTTTTTCTATCCTTTTCCGACAGCCAAGAACAATGGCGCAGAGGATTCGGGGAAGGCGGACGCGGGGACAAAGGGCAAATTTTCCAAATAATTTCACGTGGTTGGGATCCAGCCGGGTGTAGGTTATCCCTTTGTTTACGGAAGCCAGTGGCGCAGAAAAAGTGTAATCCTCTCCTTAGCTGAGAGCCGCATGTTACGAGATCGAAGTGGTGCTCTGTAGGAGGAAGCGAATGAAAGGAATGGAAGGAAAGGAGGAGAGAGAGAGAGAAAGAGAGAGAGGACTAGAAGTCGACGATCCAAGTGCGGGAGAAACTAAAATTAAAGTTAAGCAAAGTGGCCGGGGCGACTGGGCAGAAATGAATTTTGGCAAAGGCTCGCCATCAGCCACCCTCTTCCCTTTCTACGGATCGATGAGCCAGATTAATCTTTTTAGGCCTTTCCGCTGCTACTTCTGACCGCTCGCACGTAAGCTTCGAGCCGTGTAGGTATACCGTGTTCTCTCTGGTGGCCACTCTCGGCCTTTGAAGAGACTCCACCAAAAGCGATCTCTTTTTGTTTTTTACCCCGAAATTCCCGTTCTCTCGCGACGCCTATATCTGCGGCCTTTACACTCTCGGATCGCTCTCGGTTACAGTTGAACTGCGGGAGCGAGGAGATGCGACTGGCTCTCTCTCTCTCTCTCTCTCTCTCTCTCTCTCTCTCTCTCTCTCTCTCTCTCTCTCTCTCTCTCTCTCTCTCTCTCCTCTATACTATCATAGTATGTCTACATGATATGCCTTACGTCTCTCTTTGGGCCGCCTCTTTTTAGGATATATAAAAATGACGGACGCAACGGTCGTGGCTGGCCAGAGCTCATTTAGCCGGGCAATTTATTCTCGCGTTTTGTAATTAACACCGGAAAGAAGTAGCGAGATTCTATGGAGATGTGGTAGAGTGGGAGGTGAAGAAGGAGGAGGAGGAGGAGGAGGAGGGAGCGCATCAATGCCGGTGTGGGTCGTAGGGCTTACGGGGCCCCGTATGACTATTAAGTACGAGAGCGAAGGCCGGCACTGGTCCAGGGTTCAGGAGGAGAGTATGAGAGGTGAAGGAGGAGGACGAAGGAGGAGGAGGAGGAGGAGGAGGATGATGGGGCCCTCTGAGGTCTCTGCATGCCACTGCAGTCAGGCCAGACAGAAAGCGGTCTGTATAATTATGGGTTGTCACCTCATCAGCTTGAGAGCCGAGAGCCGTGAGGTGGAGAGGGACTTATAGGAGTGCAGTCTTTAGCTCAAATTGTGTTTTATCGTCGTTCAGTCAGTTCACTCCGTGGACCACTCGCATCTCGACTCTCCGACGAGCTCGCGTTTCATTTCGCTTTGGAGTCGCGATGCCTCCAGCTCCCTCTTCTCCTCCACCCCCTCCCTCCCTCCCTCCTGCTCCTCCATCCCCACCTCCAGTGTAATTGGAATGACGAGTCTCTTTTATGTACGCTTCTCGGAAAGAACTTACCCAGGCTTCATCTCGATCAGGCCCATAAGAGAGACCTACGTTTGCGTCGCTCCTCCTCAGCATCCCTAGCTGCTGCAGATAGGATTTTTAAAGTGGTCCGAACAAGCCGAAGAGAGCATATCGACAGGGTATCGATTATAGCTGCGACGACGGGGTTGGTTAGGCGACTATCGGAAATGCAGATTGTTAGAGGCATTGACTGTGTCGGGGAGGGATGAGTTTGGGTACGTCAGTGATTGCAGCATACATGTGCGCGAGGACGACGCCGGCTAAGTGGAGAGTTTAGAGGGATTTCATTAAATCATATGGATTGGGGATAATGTATGTTATTGAGCGGAGCGTTCAAATCGCGCTCTATAAGTTGTAATAAGTCCAATTTTAGGGCCGGTCATGGCCCGGGTCCCACAGTGGTTCTCAGCCGGCTGAACTCGAGGGTCGTCGATCCAACCGTCGACCCTCCTCTTGGGCCCCCTGAGCTCAAGGAAAAGTCGAGGCCAATAGTCACTGACATAAGGCCCAGCTTTCCGAACCCGCCACTTACTCGTCAAACGGCCAGCCGGCCAGCCGGCCTAGTCCCAGCCTGGCCGGCCCGACCGGCGAAATCACTGCCATTTAGATAATTTGTAATGAATAGGGACTCGCGCTTCTAGCCAAGATCTACGGGCTCCAAATGACAATAGTTTGAACTGTCCCATATATCATCGGATCCAGCGCTGCTCTCCTCCTGATCCTTTCATCTTTCTATTGACTTTCGTGGAAAAGCAATAACGTCGCTGCTGCGATATGGAACGCGAGAGTCTGCGACGTGGGTAGAATCGATAGAAAAGGGGAGAATTCGTAACGAGCATGGGGGGAGCGGAGGGGAGGGAGGTGAGGAGGCGAAGAAAAAGGAAGAAAAATTGTAAAACAGTGAAAATAAAGAGGCAGCAGTTCCGAAAGAGAAGTGGGTCCTACGCAGAGAGCTTGGTAGGTCTACGAAGCTGGAAGCAAAGGAAGAAAGAAAGAAAGAAGAAAAAGTTTCCGGCATCGCGTGAACACGCGCGTTTTCTTCGGTCGTATCAACTCTTTCTCTCTCGTACGCGCCTCGCGAGGATTCTTATTAAAATCGAACCTGCCAATTTGCTATCGAGAGAGAAAACGGCAGGTTCGGTGGCTCCGACGCCATTTTTTCACGATCGAAGACTCGTGGTGCCGATGTCGACGTCGCAGGACGAGTTTGCCGATTTCGATAGGTCGAATCCCTTATCGAAACTGGATCCTCCTATATCGTCCGGAGAATCGATTCTTTCGAAAAAATCATTTCTTCTCTCCGGCCATGTAAATTCGAGGAATCGGGTGCGAGGTCGCCTCGTGAAGAGGTCACTAATTAAGGGCATGATGTGGCGCTAGTCCTATCGTGCCGCACCATCTTCAAATATAACGCAACCTTCCAGCCACGCCGATTCGATCCGCCCACCAATATCGATTCGATCGACATCCTTCGATATCGCCTAATGAGTTCGATATTAATTGAATTGGGCAAACAGAGCGTCTGATCTCTGACCTTCGCTTCCTCTTAGAAGAAACTTTTTCGAACGAAGAATCCAGGTTCCAGGGAGTGGGGGGAGGGAGGGAGCAAAAAGTCAAAGCATTGTAGCCCCGTAGGATTTTTCAGCGACGATAGCGACGTTGCGCACGAACCCATAACAAATGACAACAAGGCGCTATCGCATCTTGCGCTAACGGAACACCATGGGACGGACCAGGGGTGGTTCCGCAACCCGCTGAAGGCCTGTCGCATCAATCAGAAAACGTGACCGAGCATACATTATCGCCATGGGTGCAGGGGTATGTTCCCGCAAGCTCAGTCAATTTTCTCCGATGGGAACAGTGGTTGATCCTTGGGGTATCAACTGGATTTTCGGAACTTTTTTGAAATTTTGTGAAAAATAAAAAAAGTCGGCTGGACTTGAAATTTGAAAAAATTCGAGGGTTTCGCGAAAGTCGAGGGGAATATCGGGAGGTAGGACGTGGGCAGTATATACTATAATAATATGCATACGCGAATGAATGGCGAAGTTGGTAAGTCGTTGTACAAACAGAAGGAAAATGGTGGAGATTATATGCAGACTGTGGCTGTGCGGCGATGTGATTGATATTTGGTTAAGCGGCCGGCGATCCATCAAGTCTACAAAAGCGCTCTTTATCCTCGCTACCCTGGAAGCTACACGTCTCTTGCCCCCTACCCTCTGGTTACGTTCCGATATTTTCTCCATGGTCCAACGACATGTCCTTTCGGCTTGTAATATATTATAGGTATCTTAGATACACATAACACAGTATGTGTGCCAAGTGTAACCCTAAGGAATCGTATTATTTTGTTGTTCCAGACGTGCCGCGAATGGAGAAGTCGCCGCTCCTGGCCAACGGCTACAATCATCCGCCCACGCACCTCAGTCACATGCAGTTCATGCAGCTGGGTGGTCATCCTGGCGCCGGACACACGGCCATCCTTTCCCCGGCCAGCTTACCTCATCACCTTCAGGCTCAGGCCAGGGCCGAGCAAAGCCTCAAAGTCAACCCGAATATGCCGAATATGGAAGCGTTCGCCAGGTCAGTTACTTCGTTCCTATTATATTGACTGAGTGTCCATTGTTTCATTCCATAAGTCGGGAGGGGGGTGCGGTAATGCCTTTGGGAGGGCGAATTATTAGAGGGTAATGATAACTGGGAATTTGATGAGAAGGGTCCTTGGCCAAGTAGAAGCCAAAAAGCACAAAGATGCTTTGGTTCTATGGGAAAAGGTGTTTTTCACTCGAAACAGAAGGGGGGGGGGGAGGCTCTGGCTGCTTTCAGTCTAATCTGATTCACCGCCCGGTTACATTAACGATATTTCGGAAATAACGAACCGCCGCAGCGGGAAACATTTTCATTAACTTCACTTTTCCACCCCCGGGGGCCTGGAGGAGCGGCTGAATGTTGCGCCCCTGCGAAAGGGACGCTAGTCGAGGTAGTCGTCAGGGGCTGTCTGAGTCGGTTCCCTCATTCCGTATCTACTTGGCAAGGGTAGTCGAAGGGGATCGAAGGGGGTTAAAGGGGCTGAGTGAGAGAAGCAAAAGTATGTAAAACTTTGCAAAGACCCTGACGGTACGGAAGTGGCAAGTAGCAGCAGAGTGGCTCGGAGGAGGGCTAAGAGGGGGGGGGGGGGGAGGGGGTGGAGGAGGACGGCGAGACGGCGCTCGGGGGAGGTCGTGGCTCGTCTATCGTCGAGACGCGCATTCAGAAATTGGATTTATTTGTTTTAAGTTCTCTTGAGGGAGACTCGCTGTCTCTCCTGGAAGACGGAGAGTGACTCGCGGGTGCTCGCTCGCGGCTGATAGGGCTCCTCTAGGTGGGCTGCCAAGCCGAGGCCAAAAGAATACAACTTTAAGAGGATTTAAGAGAGGCGGAGAAGCCGTGGAAATCCGAGGGGTCTCGACACTGCTTGATCTCGGTTCTAAGTCTGTTTCCTTACGTGTTGCTCGCGCTCCTGACTCGCCGCCACCCCCCCCCCCCCCACCCTTCCGACGCGCCCTCCTCATTATCGACCAGGATAGGTTACACCTGGCATCTGCTGACTGCTCGATATATCAGCCAAGAGCCAATACATCGGATCACATTAGACATTTTATTTAGGCTAGTCGGGGATGGAATAGAAAATTCCTAAGCAACTTCCCTCTTCGCCCCTCGGGCTGAAGGGATCAAGTTTAAGACAGAGAAGCACTGCCAGAACATCTATTAGAAACGCGTTAACAAATGCCGGGATTAACTCGGCCACCCTTTCTCAGCCGCCGTATAACCCGTCTTGAATCTTCCGGAGTTGCGAGGAGCTCTCGGAAGCTCATCCTCGCTGGGTTCACCCTTCGTGCTTACTCCTCGCAGAAGATCCTCGGGCCAGAGAGAGAGAGAGAGAGAGAGAGAGAGAGAGAGAGAGAGAGAGAGAGCCAGGACGCGTATCTAAGCCGCGATATTCGTCTCGGAACCGCAGCGCGTTGGGGATTTCGAACTGAAGGCGTCGGCTTCAAAGATGCCTAAATATCGCTGAATTAGAACTCGTTCGTCGCGCTGAATTATGTACGCGGCTTAAGATGCGCTCAAGGGGGGATAAGCTCTCGACGCGAAAATAATTTAATAGCGTCGCTGCATCGGTACTCGTTTACCGATTTACTTTGAGCCTCGTTAGACTCTTGTTGCTATATCAAACTGTTTGAGACCGGTTACGTCAAATCCAACGATAACCGAGTAGATTTCATATGTCTGGCTAGTCGCGTTCCGTACCTCCTACAGTACCTATTGTGCATTCGTTATCTTCTCTGTGGGACCTCGATAGCAGCAACGTCACCTAATGACTTTTCTCTTGATCTCGAAATTTGACCAAACCGTCGTTAACCCGTGAGGTCGCACGATGGCTGTCAAACCTAACCTACAAAGTGGTGCGTTTTCAACTGGATCGGGGCAGCGTATCGTATAATGATGTGGAGAAGGCGGCACCGCACGTTCCGCATTATGATTTCAGCGCTTTGCTTTTAATTAAAATGCAAATCTATCGCGGCAGAGAAGCGAGAGATCGGGAGGTAAGACGGATTACGTCTGGGGGCGCCACGACAAACACCGGAATATGATTAATTCAACGCAACCCCATCCTGGCCACCTCCGGATTCAACGTAACCTACACCCACCTATATGTATATATACCTACCGTGCTCAGTGCTCGACCTACGAACCTACGAATCCCTTCCCCCCTTGCCCCTTGAACCCCTGACCCCACGGCCTGACCTCCCTTTCTCCGAAATTACCTTGCGATCACATTCGTTCTCGCGCGAACAGGCATCATCCCGGGTACTGGGCTAAAATGAAATTTCTGATTGCCGATTCGTCTTGATTGATCTCGAAGAAATCGAACGCATCGTAATTTAGCTTCGAAAGGCTTTAAACGCGCGGGACTCTCGAGGGCTGATGACGATTTGGTGAATAAATATTTTTTTTTTTTTGTTTATCGCGACTCTCGTTACTCTGCGAATTAGTCCTGAGAGATCTTGGACATTTTTAATCAGCGACATCAAAGGTTCCGAGTTTGACTCGTTAGGTTGGCAGCTGCTTGGTTTGGGGCCGATCGAATCAAAAGCCGAAGACCCGGGAGTCCCAAGGATTCGCAATCAGGACGTGGATGCTGTTTGGTCCTTGGGCGTAATTAATAATTCCCTGTCGCGCTTATGTATACATACAGTTATACTGTCTATGGTTGTTGATAAGAATTTTTTTTTTATTTCTCGTTTGCCGATCTTCCGTCTACTTATCGTATCCTTGTTTAATCTACTTGGTTATCGCGATGCGCGAGTTTTCGCTTTTATCTACGTTCGCGCGATCAACGCAGTTCGCCTCGTTAACTGCGATTGTGCATGATCGCTATATATATATATATATGTGTGTATGCACCTTTCACGCTACATATTGCTCCTATTCCGGATGTGCATTTCCTCGTTGCATCGCAACAAGCTAAATTCCCTTCGACTCTATTCTCTTTAATTTTTTATCTTTATTTTGTGTTCCGCAGGTCCGGGATTTGGGAGAACTGCCGTGCTGCCTACGAAGACATTGTCAAACACCTCGAGAGGTAGGATCAATCAATTAATTAATTAATTAATTAAAATCGACAGACACCTGTTCTCTGTGACACTTTATTAAATTAATTCAATGTGGAGGCGAGAAGTCGAAAGGAGGAGCCGCTGCGATTCTGTCGAAAAATATCGAAGGATCGTAGGAAACGTGAGTTCCGATGGACCGAACGGATGCATCGACGGCATCGACGTGCATTCCCAATAAATCAGCATTACCCATCAGGTTGGCAAGCGTGACGGGTTGAGTCCTCGCCTGACGCAGTAATGCCAACATGATTTGTACGGTGCGAGAGAGCTAGGCAGGTCGCGAGCCCGGTCGAAAACCCCCATGGAAACACTAGCGGCAATGGTGGCAGCATTGGCAGCACCATTGGCAGTACTGCCAACCAGTACAAACTTCAACCTCCAGAATCCCGTAGAGCCCTTTCGTAGCAGCGGCGTGAGTTTGCGGGGTTGGTGGGCCTGATGGGGTTCGTTGCCGTGATCCTAACCACTTGTCACTTCACGCGACACAGATCATCGTCGCGACGTGCCCGTCCATCATTCGGGGATTAAATCATCGGATTGGTACGGAGGTGGTGGGCGCCGGGGACAGACACTTGAAAGGGTTGATTTTCGGAAAAGGGACTTCATCCCCTTTGGACTCTAAATACGCGAGAGACCTAAATGGTTCCCCGATGTGATCGATTTTCGAGAAAATAGAGAACAGCTTGAAGTCCCGAAAATTATCCGGAACATTTTGCATTCGTCCTCCTTGGAATTGCCGCAGGCGCGATTGGAGTTGCGCCACCCCCGAGGATTTGTTATTAGGCGAAAAGGGACGAAAAGCTGTGAATTGGTTTTAAAATAAAAAAAGAACGCGTTCAGTTTCGACAGTACGGGGCGTTATTTCCAATTCAAAGCAAATGACCACTCGGCCGATGGGGCAGTTGCGGGGCAGGGGGGGGGGGAGGCAGTGGCGGGGCACCCTCTCTATTTGCTTTCGTCAGCCGGACAAACGCGTATTGTGATTTCGGCCTTTGACTCGCGCTCGCTCGAACGTCAAACCACCCCCCGACGCCAATGTAGCCGGGATACTCGGTTCACGATGCGGTGCTGGGCTGGGCCGGGCTGGGCTGGACTGGGCTAAGGGTGCGGGAGGAGGCTGCTAGGGGTGCGAACGAGTCCCGTGAATATTCATGCGGCTGCCCGTAGACAAAGTCAGACTTGTTGCAACTGACACTGATATAAACCTTTGTTTATCCGTCCTGGGGGCGCTAGCATCGGGTCCGGGCATTTAACTCCGAGTTAAATTCTGATTAATCGTCAGCGTCGGGGTTATTAATTGTTTGTCCTTTTGATTTTACAAGCTCCCGGTGCCGCCAGCCGGTCGCTCGCGTATTCTAATCCCGATGATTTGTTTATGCTAATCCGTTTGAGCCTCCTCCAATCTCCTATACACCATCAGCATCGCCATCACCTCCAGCGGGTTGTTGCCCCCCACCCCCACACCCCGCAGCACTATCCACTTCCACCCCCTATCCGGTTGGACGACCCAGAATCGCGAACCATTATTTATGATGTTTGTTTCCGCAGTTGGTTTAATTAAATCTTACGGATCAGCCGCTGCTCGCTTTCGCTTTTATTAAAAGCTCAGCTTACCTCTATACGCTCTTCCCCCATTAATTCATTAACTCCATATACACTCTATTATTTAATACTATTCTCTCGTCCCCCTTTAAGGATATCCTCGAGCCTAAGACTTTTTTCTCCCATCGATTTCCCAATTTGCCTCATTAACCAGCCAGCCGGCGAACGAGCAGGCGGTTATTCGCGATGGCCAAACAGGCCGAACAGGCCGAAGCCAGTCGGAATCGCAGCGCGTCAACCCCCTCCGACCCTGTTATAAGTAAGTAATATTAATGGTCTCCTGCAGAATGCTCGGTATCAATGCGCAACTCCGCTAATGTTGGCTTCCTGCCTTTAAAACTACCCAGTCATTCTGGTATAATTCAGACGCATTGTCGTTTCGCTATCCCCGCCTTTCACTCTCACCCCCACCCAGCCCCCAGCCCCCAGCCCCCAGCCCCCTCGTCCTGCCTTTCTTATCTATCCCTCTTATGTCCTCCTCCCCGGTCCTCCCTGTCCTCGCAGATCACTCTCCTCCTCTATGGCACCAGCATCCCACCCGCCTCCACGTCCTCCTTCCTCTCCCGAGTTTCTCATCTCTCCGACTCCTCGCGCTCCGGATAAGTCATTAATTACCGCCGCGGTGTGACGCGGCGACGTCTTATCGGAAAAGACATCTGCTGGAAAATAATATTCATAAAGTTTATCCCCAGCAGCGTCATTACGGCTTCTCCACCCTCATGGACCGTTTACAGCCCATTCGTGGTCATAGTCGACATTTTTTATTTTTTCACCTCCCCCTTTCCTTCTTTATCTACACGCATACACGACGTATCACAACGTCAGTCTTAACCTTTGACCCCCCCCCCCCCCCGTCCTAACGCTCTACGAGACTGATTTTCGACGATCGATCCGACTTGCAAATGGCCTGAAGCTTAGAGCTGTATATATATATATATATATGTTTATACATAAGTGTACCAATTCGGGGCTAAGAAAATCTAACGGGTGTCTCAGGCGAAACAGTTGCACTTTAGCTAAGGATCTCGAGGCGTTTAAAAGGCGTCACTGTCGCGTCAATTATTCCCTGGAACGCTAATTGCGTTCAAACGAACTGTCGGCGCGGTTGCCCAGCCGTGTGTACATACCTGGCAAGCACGTGGGTGCGTAGATGCGTGCGTGGTGTCCCGGCTAAATATATATGGGCGGGTTCAGGCTTATACTTGGCTATGGCAAATACGTGCGTGTCCACGTGATGATTAATACTAGGTGTACAGCGTTGCGGAGATTCAACTTGTCAGCAGTTACGAGATCTGCTAATTACCATCGTGCGAGAGAACGTCTCCTTCCCATTGGCTCTCGAAACCTGGATAGGATTGATAGGAATGATGGAAGAGATAACGAAGACACAAACCCCATTTACGTTATTTTCTTCGACACGAGTCCAGCTGATCTTGAACCTTAACTTTCGTACAGCCATTGTTCCTCAGTTGATTTTTATTCTATATTTTTGCACATGCCTGTACCTTTATTTTCTCACCCCCTCCGGGCCCTGCGAAAAAATACCGTGAATCTGAGAAGCAGTTTGCGCATAATATAATAATAATAATAATAATAATAATAATAATATAATTTAAGAAACGATCGATCAGCCATTCGCGATTATACCGAATTCTCCACGTGATCCAATAATTAGAGTTCAATTTTTTGTACGCAAGTCCCAGGGCGATTGGGCCTCGGCTTCGAGTTCGCGTGATCGGCTTGGGAAACGAATCGGATGGATGCAGGTACATGAGGCCCCGATCTAGACAAAAATAATTTATCGACAGATACTGGATCATTTTCAATGATTTTCTCCAAAAGTAATCATCGTTATCTAATCATAGGAATTTCGTGATCAATCTCTTAACAGTCATTACCAAATTGATGGGAGGTTGCGATTTTACCGTGTATATGGGGGGAGGGGGCGGTTGAGTCGACTCTTGGTTTCTCGGGTCCCGATATCACGACCCCACGGGTAGGCAGGGAAAAGAGAGTCGGTAACGACGAACCTCGTCAACGTAGAATTAACTGTCTAGCAGGGGGCGGAGAAGGTGGGTGGGTTGTTTCATCGGGAACGACCGACCCGGCCTCAGTGACAAATCTTTGAGCTCGTCGCACTGCGCGCCTGGGGGTTGCTGTCTGCAGATTAATGTTCATAGCTAATGAAAAGTGATATAAAACTTGGGGACTGGTAGAGCAGCAGAGGGTGTACAGGGAGGAGGCGACGTTAACGCACTTGTTACGTAAACGGTAAATCTTCAAACTCGTAAAGTTCTCGGGTTCTGCTCGAGTCCAACGAGCAGGTCCAGGTGGTCTCGGACTCAAATACGGAATACGGACTCTGCGAGACACGTCGGTATGTCGGGTGAGTTAGAATTTTCTTATCGTATCATAGAAACGGTGTATGACAGTGATGCCGTCGACCCACCATTGGCTCCCATCCAGGCACCAGGAACATCCCCTTTAAGGAAGCAGCTACTAACGAGCACATGATTGTAGTTTTAAAACGTGTGAAGTAAGCAAAGGAGCTTAGTGGGTGGTGCGGAGGGGGGGGGGGGACGTTGAGGATCCGCGGGTAAACAGACTCGAGCGGGTGTATAAATTGCGTGAAAGATGGGCGTGTTGTGCCAGGGTGCATTATTAGAGGACGTCAGTCAGTAACGAAGCGGCGAGCAAACTGAGGCACGCGACAAAGCAGCCCGACAAGAAGGAGCCGTCGGCGTCGCGGCGAGGTGACAAAATGGTGATTAATTAAAAACATAATTAGTCGAGCGATGTATCCTGGCAGCGGGCAAGAAGGCCGCGACTCTGCCCTCACGTAGTCTCAGAGTCTATACGAAGCGTTGGAAGGTGGCGGAACAGTCGAGCTAAACGTAGACCGAAGCCCAAACAGGCCCCGCCTACGCGTCCCTAATGTACCGTGAAATTGTCATCGGACGGTCTGGTTTTTCATCTCATTAAGAGGAGCCACTTCTCGGAGCCTCCCAGCATCCAGCGCTATTTTCGACGGACGCACCGATACGCCGGAAACTGGTAACGAACCGACCGCCCTGGACCAGGATGGCGAGAACCGGTAGCAGAGGCCAGCTGGGAAAGTGCCAGGAGAGGGTCGGGAGCAACCTCATGCCAATCGACGCCTGGATCGAGGAGTCCGAGCCGACGCGATGGGTCGGAAGACGGAGGACGGACGTCGCCTTGGAGCGCCGAATAGACGTCGCGACAAACGCAGCTACGCGTCCTGGACAGAATTTAATTACGAGCTCGCGACTGCCGCTCTAAATCAGCCGGAAGAAATAGGAACTAACGGCTCGACACAATGGCTTCCTCGTGAGCGCTCGCACCTTCTCGCTTGCTTTCTCGGATCCCCGTAGCATTGTGGTGCCCATGATATATTGTTATTAAATGGGGTCCCCCTTGAACGCTACGGCGCTGCACACGCCCCAGTATATTACGTGGGGGCTCTCGGTTGTCGCTACCCGGGGCTTATTTATGCTCGCACGACATGCGATTCCTGGAGCCGCGACGCCGGCTTTCCGCAACGGGACACCTTCGTGCACACTTACGCACTTGCTTCCTCGAATCAACGAGACCCACCGAGGACTTTCGTCCCCTTCGGACGGCGCTGGAGCTACGACGTAGCTATAGATACGTGTGTTACCTATCTATGTTCCCCTGTGAATGGACCCACCTAGCACCCACCTACCAACCTCTACACCCTTTGCGATTAAGGAGGGCAACGAAACGCCAGGGAGATAAACGTACGTGGCTATAGTGTGTGTACGTTAATTGAAAATGTAGCATTCTGGCATTAAGTAAACTGCCAGCTCAAACGTCCTGCGCCGCCATGTATACGTAAGTCAGTGAGTATAGCTACGGGCAGCTGTAGTGTCGGTTTCACTGGCACTTTTGGTAATGAACTAATATTTGCAGTGTCCGGCGGGATGTGTGCTTCATACGCCGTTTATGGGATGCGTGGGATGTATGGTGCGCACACACCGGTCGACGGCGACTCTGTACGTGCTGTACGCAACGCACATACTAGGGCCGCGTGTTATCAGCAACCCTTCTGCAAATACGCGTTTGCCCGCGGGGTCACTCGCACTCACCCCTTCGACTGCTCCAGCCTCTCTCTCTCTCTCTCTCTCTCTCTTTATACTTCCCTCAAGCCTATCCCACTGTTACGTACCGTTACGTTACCACGTCGCCGCCGTCCACCTGTGTTCACCTATGAAGCCGACCTACTGTCGTATGCATACAGATCAAATAGCCACGTCGGGTCGCGATTCTGTGTGCTTTGCATTCCTACCAATTGCTCTTGATAATTGATCTTCACTTTCCTGAGGAAGGATCATCGCCCCATGTTGCTCCCACTTCGTCTCACTTGGGATCTTCGAGATGTTAAAATTTGCCTATAACTTTCTTTTTCTTTCTTCAACTTCTTCTTCCTCTTCGAATGTCCCTGACAGGAAGCTCCGCGAAGATGACTCCCGGTGACAAACGATAGGAGGACGGCGGGTTCCTCGGTCACTCGACAAGAATAATCGTTTTCCAATTGAAATCCAATAGCAAGTCGCGAACTATTCTACGTCGCTTCCCCCTCCACTGGGACCGATCGATCATCATTCGAAAATGTTCCTGACACCCGTGGTAGATTATGCGATCCGGGCAAGATCCGCTGATAAAAAAGTTGGCTGAGGGTTGAAAATTTGAGAGAATTTAAATACTCTCTGGCTTAAAGTGGCTGTGTGCGTGTCTGCTTGCTATGGAATCTCTGCCCTCTGACCCTCCGGGGTAGCGGTTGCTAGAGGAGTGGCTAGAGAAAGGGAATAAGCTCGTGCAAATAGCAACCTGACAGAAGCGAGGTACCGCAAGCGTCGCGACGCCACTATAAATCGCACTGCCGGCGCCCACCGTCAGAATCATCTACAATTCTAAAGCTTTCCATAAAATACTCGACAAAACGCTGCGCTTGCACTTTTCAAGTGGGCGTCGAGGCTGCCGGAGCCCTTGGTGGTAGGTGGTAGCTGGGCGTCACGACGCTGCTCCTGCGTCCCGTCCGGTCGGCGCGATTCTGTTGAAATATGTAAAACCGTGTAACCTCTTCAATTTACATACAGCCATACACAGGGCCGCTAATGAAAAGTGGCGAGTCACTGCTCGATCGATGTCGACGAATTAATTAATTGACGAATGCGGATTCGAGGGAAGCCAGCCGGTGTGAACGGTGCTTAAGGTTATCCCACGTTTTCATCCGACTCTTTATCTCGTCTACTGTGTCTCTTGCTTAATTTCTCCTTTGATCCCCCTCGCGTCCCCTCGTCCCCCCAATTCTCCGAGTGTCCGACTCCCCTTTGGATGCTGAATCGGAATCCGGTTTATCAAAGCGAAGATGAGTCTCACAATTAATAGTGAAATACGAATGTGGTGCCTTCGTAATAATAAGCCTCGCGGGCTCGACTGGACGTTTACCGAACCGGTATTTCTTTGCTTTTCTTCTTCCTCTTCTTCTTCCACTTCCTCTTCTTCGTCTTCTTCTTCTTCTTCTTATTGATCGTGAGACTCCGAAGATCTGCTCTCCGGCGCATTATCGTATCGTGCAATCGCGAATAGGTGACTCCGCCGCGTGGGAAAATAAATTGGGCGAGGATCGTTTGTTTATTTTACAAGTAGGAAGAGGATCGTTACGTCTTGATGCCGTCTTACGGACGTAATAACGAGGAGCTTAGTGACTGCCCGACGTAAACTCATTCGACTCACGTGATTCTCGTCAATCAACGTAAAGATTAATGAAATTGTTGTTTTAAATCTACCAGCGCCCCTCCTCTTCGTTCTCAGGCTACTTATTTTTTTTTTTTTTTTTTTTTTTTTATTACGAGCAAACATTTTTTTTTTCCACGCACAACTATCGTTTCTCCACCCTCGCTGACACTTCCGGAATCGGTATTTCCCCTTCGGGCAAGATCGGGCATTGACAACGCTGCTGGTATTCTCGAGCGCTGAACAAACAAGCCGCGATAAAAGTCGTGCTTCGACTACATCTGGAAGTGGGGAACATCAGTCACAGGGATGCTGGCGCATCTGCAAGGCTCTCAGGCTGCTGCTGCTGCTGTAACGGGTGTCTTGAAAAATTCTAACCAGCCACTCCCTCATGCTCCTCTCTGCGTCCACCCTTCATCCCTTGCAGGAGTCACGATCGCGTTCAGGGGCTTCGTGAGTTCAGACGCAGGTCATCTGTTTCCTGTAAATTTTAAGGGTTGATTTTGTCGTCGCCGTCGTCGAAGGGTAGTCGAAACGGGCGTCGTTCCATCCTCCTACATTTGTCTCTACTTTATAGGACGAACCTCGGCAAAGTGGGTGCGCTGTCACACGTCAGGGCCGGCGAGCCTTAGTCCAGTGATCGGATCCCCGCGTGAACGTACGGAGACACAGGTGGGGGGGGGGGGGGGGAGACAGGGAGGAGTACAGCAGGTGCATTGCTCCTGTGAATCTTTATGAGAATTTTATTGACGGTCACCGGTGTTCGGCGCTCGTATTTAATGTTTTATATCATTCTGGGATCTTTCTCATTTATTCCCACCGCCCGTCTATCTGTCCTTGGCTACTTTTGTCCATCCGAGCTTCCTGTCGCCATCTATGCTCAAAGGGTTAGATTTTATTTAGTTGGCTGAAAAGGGCTTCTACCGCATTGGGCAAGAAGGGCCTCTCTCTCTCTCTATCTCTATCCGCTTCAGCGGGACCAGTTGCTGGTGCCGTTTCATAAAAGTCGTCTGGGACATTTGTTTCTGCATGTTATTGCCAGACTGCGTATCGTCCACGAACGGGTTGAATATTATTTTATTATCGTCTATACGGTTATGCGAGGATTATGCCGCCTTTGCCGAGCGCATAAACTATCCTCGAACCTGAACTCTTCCAGCCCTCGTTCCTTTCACCTCCAGCCACCCCCGTAACCAAGACAGCAACAAGCCCGGATGCTCATCGCGTCGCTTATTGCTCCTGCCTCCTTTTTTTTCCATAAGTGCCTCTGCTAAAGTGCACGTAGGGCTGACATTCGAATTGGCCAGAAGGTAGCCATGAATTTGGAGGACGTCGGCGCGTCTCTTAATAAAATTAAGGAAACGAGTTCGGATCGAAATGGGGACGTCGCAAGGAGGATCCGCGGTCTTGAGCTGGTTCGGTTCGCTCGGGGGTTGAATGTGACTGTTGGCGCAATGGCCGAGGGGGGGCACAGCTGCCGTCGCAAAATTACGAGGTGGAGAGAGTCGCGACGCCTCTCGAGGAGACTCTTGACAAATGACGGAGGCAACTTTTATTATTTTATATGTCGACATCGGCGTCGCCGCCGCGCCGCTCGCCGACGTCTAACCGTAGCTTGACGTCTTTTACATATTTCGTAACGACACACCGAGGGTCGGCGCGGGGTGACTGAGGGCTGACGGGTGGTTTTCCTTGGGGGGGTGGTGGAATGGAAGAAGATCGTTTGACAAATGGCTCGGGGTTTTATTAGACAAAGTTTTTAAGGTACTCCCCGGCGAGAACGTGTGGTTACACTAAATAAAGATAAGCTGCGTTCTACACGGTGGGGGGGACGCGTCGACATTTTTCTTCCTTCCACCGAACCGCCACTCTTGGATCAACTGACTCTTTTGCTCCCGGGACACCCGGCGGAGGGGGGTCTCCACCGCCTCCACCACCCCCATCCTCCTCCACTTCCCCTCACTCTTCGCCACTTCTCCTTTGTCATCCTCGACTCGTCTCTCACGTCACGCGCGATTCCCTCGTAGCTGCGCGGCCCACGTGGCCAGCGCCGTCCACGCGGCTCAAGAATGAAGCTCGGGAGGAAGATTCATCTGTCCTATAGAACAGACCCGCTATACAGGTAATTCGCTTATGAATCGCATGGAAGAGCCGGCATCAATGTACCTGATCGAATAGCCACCCGTTTCCAGTGTATTCGGTGTATTCTATACGCGCGGTGAATGATCGAGCGACGTCACGTGCCAGTTTGGCCGTTTTTCTTTTTCTCCTTTTTTCTTGGCCTTTCCACCTCCTCTTATTTTCCCTTAAGTAACCCTTCATTGCGTTAATGTATTTCTTTTTAGACGCCATTCAGGGCAACGTTTCAATTCGGATCTCCCCTCCTCCCCCCAAATTCAATGCCGCACCTTTAGCTCTTTCTCGCAAAATACTCGTCTCTAATCCATCTAACCTGCATTCAGGCTGAATTCTCGCGATACTTTAGCGGAGAAGCTGAGTGCCGAGAGATGACGAATCACTCGGGCGACTCGCAAAAGCTTTCCTGTTCGCGTCTCGAGATTTATTCGTCGAGTCGACCGAATTCGGCTCGATTCAACTCGAGTCTCGTGACGACGGAAGCTTCACCCTTCGGCTCGTTCGGCTCTCTCGATTGCCTCCCGAAAAATTCCGCCTGGCTGATAATAGAATTACCAAGTCACTCGATTACGCACCGATCGCTAAAGCGCTCACGGAAGCGTACGAGCGTGCGTCGAGTGTAGTGAGACGAGGCGTCGAGCGTCGCGACGCGGCTACTCTTCGGCTCTTCCCCTTTGCGTCACAGCCCCTCCTCATTCTAGGTCGGGAACTACGATGACTCGAGTGATCGAGAGCCCAGTCCCTCTGCGTCGTACAGTGTGACGTCAAGATGCGGCACAAAAATCAACGGATGGTCTGTGCGTCTCCATGTGTACCATATGTCCGTAGGTTGAGGATCGGGGATGCTGAATCCGCGAGAGACCGACAAAGCCGCCGTCCGTTATGCGGTTCGCAGGGAGTCTCGACCCCTTTGGATCGCTAAATATTTCATTTCGGATCCCTCAGAAGGTTTAATTTCGGCTCAGGTGTGTCATCGTAGGTGTATCGCGCGAGTGCACGTGCTCACGGACATCCGCGCACACCGTGACAGCCTCGAGAGCTCAAACGGAGTCTAATAACGAAATATTCGACCGATACGCGAGTTTCCGGCTCGGCCGGCAGATCACGAGAAAGCCTTTTTTTTTCTATCCGAAAAATTAATTTCTTCTTTCGTCACGCTTACGAAAATCCGTTAGTCGATATATCGGTTAGGCCCTGGGATACCTATACGCGTGCATTATCCATGCTTCGCTAGTTCGTTACCCACAATGCGTTCACGGCGTCTGGAAATTATTCCTGTTTTTTTTTTCTCTCTCTCTCTCTGCACGTATCCTAGAAAATACTTATGCGGAGACTGTACTTGTACGAACGTTATGTAAGTCGGCTGTCCGCTCCCTTGTTCTATTTCGTCTCGACCACCCCGGCATATATCATCCTTTCGCAATGGGAGCCCTCGGGGGGCAGGAATCAGTAGCTACGCCACTGGGCAGGAACGAAGGAGCCCCAGGAAATTCCGTGGATTTCAATTACACGATGTTACGGCTCCTGTCTTTCCCTCTCTCTCTCTCTCTCTCTCTCTCTCTCTCTTACTTTCTAGCTCTCTCGGCTCTCTCCTATATTTATGATTTAATATGCCAGCCATTGTTGCCTTCTCTGTCATCGTTACCCGTATCATTTGAATAGGGCTTATTGTTGTTAGGCTCGCAAAAGAATTTTCATCCCCTTACAAGTAAAAGACATTGGCCGCGAAGCTCCTGTGACCACCCACCTTGTAAAATACGCAACGCTATCCAGTAATGGTCCAGCCGGGGAGTGGGGGGGGGGGGGGGATATCTTCGTATCTCTTATAAATTATCAGCCCGAAGTGATCAGAACGAGCAATGATTCTCGGAGCAAAATCAAGATGGAGAGTCGGGTCGTATGCAGAATATTAAATTGAAGGTAGAATTGGAAACTTTTCACGAAGCATTAAGGTGGCCGCGTATCAGGATGATGTAGTAGCGAAGTTAGGAGTCTCCTCTCTCTCTCTCTCTCTCTCTCTCTCTATCTATCTCTATCTATCTATCTCTTTCTCTGGAGGCACCTTCACCTTCGCCATCAACCCTATGCTGAACCGAGCAGGCCGCCAACCCCCTCTGACATAGCTTCCACCAGGGTAGCAATCTTTTATTATTAGCGCAGGCTTTGCCAGACAATGAAACGAAAGGAACGGAATATGATATTGTAGTACAGAGCTGGGGCGGAAAGGGAAGCTATTGTCGGTCTCTTTGAATTTTAAAGTCAACGATCGATACGGCTCGTGGGGATGCGCCTTTAGCCATCCGTCCCTCCTATTTCCCGTTATGTTTATTCGGGAGCTCGAGCTACGTGATCCGAAGTAAGCCTCGCGTTCGTCTGCGGCACGTTTCTCGAAATTTCATTGAGGATTACGGATTATACTTCTTTTATACTTTTTTTTTTTCTTTTTTTATGTATCTACCGTACGCATGCGCAGATACGTGCGGTCGTACGGGCATCTAACGTCTGTAAGTGACGAGCTGGACGAAGGAAGAGTATTTTGGATTTTTGAATGACGAGACAAAAAATGGTGTATTCGATGTTGCAAGGGGTGCGTGGGGAGAGGGATGTGCAGTGGGGTGGGGGAAGCTATTTTTTTTATATAAAGTGGACAGTGTCCCTTTCTCGAATGTCGGGAGGGTCGAAGGCCCTTTTACTCGATGCCCTAACCCTCTCGATGCCCCAAACGACACGAAATGGAGGCCGTCACCAAATTGTCGGCCCTAATGATAAATTGCCATGCCTCGGAGAGAGAGAGAGAGAGAGAGAGAGGCTGCGAGTGTGTTTGTGAGTGAGTGCGAGAGAGAGCGCGTAGCGTGTGTCAGACGGGAGGTGTAAGTGGGACGGCAAGAGGCTGGAAGCAACGTCGAGTGAGCCGGCGGGGAATCAAATTGCAATTTGTTATTTGTAATTCTGAGTGTCGCTTAATATACTCCGCGTACCCAGCACCGCCCTAAAGCGAAGGGTTAGAAATTAACTGAAGGTTGATGGGAGAACATGTGAAGGTGAGAAGAGGGAGAGAATCGTGAAACAAAGCCCTTGTCAGAAACGGGAGAAAGTGGCGGATAAATGAGAAAGAGAGTTGGGGGAGTGAAGAACTTGACTGCGAAAGAGAATGCAGGTCCCCAAATTAAGAGTTCGTCTACAATTTTTTTTTTTTTTTCGTCTCACTCTGATCGCGCAGCGTGTCATTTATTTTTTTTCTCACCCCGAGACCTTCAACTCCCCTCCCCTCCCTCTCGCCACCTTGAAAAAGCTTCGGAAAAATATGCCGATACGGCTGGATGGGAAAGGCGCGCAGAGAGTGAGTATTCAATTTTGACTATTCAATTTTCCAGAAAAATAGCACTCGCCCTCTTCGGGGCCCACACTCCCGTCCAAATATTATCGGAGAACTCGTACGGCGACCCGTAGGGGTAGGAGGTGGATAGGGGTGCGAAGAAGCGCGAAAGAAAGAATAAGTTCGATCAGTCAGAGGGTGGCAGTTACCGTTTCGGTTATGGCTTTCGGAAGCGTCGTCGAATCCTATTCTTGCGCAAAACCGATAAGGCCGCCTCCACGTGTGCGTTGCGCCGCACGCACGCGTCATTCGACCCACCCACCCACCCACAGCTTCCCGCAAACCATCCCTTTCACACGTGAAAAGCGCTTTTCCACTTCCTCGAAAACTTCGTGAGGGATTATAAACGCGATTCTTTTCCATTGATAAGGAATTTGAATGTGTGTAAAAAAAAAATTTGTTTTTCTTATCAAAAATATTCAGGTTAACTGTTGCGTTTCTTGAATTTTCTCCCTTACTGACTGATCGGCGAACAGGGGTTGCGATTTCGCAGGGGTACAGTTCACCAGGCTGAATCGAAAGTTTATTTGCGTTTTGCCTGGCGGCTGAGCATCCAGCCGTTTGCAAAACCTGGGGAGACGCACAGCGTCGAGACTTATCGCTACTGAATTCGGTGCAGAACAGCAGCAGCCGCGGGGCCCAACCGGGGGGGGGGGGGGGGGGTTCGTTCCGTACGATACGAAAAGGGGTAAATCGGAATGGAATTATTTATATGCATGCATACCGGCAGCGTTACTCGAGAGTCTGCTGATCGATAACAACCCTCGAAGGGTTGCCAAAGGATTTGCTGCCGAGCAACCCTAGCGCTTTTACCTAGGCCTACTTCCTGTACCCTCAGTCTTTTTTTTTTTCTTCTCTAGCCTGATATCGCTCGATTGACGTTCAATAAACTGTCCTAGCCAATCCGCGCTGCTACACCTTCGGTGAAATCTGATAAGGGAAACGATGGCTCTATGATAAGGCGTGCTCGACAAGAATTCCGACTTAAAAGTCACCAGGGAGTCGAAGAGTAGCTACATGGAAGATTCTTTACTGGGTCTACTGGGTTTTCGGATCAGGGTAAAAGTAGGGTGCAGGAAAGGGAGGGGAGGGGGGTTGGGGTGGACATAAAAAAATCCGCTAGGGAATGGAATTGGGGTAAAACTCCCCAAACGCGATTCAAGGGCGAACCCCGTAGATCGACTCCATCGGCGAACCGCGATAAGCTGGTCCCCCGTTCGTCGTAACGACCGTCGATAGCCCTTAATCGAATCATCCGCGATGTGCTCGCCACAATGCTGGAAAGTGATTTTTATTATTGGCTGATTCTGATTTATCCGCGGTGCTTTTAAGCAAATGCTTGCGCTCGCGAGGGGTCCGACCGGGGTTATCTTCCTGTTAGGCGTTCCCAGGCGCATCGGGGATCCGCAGCATCCACGACAGAGGCATATGCTCTCTTGGCGGCGATCGAGGACCCCAACGGTCTAGGCCACTTGGTGTATGGGGGTGCCAAGAGAAAGAAGAGGGGGCGCGCGCGCAGGGTGGACCAGAGGGAGCGAGGCTCATAATTTTCAGATTTATGTACAAATGTTTCTTCGGCTGGAGTATCAAGGGGAAGATTCGTATCGTAAACTTTTGTGAAATTGAAAAATGCTCTTCCGCCATCTTTGATAGTACAGTGAATCGCCCCCTCGTGAGCGGGGGGTGATATTGATGCTCGGCCAGGACCGTACCTAGTGGGTCCAAGTGGCAGCGTCAGGAACCGGATAGAAAGGCGATAAAGGATACCCAAAGTGGAGTCAGAGAGTGAGACTAGGAATGGTGGTGGCGGCAGCGGGATAACCGAGGGTGCTAAGGCGGCCATTGCCAGGCTAGTCGTTTGCCTAAACAAGCAGTTATCTCGGTCGCTAATCAGCATTGTCTCCTTCCGTCGTTCGACGCTTAACTAAACAGGAGTTGCGCTCGCGAGTCTTCGGGCCAAAAACAATTTCGTTCAATCAGCATTCCCTGGGAAATCTCCGTCATCTAATTAAAAGGACTGGTCCTCCTTGGGCATAAACTGGGGTTATCTCCGCCGTCGGCTTAATCCGACTGTGCATCCCGAGCATTTAGGTATATGGAACGGATAGAACTCGGGGAGTCTCATTTCCTGTCTGCGGGGGTCCCGCAGGGGATACATAATTAGTTGGTTCGCTTGTTCCGGGGGACTGGGGGGGGGGGGGGGGAGCTGACTGGGTGACTAGAACGATGACGGCTGATCTTACCGCGACTTTATTCACTTCTCTCCTATTATTCCTTAAGGACGCTTGTATATCAACCCCCGTAACAGTTATCACGAGTCTTATCATCCGAATGTTTTTCTTCTAATTAACCTAATTCCCGTTTGTAATTACATTTCGGAGATTCGCGGCATTCTTCCCTACGTTACGTGCAACATATATATACATGTATATTGACACTTGTTGAGATATGGAAGCCAAGATTCGATATAGCATCGCGGCGTAGGAAGCAGAAAATTAATCTCAATCCTAAGCTGCTCCTGGTCATTTATCACATCTCGTTATGAGATGAGAGCGAGAAGCAGAACTCAGCCCTCTCGGATTGATATGAAGTTAGCAACGGTAGCCTGTGTATGATTGTGTCCTGACTGCTGTTGAGATCTATTAGTCACGAGCTGCCGAGAGTGAATTATATACGGAGAGACGAAGAAACAGCCAGTAGGGATAATATTGATAGAGAGTTCACAGAGGGAGATTTTTCTTCTTTATCCCTATTGGTCCATTGCAAGGTGGCTGTGTCTGCATACCGGTTTCTCTTCGTAGCAGGTGGTCTTTGTTACACTCGACAATTACATACTCAATGATCGAGATTAGGTCCCGAGAATTAACGATCGTTTCTTCTTTTCCCATTCATTCGTTCTCTTCCTTCCACCCCCCCCCTCCCTCTCTCATTCCAAGATATTTACAGACGTATCTTAAGATACGAATCCAGCATCCTCTCCTGTATTCCCGGAAATCAGAATTAATACATAGTACCGAACGTCTTATTCCTTTGGGCTTATTGACGTCACTGGAATTCCAGGAATCCTCTGATTGAATCCCCGAAGTCTATGGCCAGGCTGCTGCGAGCCTTACAGCAGCCCCACAGTCAGTTTGATAAATGTTCCTGGACTCCCTCCCCGCCCCCCCCCCTCCTCCGCGATATGTTTGATAATATTTGTAAGCAGTTCAGAAGGGCCGCCGTTGGCAGCCCTTTGCCCTGATGGATCTACCGTTTTCTCCTGTAATTCGATTCCGCGTCTCGATATTTCGGGATGATCCAGCAGACTCGTCAGTTTCCTCTCGTGCGACCCCTGCAGCATCCACACCCCCCCCCCCCCCCACCCCTTCCCATAGATACATCGCTTATCTACGACAGAGTCATCTTATCTAAACTGCCTGAAGTGAATTGGCTGAATTTGGAATTGGAGTCCCTCGTTGAGAATTCTTGGAGTAATCAGCGTGACTCTTGTAGGTAACAAGATCAGCCTGGCAGCTACGTAGAATCATCGAGCAAGAGCAGTGCCAGCATGTCGCTTCGTCTTCTTGTTCTTTGAGAGTGGAAAAATTTCGACTACTTATTGTCAGTTTTTGAAGGGTTGATCGTGCAATGAGAAGATCATTTTCTTGGATCAATTTAACGTAGTCTGTTTGAGGATAGAAAATTGTTCGATTCAATTATCATTTATAGTTTACAGCAGCTTCGATTTTATAATGTTATTTCTTATACGTGTAATCGAGCCCACGTTACACGATAATGATTTTTAGATAAGAAATTCCGATTGGTCTAAATTTCTTGTGATGGCAGCTGGTTGTTGTTGGTATTACCTAATCTTTTTATTAGCGTGCTGTGTGCCAGTACTCGTTAGGGGTAGGAGAAAGGAGCCCTCTTCGCATCGGATATCTATCCACCCCTTTGGCCAGAACCGAGGGTGGAATTTTGACGGTATCTTCTTACCAATGATGTTAAGGGCTATAGCTGTATTATATATTATTCCCAGTCATTCTTCTTCTCACGTTGTCGCTCTGCTCCGAAGGATTCCTTGGACCCTTTCAAAAGAGTCGGGTTGTCGTAACGTACAGGGTGGCTATAAAGTAACTTTCTTACTTTCAAATTCGCTAGCTCTTAAACGGCTCGGTCGGATTTCAATGAAATTTATCAGGGGTCTTCTGATATCAGGGGGAACTGATAAGAGTTTTCTTTTGAATATACAACATTTTTATTAATATTTTCACGCAATCGTTATTTTTATAAATATATTTATCAATTTTTATTCCACACCCCGGCCAGAAATTGAGCTTTCACGAATTTATCTGTGCTACAATTTGCGTTCGCAATACGTTTTGATAAATTGTCATGCGTGTCTCTTAGTGAAATTCTTCACTTTCTTTTTTTGTGGATTTTTGTGGAATTTAGGCTTCATCACGATGTAAAGGTGGAACCCATTGACGAACTTTTGATTTTTTAGATAATGGATTTAGCCGGGGGGGGGGGGGGGGGGGGGGGGGGGGGGGGGGGGG
>JASANN010000420.1:258470-303710 GCA_031762395.1 Calameuta pygmaea
GAGACAGAGAGAGAGAGAGAGAGTGAGAGAGAGAGAGAGAGAGAGAGAGAGAGAGAGAGAGAGAGAGAGAGAGAGAGGAGGGAGAATATGCGGATCCGTGGGAGCGCTCAAGAGACCGATGAAGATATCCTTCGGCCATCTTAATCGACTCGTATTACCAATTAAAATTTAATTATTGCCGAAATTAAGTCGTTATGATATCTGATGTTGTTCGGGAGGGAAGACCCCTCCCCCCCCCCCTTTAACGAGGGGCGAGGGGGGATACTCGACTCACGCTTGCTTAACTTACAATTAATGAACCGCGAATGGCATTCGCGTCAAAACTGCAGCTAATGAAACGCGTCTGAAATTCTTAGCGAAGGCAAACGAGGCTTTGGCCCCCCCCCTCTCTCCCTCTCTCTCTCTCTCTCTCTCTCTCTCGATCTCGATCCCTCTCAGCATCCCTCTCATTCTCTTATTCTCGTTCCCCGGTGCCGTGCCCGTAACTTATTACTCGTAGATAGTATTTCTCTGCGGCTCTTTAAAAGCATTTTCTCATTAAAAAATTAAAGCGCGAGTGGGCTGCGAGAGGGATGTAAGGAAAGGAGAGACCAGGAGAGCCAGGGGTCCACAAGTAGGAGAGAGAGAGAGAGAGAGAGAGAGATGAAAGAGCGAAGAAGGATGTTGTGGTGGTTAACGTGGCGCTCGGGGGTGGCCCGTGGCTCGATGTAGAATACTTGGGGGGTCGGTAAGTGCTCTGCGGCTCCCAGATGCGCCCAATATTATGTTTAATGATATTAACTTCTTACTTAATGGTCCACGGTTCGATTCGAGGTGCGAAGGGCTCCGAGAAGAAAGGAAAGGAAAAAAAAAGGAGAAAAAAGGTAACGGCCCCGGATAGTACTCCCCTGAGAATAATTTGGAGGTTAGGCAGCCCGATGAAATTCCAATTACACGTTAAGGCAGAAAATTCAAGAAAAACTACGAACTCCCGAGATCCTTTAGGATGCTGCTGAATAAATTTTTCAAGAAACAAGTTGCTTTATCTCTTTGGCAAGGAGTCCCAGGCGATCTCCTTCTCTTTCCTATATTTTCGCGCCGCGGGGCTACTTAATGCTAACCGCGCAACATCAAGACAGAAATCTTAACGATTCCGCGGCGAAGCTCGCTGCTGGGAGAGCTGGGAGGCCAGAAGGCAAACAATATAAAGATGAAATTAAAAGTTTTGCGTAGCAAGTCGGACATAAAGCTGCGCCCGTAACGAGTCCCGTCGTAAAGTTAATGCTGGTCGGAGTAGAGAGGAGCACAAGAGTCCCTCTTGTGCCGAGAAGCGAAACTCAACTCTGGCACTGGGGGGTCAGAGTGCGAATACGACCAGCGTCTTCCGAATTAGGCAAAACAAAGATCAGGGAGAAATTTTGCCTGAAAGAGGGTAAAGGTGGGTAGTCTCGAAGATATAGGTATACCGGATGGATATAATCTATAAATCGATAAACGGCAACGATATCTCAATCGGCGAATGAGGGATAGTCGCGCGCGATGCCTTCGTAATTAATGACGCTGCTGAGAGGACAACGTCGCCGATGAAACTATCACTTATCTTCCCACGCTGGGCCGTATGGAATAATTATTTAATTAATACCCTTGGCAGATGCGCTTCTCCGCCTCCCCATTGATGCTTTTCTTTCTTGAATGACTATTCAGCCATATCGTTCGAAGGTTGGTGTAATCATGTCTTTTTGATTTCTCTGTTGCAGACTGAAGGAGGAGAGAGGCGACGCCGATCGGGCTCTGGCGTTAGATCACAAACCGCGGGATCTGAGCTCACACAATGGTAAAGATCTTCACGTTCGTTCTCTTGGTACGAGCTGTTTTAGGGATACAGTTGTCTGAGTCTCCCGAGGGAATCGGGTGGAAGAGGGAAGGCTGGAAGAGCCCTGGTGACAAGGGAATGGATTAGGACTAGAGAGAGAGAGAGAGAGAGAGAGAGAGAGAGAGAGAGAGAGAAGAGTGGGAGGGGGAGGGAGAGAGTAACGCGAGATTCTTAAATGTCCGATTGGGAGGCATCGCGTCGATCGGCTCTGGACCCAGTCGGGGCTAAGCCACGCAGAAAAATCTTCTGACCCGAAGAGCGGGCCCAGTTCTCTATCTCTTTCTTTCTCTCTTTGTAGCACTTTTCTTTCTTTCTTTCTTTTTTTCTTTCTTCTCTACTCGAGCGGTCGTTTAGGACCTGAAGATTAAGTCCGATATCGGGTTTCGCGGCAGTGGGTCCGACTGCGACTTCTCTCTCTCTCTCTTTCTCTCGTTCTTTTGTTCTAGCAGCTTTTTATTTTCCATCTTTCTTCTTCTACGTCCCGATATCTCTCAGTTCCTTTTATCCTATTCCTGTAACTCTTTGCTCTCCCTGTATCTGCGTTGGCCGCACAGTCTCTTTTCTAATTTCGTGTCTCTTTAACATTCTAATCCGCCTGGTCCGACCTTTTATCTTGCACGCTCATTCATTCGCTCGTTCACTCGGTCACTTCCAAGCGGAGTCGTCAAGATAAATTCAGGGCGAGTATCGGGCCGGCAGCGTTCAGGGGAAACAAGTCCATTTAGTGGGAAACCCCGGAATTGCCGAGCGACGACCAAGGGAAAGGCAGGCCAGCCAGTCGAAGCAGCCAGCCAGCCATCCAACCATCCAGCCAGCCACCCCAGTCCGCGCGAGGCTCTGGGGTGGAAAACGGGCTGTGTGGCCATGCGTCACTTGGCGCGGCAGCCACCGCTGCCCAAACAGAATCCATCCACGTCAGGATTAAAATGCTAGGATATCAAATACGTGGGGCGAGAATACGTGGCGCACAGCATCCTCCGCGCCTCATGGACCCAGAGAGATCTCGAAAGTGGATAGTTGCCTTGTCCAACCTCTAAATAGGGATATGTGCTACGGCAAATAAAATCCATCACCTTGTCAGCCTGCTACCGACTATAGGCGCAAGTGCCATTTTCCAATGGACCACTTTCACTCGGATTTTCCCTTTAAATTATCTCGATGACCCGACCCCCTGTTAAAACCCCTTACGAATCCTTCTCGTAATTCATCCTCATGTAACAACGTATTTATTTGTTGTGTCTCTCTATCACCTTGCAGGATCCTCCAATGGACACAGTCCTGTACTGAACCTTTCAAAGACGGCAGGAAGCGGAAGCGTGGGCGAGCATTCCGGAAGCGAAGCTGGAGCATCGCATCGTTCACAGGACGACGAGGAGGAGGATGACAATCTCTCCGAGGACCTGGAGGATGACAACGACAAGGACGAGGGTGAGCCTCTCTCTTTATCTCTTTATCTCTTTCTCCCTTTGTAGTTGCGTTATCGCTGCGTCCACTTTCTTTTATCCTTTTTTTTTTCGTCTCTTTCGGTCGCCTCCTCTTTCTTCGTTTGCTTTGAATTAATGACGAATCGGAAAGGTCGCGATAAGCGCCGAACCCACAATCCTGCTTCGTATGCAAATGTTAAATAATTATATCGGTTTGGCTGGACACGCCATGCGGTTAAAGATGAGTTCTCCGAGACAGCTCCTCGTAGGTCAGACCCTCTCATCGATCATCTCCAGTGCGCGAGGAGAGACGTTCTGGGATTGATCTTCCCTCTGAGAAACACGGTCTCACGTCCGATTCAGAGATTCTCAATGACCCTCGGAGCACAGCCCCATCTCGAGGCTGGGGTCTCCATTGCGCCGAATGGGACTTGGGGTCCCAAGCGATGCCCAAGAGAAGCGCCACTGCGAGGCCCACAGCGATCATTAGAAGCACATCTTCGGTATTTAGTTTCATTTTAATAATGAAAGATGGCCCGAGATAGGATCTCGGTCCTGCTTTGGGCCGCTATCTCGCGCCCTGGCCTCACACTTCGATCCATCCGAGCGGCATAATCGCATTGATTTCTAATCGATTCGTTCATTGTCGCTCCGGCACGTTAATTGGCCCCACCGTCCAATTAAACTGTGTAACCACGAGACGGGACGCGCGGATCCGTGTTTCCGTCGTGATCCTCAGCCGCCATCTTCTTCACGGAATACACGAGGATCCAAGGATTTTGAGGACCTGGGCCGGACGCGAGACGGAGGATTAGGTCGTCGTTGCCGGGTTCCACGGTTTCCCAGACCACCGGTGATCAGTGTAAAGAACATTGGCAGCATCCAGTAATAACGGTGCAAATAAAAGAGCCCATTGGGCATAGGCTTTTAATGAGCTTTATAAAATATCCGCACGTTCGATCCCCTTTTCGTGGGGTGCGAGAGGGAAGCAGCAAGAAGACGAAGAAGAAGGGGAATCAAGAGAGAGAGAGAGAGAGAGGCAGATAACGTGGAGGTGCGGAAGGTTGGATCTCGTAGCGGGACCGAAGAGAATCAAAAGAAAAAGGTAGAAAAGGAGGTGAAATTATTATGAAGAGAGGAAATGCGAATGTGGTCGAAGATGGAGGGCAGATAATGTAAATGAGAAACAAGAACCGTCGGTATATCGACTAGGCAACGAGGCAGGGGAGGGGGGAGTGAGCAGGAGGTGGTGGGAGGTGCTGATAACAAATTAGCCCAATCGAAGAGTTCTGCTCCCTGACTAGTGCAGCATCCACTAAATATCGCGAGCGACACGAGTTAGACGTATAAATCTGGCGTGTTTACGAAAGGGGCCCGTGTCTCGCAGCGTGCCGCTTGCATCGCAACATCCTACCTAACCTATCCTGATCGAAGTAGAACCCCATCGAACGCCCGTGGGAGTGTACACGAGCGCGGAATGCAGTTCTGATTTAATGAGAGACGCACTCTTATTTCTCGGAATCGGATGACGATTCTCTCCCTCGTTTCTGCGTATTTCTTTGCCATTGGCAACGTATTCGCTTTTGGCCTCGGAGACGGAAAGAGAGAGAGAGAGAGAGAGAGAGAGAGAGAGAGAGAGAGAGAGAAGGAAAAGATACAAGCTGAATTCACTGGTCATTGGTGTGCATGAAGGCACATGCTGCCCACAGCACCACTGTGATGGCTGGTGTTATCGAAATAAGGCCCCGACGGAGGGCCAAACTCGCTAAGGTCATATTGAGAAAGGGAGAAAGGGAGAAAGGCGGAGAAAGACGGGAAGGCATTACCGAATCGGGGCGCCCTTGCAATAAGTAACGCACACGTCCCGCTTGTAGGTGTGCTGATAATTAAAAGACGATACAATAAAGCACGTATCATTGGCCATAAAGCAAGAGACTCAGGAGAGATGGGCTGGGGCCCAGAGGCTGTGGGCCGGCCGCGAGGCGAGTCTTCGATCGGGGCCTTCGGACGGTCACTTAAGGGCGAACCCACGCGGACATAAATACAATAACCATAAGGCCCCTCTTTATACCTTGCTTATATACCGCAGACATTGAGTGCGCCGCTCTATACTTCTCTTTATGCTTTACTAGTTGGCGTCGGGACTATCTCTTGGACGCGCGTAGTCGGCCAATCTTTATTTTCCTGCCCCCCCCCCCCCCTGCGCCCCCTGTTCTCTTTTCTTCTCTTCTGCCTACTCGCGAAACTTGTCGATGAGTAGGAGAGAAGCCTCGCGATTCCACGGATTAATTCAATTGAACTGACGTTAAATCAGAGACTGGCGAAAGGCAACAAGTAGGCGTCGCAGGGTTACGGCCCTGAGACACGCACGCGGCATAAGTCGACGACGGCGACGGCATCGAACCAACCCCAGTCGCTCTTTTAATTTATTATTACCATTTTACGACTCGAATCTTAAGTGCCGCGATCGGCCGACTCTCGTACAGGCTGTGTCTCCTCCCCTGCCGCCAACCCCGCCGCACGATAGGGATGTTCGCCAACAGCGAAAAATCTCTCGTTCTAGTTAAGCAAGGCACCATATTAATTATTACGGTCCTGCAAATCGATTTCTCCTGAATGTCACACGAATCTTTTAATGTTTCGTTCCAGACATGTCCGACGTCCCGGAGAATCTGCCGATGCCAGCGCCAGGCTCGGAAAGTCCTCAGGCTCTGAACTACTCTCAAATCGCCTCGGCGGCCGTGGCCGTTTCCCAGGGCGCACAGGACCCCTCGGTCTCGAGTACGGAGACCCTCCTGAGGAACATCCAGGGTCTCCTGAAGGTGGCGGCCGACAACGCGCGGCAACAGGAGCGGCAAATCAACTACGAGAAAGGTCAGTGGCAGGGCTTTCTTAAGACACTTGAGGGCGCTCTCCACAATTTCATTATCTTCCAACTCTCCCAGAATCACATTAAGAGGCATTAGTGCTCCTCGGTGAATCCTTCTTTCGAATCCTCCAGTCGCTGACTGCTGACTCCGTCAGCAGGAGCACCCTTCGAATCCTTCATTCTTATTCACTGACGCCTACGTCACGACCCACTCCTCCTTTAGCGACTCTCCCGACGAGCCAATCAAGATGCTCGAAATCTCGAGGACTCTTCGTTCCGTGACGTAAGCGCAAGGACAGTTGGAAAAAAACGCATCCAAACAAAGTCCCGAACGAAGTGTCGCTCGGCTGTACCATACGAATACGTACATACGTAGAATGTAATAGGTGTCTAGGTAATTTCGCGAGATAAAAAAAAATAAAGATAAGACTTTGCGTACGGTGCGTGAGGAGCCCCGGGCCCTCGTGACCTTTTTTTTTTCACCAAAAAAAAGGTGACTCGACGAATTGACTTTGTAAAATGAAGAACGACCAAAAATACGGTGGACCCGCTGGTGTGAATCGCAGTCGCGAGCTGCGCGTCGCCGGGTTCAAGGGTCGAGAGAAAGTTCAGGCATGAACCAGAGTCAAAGAGATAAGTATACATATAGATACAGGAATTAAAGCCGACGAAAGGAAAGAGGATAATAAGATATAATAAAGTTAAGTAACTAAAGAGAGGGAATCGCGTTCCCTTCGCTCCGTCGATTCTCGCGCTCGCCTTCGTCTTGTGAGTTGTTGTGACAACGCGCGAGATGCACCCTGCCGATGCATCCCGATGCACAATGCAGCCGATGCACGGGCACCTATCTATATCGATCTGTCGGCTAGCATCGACGTACGTGTCCGATATGCACGATATATGTAGAAGCAGCCGTCGACATCGAGAGAAACAGGACCGCGCGACACTCCGAGGACCTGGGGACCCCAGCCAGTCGTTTGCCAGGACTCTTTATTTCTACAGAGTCTGTTTTTCTAGTTTACCGACACACAGGCAGGAGATCACGTGCGGTAGGATTTTACTGTATTTAAAGGACCAAATTCAATCCCTTTGGCTTTTGTGTATTAATCACTCCGCCTCGTGTTCCCATTGACAGCAGCTCAGACGTTCGGATCCTTCGAAATGCCCATTGGGAACGGCTAACCTAACGGCTGCTCCCAGCCTGGATAACCTGGGCTAATCGTGACTCTTCGACCCTCTTCGACGCTCTTGGATCGTTGCGTTTCGAAGGTCGATGCGAGGATGAAATTGACGCTTTTATTATTCTATCATCCAATAGCGAAGCTCCGACTGGTTTCTTCGTTGGAAACAGTTGGGCCCGCGTTAATACACAAAAGCTAATGGGGCCTGAGGCTTCTGAGGAATTAAAGGGCCCAAAGGCGAAGGTCCGACACGAAGACGCACTACGAACATTGTTATTCTAGTTATTAAATAGTTTTTACGAAATAGATAACGAAGCGACGTGATTGGTCGAGGGGACGATTAGATTCGGATTGAATCGATCGAGTGTTATCGAGTGACGTAGGTACGTCTATTTTTTTTTTATTATCACTCCAAGATTTGAATTACTTCGATATCTCAGCCGCGTCAACGTGGCAGCGCGTGGTTCAGTTACAAAAGGGTTTAGCAGGGGTTAAAGGGCAGCCCGGGGGGGGGGTTCGGGGGAGGTCGAGGGTAAAGGGTTGATAATGTGCCTAGTGGCCAGGGGAAAAGAAAGCGAGAAGAGGAGGAGGAGGGAAAATATAATCAGTCACGGGAATCTCCGTATCGAGGGACGTTAAGGCCGATAGATAATGAAGTCGGTTCATATCACGGAATTAAAATGGACTTGGAGAGAATTTAGAATTAAGTTTATGATTACGATAAGTCTTCAATCTCGATGTAAAACCCGTCGCGCCGTCGTGTCGTTACCGAACGCAGCGTTCAGAACGCGCCGATATCGTCGATGATAAATAAATTTTTCATAAATTAATAAATAAATTAATAAATAAATATATATACATATGTAGAAAAATATACATATTTTTTAGTCCTTAAGTCTCGAACTGTAACTTAACGATATTTAAAAAATAATCATTCTCCCACGTGGGGACCTGATGTTTCTTGGCAGACATTTGTATAAAAAAAAAAAAAAAAGAAAAAATTTTTAACTAGTGCGATTGTCTTCTCTCTTTTTATCGTTTATTCATTTTATTTTTAATATGGAAAAATGTCTGCTTGGAAACGCAGTCGACGGAGCAGGCCGTTGCGATCGGTAGGGCAAATACGGTAACGCATGAATGTTGCCATTTTAGTCATTATATACATATACATATTGCGAATATATATACGATCACGAATAAGATAACTTTCGCGTAACGCATTATCAAGATTTTTTTTTTTATTAACGATTTTATTATTGTAATAGAAGCTAAACGTGTTACTGTAAGCGTTGAATCGAACCAAGTATACATGATCGATGTCGATGAAGAAAAAGAAAAGAAAAAAAAAATGAGTTGCAAATAAAAATGAATTGTAAACAGCACACACCGACGAACGGGTTTGATACTCGAGCAACAGCATATCTGACGAGTGTCCGTTCGCAATATGTTTGCAGAAATTGAAAACAAAAAAAATACATTCCGTCAATTTGCCGTTGCTCGACTATAACTGCTTCTGATTCACGAATCATCAATCACGCAATAAATCCAACGGCGCCACTCACGCACCGTACTCGTCATCCGTGCATGAAATTTTCATCCCAATGATCTAAGATCTCATGTTCCCTCGAAAGGCCCCATACGCATATGGACACATATGTGCACCAGCAAGCCAGTACGATATGGCGAATCGTTTCGGCTCGCAGAAGGTAAAAAGTATTAAAGTGGTAGCCGCCTCGGTCAGAGGCCGTAAACTCCTGGGTAGCAGATAGCCAGGAGCCAGAGTGGGCATTGCCAGGTATACCTATAGATGTTGCACATATGTAGATACCTCAGTGGCTCGTAGGAACGCGAGTCAAGTTGCCGGCGTTCACGCACGTCCGTTTAATAAATTCCCTCGAAACGTAACACTCGGGACTTTAATTACCCATTAGCCGATACAAAGTGTCATTTTCAGGACCGTTAACTAATGCGTTTGCCAGGACCGCTCCTATAGGAATCCCAGGGATCCCGACATTCAGTAGATTCCCGTGGGATACAAGGACCACCGGGTCCGTTTCTAGGGAAATTTCCCTTTTCCCGTTGATATCGCAGTCGCCATTTTCTATTTGAATTAACTATAGGATAATTGACCTTATCTTTTTTTCTTTAATAATTTTAGATAACTCGTAGGGATGTGTGTGGGTGTGAGTCTACCCACTGGAAATATATATATATATATATATAGGTATGAGGAAAAGTAGGCCGCGTGGAGATGCCGATGGAGAAGCTGCGTCTGGGTTGGTTGGGTACCGATTTAATACTCGAACGAACCAGCAGCTCGTTTTACACCAGATGCTTTAACATAGGGACGCTATCGTGTTACCTGGTCCTCCGCAGCCTCCGCAGCCTCTGCAGACTGCGCGCCAATCCACGCGAGAGAGATGCCTTCAATGCGAATATTAGCATCGATATATTCGCCGAGTCTTTTGTCGAGGTAAGGGAACCCAGCGGACCGACGGAACGACGGAACTAAGGAACGACGGAACGAGTGACGTCGGGCCCCACCTATCCCTCGCGGCGTTATCCCTGGGCACGTCGTGCGGATTTTGCGCACGAGCGTCTTCCCCGTGGCAAACCGAGCAAAGAGATAGCTAGGAATATAAGTACGGAATAAATATTAAAATAAAAGGCAAAAGGATGAAAAGGGCTCCGGGACGAACGAAATCCTCACGCGGAGGGACTGGACCTTTATTTATCCCCGTGCCGGCTCGAGTTTCATAAATACGCTAATATTCCAGAAGACGTCTCCGTTGTCCGGAGTGAAAATCCTCTGGACAGGTTCCTCGGTCCAGCCGTTGATCGTCAACCCCTCCTGGCTCGAATAATGAAGCCCGATTAATTAATCGTAATCGTATCGACGTCCAGGTACCGTCCACCCTTGGACACGTACGTACCTGGTTGAGCGAGGAAACGGAAAAAGGGCAAAAAAAATAAAGAAAAAAGGATGCAAGAGAATACTGGAAGAAGCAATGGCGACCTATGGCCGTCTTTATGGCTGATACTCTTGTTTAGCTTTTAGTTGGTTTCTTGGTCTCTCTTGTAGCTCCTTTTATATGCTTTATACTCGTGGGGGCCTCACGTGGGTCCAGCGAGTAAGTTACGTTAACGGCTTGAGAGGACAATATGAGTTCACTGGAAGCGGTATAGCGGGTACTGGCCGAGGAGGAGAGGAGGAGAGGAGGACGCTATCTGTAAGATCGAACTTGAGATAATAGGGCCCCGCGACGCGGATTGTGCAGTGGGGCACGCTCGGGTAGCGTAAGGCCCAGGCTAAGGCTCGGTTAGAAGCCAACCAACGAACAAGAGGGGATTGAGTTGTAGCCGCGAGTGGAGGATCTTATGTAGATTTCTTGTAGATCGTGCACCCGATTCGATCGCGATCGGCCGCTCGGGTAGCCGGGTTAATTAAAATCGTAGGCCCGCCGAGTGTATCGGGACTCTCTTCTGTGTACTCTCTTTGCTCTCCTCTCTCTCTCTCTCTCTCTCTCTCTCTCTCTCTCTCTCTGTTTTCTCTCTCCATAAACTCCGCGGATTTTTGGCCGGTGCTGCCTGGGAGGCTGCCTACGTTGAGTCCCATTACCTCCTCCCGAGGAATTTAACCACCAGGATACGCAAGGCGCAGCCTCCTTCCGAAGATGCTGTTGTACGGTACGGGGCGCCTGGTCCAGCACGTGTCTACGGAATGATCTTACGAGAAGGTGGCTCCTTGCATGCATAAAGATCTCTTCCGTATTTGCTATAGCCAATCCGATCTCCTTGTCTTCTATTCCCTTGTGAATCCTTTGCAGCATCCGAGGTACGTCGAGTCCTCTTACGACGAAGGCACTAAACGTCCAGAACTCATAAAGCCCCAAGAGAGAAAGAGATAAATATTTCTATAAAGATACCGTCGAGTTGTGTCCACCTATCGAGGATCTACCTTATTCACCGCAAGATCCTTACCTTCCCCGGTTCGCTCGAATGCTTGCTGATTGATTTATGGTTCACCCTGCCACAGCCGCGACCCTCCCCAACCCTCCTCCACCTCCATTGCGGGAAAGGAGAAAGGCCACCGCGAGGTATCTCTATATCGCGGAGCCGCCATTATCGCGCGACCACGTACGACGTACGACCTGGGTACCAGCATCGACCACCCTCCGACCCTGGTCCATCCACCTCAGCAGGAAGAACCAGCGGCGACCAACCGAGTTTGCTCAGCCAACTAGCCAGCTACCTGCTACTGCCTCACCTTCGCTTTACCAGCTCTCTCTTTTTTTTTTCTTTACTTATAATTGGCTGGTATCAGTTGGTACAGACCATTTGCTTATATCCCGCAATGCCAAGAGAATGGACCAGAAGTGCTGATTGTAAAAAGATCTTCTCTCGTAAAAGGACATATCAAAGAAACTCCGTTCAAAGATCGTAATACCATTTATCAGAGGATGGCAGCTCTAGCCGCAATCCATGAACGCCCAGGTAAATCTTCTGGACCTTTTCCTGGTTCCTTGTTCCTCGAGATAAACCAGGAACAGCTTGGATTTTACAACGCGCAACAAAGATACGAGGTGGAGGCTGAGCACGAGCTGTACCCGCTCACGGTTTTCTCAGCCAGTTTTATTGTCTCGGATGTTTACTTTAATTAGTGGAGCATTGTCTTAGATTTAATTAAGACCAGAATTGGTTTATTGGCTAGGACGCACCCTAGTCCAGGATATGGACCCCATGGAAGAGCCTCGATCGTTATATGGTGGCGCTTAGCAATAAATACCTTACACCTTTATTGTTGTGGGGTCCTGTGGGTCCCTCGTAGGTCAGACTCGAAAGGGGCTTGTCCGTGGCTTCGGGCTAACAGGAAATATAGCTATATGATTCATTTGAAAGAGAAGGGGGGGGGGGCACGGGGGGCCCAGAGAGCCCGCGTTCCCCCGGAAGATCAAGAGAGGATGGATGCTGGGCAAGAGAATTGATATAAGCGAGCAGAAGGAACGAGAAGGCAGAAATAGATATCGTACCGATGGAGCTTGAGCATACGAATCCATTCGAGCATAGGAATAACATCCTTTGCATACATCAATTACGCGAGCGGTTCCCATTATTAGCTGTATATAATTTATTACTTTCCACCTTAATAAGCATAATAGTTCCCATGCTATTCTTCGTGCAGGAGGCGAGGCGAGGCCCGTATTATTTTTGTGCCGTGTGCGTGCGACCCCTGACCCAGAGACAATCGTTAAGGTAGCGCATTGGGCGGCGGAGCGGGGCCTCAGCGGGCCCCGACCAACGCGGCCACAGATATTTAATTACCTCAGAACGGAACGTGGTTCTACGGCTGAAGAGAAAAACAAAGAGAGAACAAGAGAAGCGCAGAACGAGCCAAAATCGTAACTCGTTTCGAGGAGAGCCATGTCCAGCGAGAGTGAGAGAGAGAGAGAGAGAGAGAGAGAGAGGAGAGACTGACTCGCATCTTTGCCTTCCTCTCTATAGGTCTGTAGTGCAATGCACCAACAAACGGCCGACTGCTCACAATAAGATGAAGCTCCCTTGTATGCTTTTTGGGTACCCTTCCGATTTTATGTACTACTACCGCCCGTGTGCATAACATGCCGGTTACACGTGCGTTTATAACTCAGAAGCTTCGTATCATATCGCAACAAATTGTACGTAACCGGTGCCTCCATGCAGCTAAATGGCAACAAAGGCGTAGTCGGTGCAGGCTGGGACGAATCCCGATGCACTTCCGGAACAGAGCGACGACACGGGGTAGGGGGAGGAGGGGGAGTACGCGAAGGTGCGAAGCCTGGATGACTCGAGGGGGGGGGGGGGCTATCGGGACTCTCGGGGAGACTGTGGATAGAGGATATCGACAGAGGAAATAGAGAGAGAGAGAAGGAGGGGGAGAGAATAAGAAGCCCCCTTAATCGACACAGCCAGTGGCCTTGTTACTCGTTAGCTTCTCTGCGTCGGGTGGCCAGGATGAAACCCAGGGGGAGAGTGCATGCATAGGTGCATGCATAGGTGCATGCCTTGGCCAGGGTCCAGGCGCATGGAGAGTACGGAGTACGAATAAAAACGCGAAACAATACGATGTTGGCGCGCCGGGCCATGTTGGTTCCCACCTCGCAACGCGGGCCCCGAGAGTCCGGGGCCCCACGATTGTCAATTAAAGAAACCACGGCTTTAGCATAAGGCACCACTTAGAGTGCTCCCAGAGAGATGCTGAAGATGCTGGAGATGGTGGAGATGGTGAAGATCCCGAAGATGGGGGATGGGACACGGTGGCCAAGCGAAGAAAGAGGCCTCGACCGAGCCAGCAGGAAAATAAACAGGCTCCTCGCGCACTCCTCCGTGTACGGGAGAATCTAAGAGTGTGGAGGTGAGGGCCCCGATGGGGGGTGCCACGAGGAGAAAGAAAGCCGAAGAAAGAAAGACGCTGGGAGGAGGTGGAGGCGCAGGGTGAACCTGGAGGATAATAAATTATTCCTAACATGGGAACAACTAGTTGATTATTTATTTAACAATAAAAGAACCCTGCCCGAGCATACCGCGACCGCCTCTTACGTCCTGGACGCAGCCACCAGGAGCCTGGCCAATAACCGCGATCAAATAAATGCAGCCTGGCAGTGTCCTGCTCGACACTCGTGCATCCCTATGCGAAAGTAAAAAGTCCTTGACCGGGGGTTGGATTTATGCACTTTTCAATATTTACATCCCACGTGGAAGCTGCGACAAGTGGAGCGGGAGATATGAAGACGACAAGGTGGGTTTTCTGCATTTTCAACTAATTCCATGTACGATCGATTCACGGCAGGATAATTGCAAGGCAGCCTGATCTTGCTCCTGGCCGTATCGAAGGTCCAGGATTCATCCGGGAAACGAACCGTAGCTAGACACTGGGGCTGTAAAGCGGTAATTTATTAGCCGACGATTATCTCGTGATAGCTCTTCCCCCACCCTGATCTCTTTTTCTCATAGTTCTATAGTAATAGCTCTATATATATATGAAACTATACAGAAATTCGACATACGTTACACTTGTCTTGATTATCTTTCGAATTTGGCAGTTCACCGAATTATCAGGGTCATCTCGATCCCAGTTGTCAATGTGGCCTGAACGTAGCAGCATGTTATTTCGCAAAGATTACTTATCATTGAGAGCATAGACATAAAAGAGATTACAGTACTGCTCATAGAGTCAATAGTCGGGGTCCATAAAGATCTGCATTAATTCGCGAGTTGGTCCCGAGGGTGGAAGGGAGGAGGCTGCTGTAGGGTGGGAGGTGTGGAGGAGAGACAGGAGTGGATTTTGATGGTGTCTTCAGTAAAAAGAGAGAAATTCGACCTACCGCAGTTTTAACTACCGTTCAATTATGCAGTTTGCTTTGCGTCGCCTGGGCCGAGCGAATAAAACGGGTTATTTACCGGCGATAAAGGGACAAGTAACCGAGGACTCAGAATGGCGAGGAGTCGGTGTCGTTAACGATGCCATTTATTGCCACGGCGAACCAAGATTTTGTTACACTGTGCAACAGTCGCTGATTTTTCCCATATTTTTTTTTTTTTTTTACTTTACTCGCAGAAATGTCCTTTCCGCCAATCCAGAAATATCCTGGCGATTGTCGATGTCCGGTTCAAAATTCACCGGGGGACACGAACGTTGGCTTCTGCTGAAAGCGGAATCGGCGAAGGGGGACGTGGGGGTCGGAGGGGGACGGAGATCCCATATTACTGTATAGAGATAGAGAAAAAACACGTATAAAGGGACCTAATGAGTTTGTCGCGAAAACGATCATAAAATGGCTTCGAGGGAGAATAATTGTACGGCGCGAGAAAACTCATAAAACCCGGAAGGCTATTTTAGTGCGCACTCATACTGTTGCACTGGTGTGGAATACTTAATAACGCGTGCGCTTCGGCTAATTGACCGGGATGCACGGCTACATACTGAAACACAGTCGAGAGAGAAATTAGCGGATCAATTATAGTGTCGGAGTAGGATGGAAGATGGGGAAGTCGATATGATCTAGCGTGGAAAATACGGCGGATCCTTTGAGGAAACGATATTCCTCCTATATGGATGTACATATGTGTATATATATATATATGTAGTCGTTGTATTATTGTTGGCGCCTTTAGAAGCCGGCCTATCTTCGTAAAAGTACTAGGTAATTGCTTGTGTATAATTTTACTTTTTGCACTGTGGGAAAACAATTGAATAACGTGCAATTTTGCGAATCCGCGATACGCTACAGTGTTGCTATAGCAACGCACAGATATGGTAGGTCGGTGAGCAATAAAGAAGAGACCGGCAAGATATGCGAGGACGAAGGTTCGTGTAGGTTGGAGTAGGCTAAGCAAAGTGCAGGGACTCTGGGGTTAGTCTGGCTGAACGTTTCGTTGACTGGCTGGCTGGTAGACTGGTAGACTGGTAGACTGGCTGGCTGGCTGGCTGGCTGGCTGGCTGGCTGACTACGGGGAAGGTAAAAAATATACAACTTCCGACTGTCATGTCCATAAAGATCGTATCGGCGCGTAGGTGCAGAGCCATTCGTTGATGTCTTATTATACCGGGTGGTTATTTACGATCAGGAACCCCGGACGAGGTAAGAAAAAAAGTCGACTGGCCGCGGGAGTTACCGTTTCTACTTCTATCCCATGGCTCTCGTTAGCGAACGAGGAGAAACGGCGGAACAGCGGAACTTGGAACGGCGAAGGAGAAGACGCGCGCCTCGTTTACCTGCAGGATCGTTACAGTCCCAGAGTAGCCACTCGAGTCGTCCTAACGACCTTTGACTTTTACATAGTCAGTCGCTGCACTCGATGCACTCGATGCACCTGGGTTAGACAGGCAGTGCATTGCGTGAGTCGAAAGTCGCGAAATACACGAATCTCGAGGATCTAGACAGATAGTGCACAGCGTGGAGAACGCAGAGTGTATATCTATATCCATAAGAGAATTCATTAGAAGTACGATTGTTAATTAGTCGAATGGCCAGTGACGCGATAGTGCATTTTGCAAGTTTAGCCAAGGAGAAGAAAAGCCAAAGAGCTCGATTTCGCAAGTTGGTGGTTCCCGTTGCACGCGATCCGGTACACTCCTACAGGATTTGCCAGTCCGAAGATCTAACGAGAGTACCGTCTATTACCTCGAAGCTGTTTTAGGTACATCCGTGTGATAAAGTAGTCATAAAAATGGCGCATGGATGAGCCATGTCCGATTCAAACCTCGAGTTTTCCACTGATTTGCGTCTGGACGAAGGAAAACGTGAAGCACCGCGTGTGTCTCTACAGTCACTGGCCAGGAGGAAAGTGCGTGAATCCCCGAGCGTATCCGCTGGCTCAGGACGCCAGGAAGGCTGGACTCGTAGCTCTCGGCACCTCGTAACTTCGTAGTCGGTACGAGCGGCGGAGCAATAACTTCCATAGATAGAGGTGGATGGTCTTCGAGCTGGGCTATCGCGAAACGAGAGAAGGCTCTCTGGCGTATCTCGTAGTTCGCGTCGCGAGAGCCGAGCCTCTCGCATTCGAGCGATATTGCCCTTTAGTTTGATCCTCTTCAATAATCCTTTTCTCTTAGTAGCCAAACGAGAGAGAGAGAGAGAGAGAGAGAAAAAAAAATCATCTTCGGTGTGGCATTCGCGTTGCCAGGTTACTTGGGACCCACAGTCGCCGTAGACCCCGACTACCCTAATCGTCCTCGCGGCTTTTTTTTAGATTTATGTTAACACGCGTTAAGCCCGGTTAACACGACAGCACCGGCGACATCCATTCCTCCTCCAACTGATATCGCTCGAGTATTTACACTGATACGTACGCGTGTTCGCGATTGCGTGGCTATTCGCCCGGCCAATGTTTCACTCGAAATCCCCTCCCCCCTCGCCCCCCCGGAAAAGACAGCCAACCGTATGTCGTCAGCACGAGCGCTTAACGCTCTCTTTACGACCCGCCGCTCTATGAAAACGGCACAGTCGCGCTCTGGAGATTCTCCCTGCTCTCGCCGGCCTTGAGGAATACATTTCCCACGTAGCTACATGGAAATTCGGTAGTCGCTTTTGAAAACGATCCTTAAGCTTGGTGCAAGTATCGTAGAATATCGTAGAATATCGTAGAAAGAGCCTCGCACGATTGACGTTTGGCCCGAAGGAGGGCGAACCTGTCATGCACGGCGACACGTGCAAACGAGCAATGTCAGTGCTCGTGCACTTCTTTCAGCGAACACGCATGGCGGCCCAGCGTATTTGCATAAGAGCGGCTTTATCGGCATTGTTACTTCGGTACTCGAGATATACAGGTGCTTTCCCCTCGAGCACGTTGGGTCCAACCGCTTTCACCCCCTGACCCCTGACCCCCCCAGCCTGCCGCCGTATACGGCACGCGCGTACGTGACTGCCTCACGTGGACATCTAAAAACGTAAAAACTGTTAGCGGCAGCAAACTCTATCGTCAACTCTTTCTCCTCTCCTCTCTCTCTCTCTCTCTCTCTCTCTCTCTCTCTCTCTCTCTCTCTCGTCTACCGCGAGTCCAATCGACGGCAGATGGTGCTCCTACCTTTTACTCTACTCTTAATTACCTTATCGCTTAAAAGCAATCCTCGTTACATGCGACTCCCTACTATCTGTCAATGTTATTTTTTCAAACGGTGCTTTCACCTCGTTCCTCTATTTCGAAAGCAGCAAAGTTTAACCAGCTTTATCAGCGTAGTCTACGCGGACGTAATTCAGAAACGCGTTTACCGTTTCGCGAATATTTCCTTCCTTGCTAAGAATAAGATCCTGAATGCATTAGGATGACGGCAGCAGCCAAGGTGTAATCCTATTTTCGAGGGATTCGCGTTAATGGTTAATGGGAGGCAAAGTGGTCAGCAACCGGAACAAGGCCTAAGTCCGTCTTAAATCCTTACGCCGGGAACCCTCGTAGTCGGCGCCAAAGATTATAATCCTACTAGGATAACTATTGGCTTCCTCCCGCTTTGCAACTCGATTCAAAGTCAAATTCCTTATGAGTATTAAGGGGGGGCTCAAGGGGGGGAGCATTTGGATTTTTGATCGACTCTGCGTTCCTGGAATCAGCTACAGACCGTAGGACCAAATCTAAGATCTTCTAAGGTTTGATCGCCCTGACAATTGAATCTCGGGCAAACAGTACCCAGATGCCCGGAGGGAAGGACGAACTTGGCGCTAGACTTAATCATTATTCAACTATAATATTCAAGGGTAGAAACAATAATATCCTCGTCGACTGAGTCCCCATCTTGCGGAGCCTATCCTAGCCAAATACTGTAACATTAGGATTAGCCTGGATTAGGATTTAAGATTTATGAAATTTCCGTAGGGCGGCGCGAGAGAGCTGTGGGGCTGGGACGAGGTTGTCGCGATTAGAAATACACAGTCGGAACTTTTTGACACGGTAATAATTTGGCGAGGCGGTTCCCCGCGCGAAATAATAATTGGCAAAGGCGCCCCGAATGCGCGCGCGGAGAGAGAGAGAGAGACGGCTTCGCGATGCAAATAAGCGAAGCGCGAGGCGACCCTCCCTGTTGTAAATTATAAAATAATCCCCCGGTTAATTCCTATCCGCGGTTTATTGCCGTACTTAATCCATCAGTTAAATTAAATTCATAAATACCGGCCAATTGGTGGGACCGAGAGAACCGAGAGAGACGGCTGCAGTCACGTGCAGCTGGAATGATTTCGCTCTCCAACTAAGAAAGATGATCGATGATACGTGCGAATAAATGTGTTTCAGGCGAAATAATTTTATTCGCTAAAATATCATGGGCCTCCCTTTATCGATATCCTATCCCGAGGAGATTTTGATAAAACAGTCACAGCCTCCGTCGGCTCTCACACATTTATTATTACACGAACACGAAAACTACATTATACTATTCAAATGATTGTCGGCTGAACCTGAGGAGGGAAGTTGACATTGTTGTTTCTGAGGGCGGCCCGAGGCCGTGCGAATATCTTAACGTGTATATGCTAGATGCCCGCCGGCTGGCTACGTTATACGTTATAGGAAGGAGAGCCTGTTCCACCGTCGTACTAATCAATAACCATGAATCGCTTCGATACAGTCCCATATACAGTCATACAGTGCACGATACGTTTACTGGGCTAGAGCTACGCTGCTGCACCGTCACTGCCATTGGGAAAGTCCTCTTCTCTCCCACTCGCCCTTCGGCTCCTTCGGGATAAGAGCCGAGACGGGACTTTAACGGCAGTCACGGCTTCATAATTCAACGGGAACGTCAACGGCGGTATCGTAGCCTTGTAGCCTTGGAGCCTCGCAGCCTCGCAGCCTCGTAGCCTCCTAGCCGGATCCTCCTAATTGAAATAAGAATGATGCTCGAGTTTCGAAAGAACCAGAGGCCCGGCGGGTGCCGTAACGGTGCATCCTTTAAAAATTACTCAAACCCATCTCGCCATTACGCGTTAGGTGTTATGTCTACGAGGACGATATTAATCCTTGAAATTTTAATGAGCGACACTCCGCAAAATGGCTTAATTCCAATGAGCTCTCTCGATTGCATAATTCATTTAGTAGATTGGGACAATTTTTTTGGTTATGGAATATTTTGGTACTGGGGAGGGATGGGGGGGGGGTCGACTGATAAATAGATGGTTGATCGAAAGTACAATTCGATATTGTAAGGGATGGGGGAGGATTATTAAAAACGTCCCGTGGGGAAAGGAAAGATAAGTCGAGGGATAGGAGAAAGTGAGCGGAAACCCCTACGAAATTGGGAATAACTTGATATTCTCATTCAGGATGAAACTTTCTAGTCTGGTTAGCATTGAAATTGAATCGTCCTGGCGGGCAGTCGCGAAGAGTTAGCGTCGTTAATGGCCTCGCAAACGCTATGAAATTGGCAGCAGACGCCATAATGGGATAATTCCGCGAGCTCCTCGTATTCGATCCATGAATTCTCGATTATTTCCGCGCCTCGTAAACTCTTGAGGAGGTGGAAGAAGGAGTCATTCTGTTTCCGTCCTCTTGGCAGGATTCTTCCTTTGCCTCTCTCTCTTTCTTTCCCGCAGGTACTAATTATTGAGCATGATCTTCCTTTTATCGACTCGCTAGGCTGATCTCTGCGTTACGAGCTCACTGGCTCATTGGGCACGAATGTAATTCGAGAATGCGTCGAGGGTAGCGCCGACTTTTCTCCTGCCCTCCTGCCCTCCTAGCGAATTAGCTCCCCCCCCCCCCTCCCTTGATTTAGAGGGCAGGACCGTTTTATCGGGTTACCGGCCCAGGAGTCCGTGCATCTACCGATGAAGGAAGGAAGGAAAGAAAAGAAAAGAAAATAAATGTGAATTCGGCTTAACTGACAGAGGGGGGAGATGTTAATGTTGGAGTGATCTCAGGGTGCAATTAATATAAAGAGACACGAGAAAGGAGGGGGGGGGGGGAAAGAATAATCCGTGAAGTGAAGACGACATCGTCAGGCCATTGTCGCAGATCCCGAAGGAGAAGAAGAAGAAGAGGAGTAAGGATGAATCTCATGGCGTCTCAAGTTCCAGAGGTTCTAACGACCCTCTGCCGAGATTCGAAATGGCTAATTTGCTCTGGTGGCTCCCAGGGGACGTTCCGGGTCCTGCTGGACTGCGTCTATCTGTATACATATATGTATATGCATACATAAGCACAAGAATATCGGTAGGACCAGGAGTGGAACAAGAGGATAGACGGTATATGGAGGGTGAACTTTTGGAGGCTGCTGGTCCACAGGGGAGGATGGAGGAGAGTTACGTTGGAAGGGATGGCAACGGGATCTCCATGTCTTAATATAATTCTATTAGAGGTAACTATGCGCGCTCTGGTCTGCCCATCGCCGTTGGATTTAATCACGGAGCCAGCGAACCGTGCGATATTCTCATCCTACTTCAGCCTCCCAGTCCTCCCAGTCCTGCCAGTCCTCCCAGTCCTCCCAGTCCTCTATTACCTTCAGGACGAGTTCGGCCGGGTAGCGTCCTCATCCGTTCTACGTGTCTCATCCGTACTATCTCCACCTCGAGAAACTCCTCCAGCACCACGAGAGGTACTCTCACTGCCAAATTAACCTGACCTCGGTGAGAGCAGTAACTGCCTTCAATCCTCTAACGTTATGGACTCGGCCCGAGGCCCGAGGAGGCGAAGGATGAATAGTGCAGGAGCCCAGGATGGCGTCCTAGGGCCCGGGCCACATACTTTGCCAGGAGTTCCTCGGGTAATTGTGGTAGGAAGTGGTCTCGAGGTGAATTTGCAATTGACGTAGCCGCCGTCAGGATGCCGTCGGGATCTCGCTGGATCTGGAACTCCTATGGGTTCCCCTCGGGAAAGGGTCTTCACTCTCCTTCCTTGATATCCTTTATATCCTTTACTCACACTCACAGCTACACTCCGAGGACGAGGAGCCAGGGACAAAGTCCCAGATAACTTTGACTAGCAATGAGAATAAAGACTTGGTACTCTCTTGTGTGTTCACAGCGGAGCTCAAGATGGACGTCCTACGCGAGAGGGAAGTCAAGGACAGTCTCGAGCGTCAATTGCAGGACGAGCAGAAGATTCGAGGTGAGTTCTCCTACGATGCATTTCTCATGCTGATATATTGGACCCCACCGACGTATCGAAGACACGCGCCTCGGCCGCCACGTCAATTCCCAATCTAATGATCGGCAGGCGTATATCGAATGTCTCGAACAGGTTTCGAGCAGGTTTTCAGGCAGGGGTTAACTCGCTAATAAATCAAGAAGCCGTAGAGACACCGCGCTCTAAGGTCCTGGCCGGAGGTTTCTGTATCCTATTATTCCACATTGGGGGTCTCCTTGATCCACCTCCAGGCTCCTTCATCCGCCACGATCCCAACAGTCGGCGCATCCTCACCGAGTAATGAGGACAGGAAGAGGGCGTCAGGGGGGGGGGGGGAGGCGGGGAGGTGGCAAAGGGCGTGATCGCTCAGCCAACTTTGTATCAGATGTCACTTCGTAATAGAATAGTTGTCTCCGCGCGATGTTTATGGCTACGTCCCTTTTGATTCGATCGTAGATACGGGACTGGACCCTTTCGCACCCTCCGGGCGTCTCTTTTCCTTCTTCCTCCTTCTGAACTGTTCGCTGCACTCCGCGCTGCTGACGTCACTCAGCGACTAGGTGTCCCTTTCGATGCTGGCGACAGGGCACCGATTTAATTTCAACCAGAGTTTAAAGGGCAGATCCACCCCCCGTCGCGTACCCCTGCGAATATATGTAGTCCCGTCATCGCGACATCAAATATCGACTCGCGGACATTACGGATTCAACCCGGGCACAATATAGCCAGTAAAATATGGACCTTGACAATACGTGTCAGATAACTTGGGCTCCCGCGCACCTACACCTACCCTCCCAACAACACCCACCTCCCTCCCAACAACACCCATCTCCCTCCATGCTCGCTTTGCTTGCCGACTGGCTGACTGACTGGCTGCCTTGCTTACCAACCCTAGGCGACCGACAGACCAGCGGATGGACGTTCTACGAGATTGATGACGATGCTTTTTTTTTCCAACTATCTTCCATTTTTCAAGCCCTCGCGGCGAACGATCGAACCGATCTTCTTCTTCTTCTTCTTCTTCTTCTTCTGCGCATTTTCCTACTTCGCCTCTTATCCGACTTTTCGACGAGGATCTTCGACTCCAGGAGGACACTGAACAATATCGCAAAATTGCATTTAAGATGTGACGTTGGTCTGACGAGGGGACAATAAGCGCTTTATAAATATGTAAAGTCGATGTAAGGGCATCGCAGGGCTTTACTTTCCTTTTCTATTTTTTATTTTTATTTTTTAAAAAGCACCCCGGTTCCTATACTATAATCCCATGAAAAGTTCGCCCCGACAATATCGCGTCCAACGTCCTCAGGGGCGTCTCGAGATTTCACTCGGTCGTCGACGTCCCCAACCGTCCTCGGACTTTTATCGCGAGAAAACGTCGCGTTTCGTCGATTCGACGGAATCGAAGGAAAAGGCAAGGCCCAGCCCTGTCGGTAACGCGAGACTGGGACAACACGAGTCCATTAGTCAACCAGCTTCGTGTCAATACATGAATATGACAGGCAGTCACCAAACCCACCCCTCAACCCCCCCACACAGCCCTCAGCCAGCTAAACCAAACCTCACTGTCCTACGATATCGCGCAAATATAGGAAATAGTCTCCCGACCGAAACTATCCCCTGTTTTATCTCTCCCCTATCCCCCCCCCCTCCTACCCCCACACCTCCTTCACTCCTTCCCCGATATCATATACCTAATACCAAGAAAACAGATATCCTGTCCCCAACAGTTATAGACTGACGTATCAAACGGATCGATGTCCTCGGGAGTTCTTATCATTGTCACCAGTTTATGTCTGGTATCTTATATTATTCCCCTAATACATCCCCGAAGACGGGTAGTTTCCACGTGGCAGCCTTAATACACCGTCGCTAAGTGGAAACGAAGAATCGTACTAGGCACCTCGTGAATTACATAGAAACTGACCTGGGTTTTTGTCTCTTTCTCTTTTCTCTTTCTTCGATCAGACGAAATGATCGCGCAAGGCGATATGTAATTTCTGCTTCTCGCGACTCGACCCGTACGAGTCCCGATGATTGATGACGAAGTCCCGCACGGATATTTACGCACACTCTTCAAAATACCTTCTCTCATTCGACTAATGACTGTCTTGTAAGAGACACCGTGTCAGCCATTCCCTTGGCTCCGTCGCTGTCCTTGTCCTCCTCCTCTCCTCCTCCTCGTCGTCGTCGTCCTCCCCAGCCCCAAGGAGCTCGACGAACTAACGACATACTAACAAGGGCGGTTCCTTCGCTCGACTTTTCTCATGCCGAACACAACCAGGCTCCACATTCTTTTAATAATCTTAACGCGATGAGCAAACGCGAAACCTCCAAGTAATAACCGAGAGAGCTTCCCGACGTCTATCAGCACTTCCTGCCAGCTGCGCCAATTCCCTTTTCTATATAGACTCTCTAGTCATCCCCTAGGAATTTTATGTAAAATTACGACTACAGTGAAATGTCACTGATATCGAGTTCAAAGAGAGTTAAGATGTTGCTTGTAAATTTTTTTTTATCCAACCCCCCCATCCCTTACGCAATCTAACCTTTAACGTCGCCGGATGGGTTAGTTACTCGAAAGTCGAAAAGGGATGCTCGTAAAACTGACGTTTTATACTTGCATTGGCATAAGGGGTCAGAGGTCAGGATACGATATATTAGCCTATTTAGCGTACTGCTTGGCATTTCGCTGGAGGATAAAGGTCAAAGGCCCCCACGGAGTAGCTTGTTGTATTATCTTAGGAGGATTTTGAGGGTAGTTGGGCTTCCTCGTGGATACGTTTAGTATAAGGGTGGAAATAGGAAGTGGTTCGCGTCTTGCGTAGAACAATAAGATGACCTTTTACCATGCTAATAAATTATTGACAGGGGTGCTTACAATTTTCTGTGATACCTGCTTCCCTAGCGCCACGTAAATTTTTGTGTAAATTTTAGGCAGAATCTTATAAAAGCATTTCGTATTAACCGTGTGAAATTTATAAATTGTCATTGGAGTCTCATCGCAGCCCATATTTATCTTACAGAGGCTCAATGTCCCGTTACGTTATGTTACGTATCAGTACTCGTAAGAAAAGTAAACAGAGCAAGGAGGAACCAGAGAATTTTTATCTGGGTCAGAAACGGTTGAACGGACGTTCGGTGGGCGTCGATGGTATTTTTCATTCGCACCGGACACGCACCGATAATATTAATATTATAAGTAAAGTAATGATGCGTATGTATATCTACAAGGGAAAGTAAGACGACGCGTTACGCAGAGTAGGATAATAAATATTGAAACGACGCTTCTGGATACGATCCGACGCCGGATACTCTGGCTGCTTCGTGTCAACTCGAAGCGAAAACTTGGGTAAAAAGCTGTCCGGTAGAGTAAACCGTAACCCGTAGATATTACGGAAGCTTGGGAACCCGGCGGCAGCTGCCTTCGACCTGGTCTTCGGCTTGGGAACGATGGCGTCATGGGGGTCTGTAATTATGGTTAAGCCACGCATTGCGTAAGACAAGGTGGAAGACCAGCCGATTTCAACCGGTATTATAAATACTTGTGGTTACGGGGCTGGTGAACTTTGCTCTCGAGGTCATCCATATTTGTTCCGGGTTGATTAGCTTCCTCTTTACTACGTAGTCTCTATTTAGTGGCTATGGTGGCCATCAGCAGCAAGGCTCGTTCCCACATGGCGCAACATGTGCTTAATGCGCGTTAGGTTTTCCAACGAAGGCGTTAACGCGACACGGTGTCGCGCTTCGGGCTTGTTCGTTAGGGTGGGTACGCATGTGCGTCTGTGCGGCTTGTATCTTGGAACCGGAAATTGTCGTTATTATCGTTAAATACTTTAGCCCGTGATCGAGCGTCGGTTCTTCAGCTTCGCTTCTCATTCTTTGGCGCTTAGTTCGCCGGATGGGGGATGATTTGCTGTTTGGAGATTCTCGGCGACAAACGGAATTGAAACTGCACAATCAAGCAGGCGAGATTTATACGCGTGTCTCCCCCTCGAATTAGCTGAGCCGTAATGCCAGGATCGGGTGTCGGTGTAATTGGGACCCCCGGGAGTCGCCTGCGTTTCGAAGCTACCCTCTTCTTGGAGCTACCCCGCGCCGCCGCTCTCTTCCGAGGGCGTTTCGATTATAATACCAGGAACAACGCGACAGGTTCAAAATCGGCATCTACTCGGTGCCGATTGACTTTATTCGACTCGCATGCGCGAGTCTCAAAAAGAAATTGCACGGCAAGGAAAAGGTGGGTTTAAAGGAAGGAGTCGATGGAGGATCGATCAAAGAACCTGACCAGGTGGAGGACAAACGAGCCCCATGACCTCAACACCTTTGACGACCACGCTCTGTCTCTCTCTCTTTTGCTCCTCATTTTTGCGACACACAGACCATCCACCCTCCACACGTTCTACGGCAGCTTGAACTCCATACGGATCCCCATAGAGACCAGAGAGAGAGAGAGAGAGAGAGAGGTTAGTGTTTTCGTGTGGGAACGCCGAGAGCGGCCAGTGGAGCCAGCAGGTTCTTTTTATCTCAAAGCCGTTTCCCTCCACTTGCTCTCTATATTCCTCAATTTCCAATGAGTCGGAATACGACATGAAACGCTAAACTTGCACAAAGGGGTGAGTCGCGGGTGCCCAGCTCAGGGTAGCTCAGGGCAGCTCCCGTTACTCGGCATCGCGGACATCCGAGAAGGCCTCGGAGCTTCCTAATGTTTATCCCGGGCTATGCTGTGTGACTTTATTTCGCACCCTCGCGCATATCCGGCAGGGCTGCCAGGAGGGGGAGGAGAAGCTCCCGAGTGCCCGAAGATTCAATGAATCAGAATACGACACATAAACGTTAACGTTTACAAAGCGTCCGCAGCTACAAAGGGTTTCCTTCCTTGCGCGGATCTACATACGGCGCTGGGGGTACAGGGAGGTACGGGGGGTTACAGACCGAGCAGCAGGGGTGTTCGCACCAGCCACCCCCCTCACGACCCTCCCCATCTCGCTTACCTACGGGGCTGCTTCCATCGACGGCGACGCTTCTACTTCAAAGCGGACCGCGTATTGTTACGGGAAGGGTTGCCAACTCTTTCGGAATGCCCTCTCCATGGATGAGAAGGACATCCCCAACTGTACCCCGGCCAGAGAGGGGGGGCAAGTGGAGGAGGAGTTGTACTCTCGTCTTTGGGATTGCATCCCTGCGATCTTCCTCAATTTCTTTTCGCACATCCCCCCTCCGCCCTCCTACTCCTGCAGTATCTCAATGCGAAACTAGTGCCTATCGGTTGAGAACACTCTGAGGTAGAAAATCAATTTGCCGCCGAGGACTAGGGAGCTTTCTTGGCATCCGATCAGTCCAGCAGTTCGCTCCCGGAAGCTGGTATTATGTCCAGCTCGCACCTACCAGCTCAGCTGCACCAGGACAGGCGCCGCGGTCACTTTGTGAACTAAGCTGGCTTTGCCCGCTGTTTAATTAAGTCCTGCCTAGACTGGACACTCTCGACCGGACAACCAACCCCCCCCCCCCCCCCACGTGAACGAGCTGCAGTTCAGCCCCCTTAGCAGGGCGTTTCGCGAGGGACATGCGAAACCGAGCTTCACCGACAACCAGAGCAATGCGACACTTCGCCCTGGCAAAAATGCAATTGGCAACCTTCGCCGGGAGTCCGGTAGTCGCTCCAGCGGAGGAGGGTGGAAAAGAGTTTCAATTAAATCGCTTGCAGACTTAGGGGCTGCTTTCCAACGAAAATCTCCAGGCTGAGCTGTCACGTGACCTCGTATCCCGTTCCCTCCGAACGAGCGACGATTTTTTCAGCTCTCTTGTAAACCAGCTTTAGGTCGCGATAGGATCGACCGCGCAACTTTACTGCCACGCGTAGGAATTTCCTCGCGCGCGAATCACTCGCCTGTAATACGATTGTTAATGCGCTGATGAACGTCGGCCATTCTCGATCCGTCCTATATGCGGCGTCCGGCGCCCGGCGTCGCCGTGCAAGTACCAACCCCTTACGTAAAAATAGATGCACAGCCAATACTCCGTGTTCTATATGCTTCGCTTGTTCCTTCCATCCTTCCTTTCGTTTCTCTTTATACTGCAGGCCTATATAGACATATATGTCTGTAGCTATCTATATCTACGTCAATAATGGATTTTATAGATAATTTTATTATCTATCCTTTACACCTCCATATACGCATATACAGTTGCGTATATGGATAGAGTCTATATAACACGTGGGACCGATATTCAGGACTTCCAATTTCCTTGGTCAGTGTAGCTCGCGCAGCGGAAAGGAAGAAAAAGAAAAAAAAAAAGGCGAGTAAACGCTATTCTAGCACAACCGTGAAATCGAGTATAAGAGAGCGGTGGGGCAAACGGGGGGGGGGGAGGGGGAGGGGGGTTGGTGGATGCGTGGTACGTCGTCAACGCCGCCGGTAGAATTTCTCGGTTACCTGACTATACGTGTGCATAATATTATGCCAAGCGGACGGGAAAAATATTCCGCGACGCGAAAGTAAAACGAAGAATAAAATGCAAAAGCTTATTTGCATGCGCAGTGAAATAGCAAATAGGTTGGGGGTGTTGGTGGCCCTGCCGATATGGATTCTGCGCGTACCAACCTCATAATGTAAACTCCGTACTACCCTCTGTAACCTTTTACTTGGGCGTCCACTTGTCGCTATCCCCCCCCAGTCGCCTTGCGACAATTCAAAACGCACTCGACCGTCGTCAAGTTGCCGTCTTGACGAAGAGGCTCCTCCTCGGGGTAATCACACGTGTCTGAAAGAGAAGGAAGCCCAGGGCACCCACTTCCGTTGGTCCGGACCTTAGCCAGCTCTTTCCCGTGCAGCTACTACGTCACTGCGCGTTTCAAAGACTCAAATATTTCGAATGCCTGCGTCGACGTCTAGGCCGCCGCCGCCGCCGCCGCCGCCGCTCGCTATCGTCGCCACCGCGAACTATGGCGACCTAATCGTATTTCATAATAATGCCGCGGGCCACGGGTATATATGTATACGATAGGAACGTCCGGAGACGGAGGTTACGGAAGGCTCCCTTTTGGAAGGGTAAACAAAGAGCACGTAAGAAATACCGCGCCTCCGTTACACACGCTCCGGAAATTTCCACGGCCGGAATTTAGATGAAATTGCGCGAATTACTAGGCGCCGAGTGGGTTAACGCTCGTTAGTGTTTCTCACCCCTCCCTACGTTATCAGACCTCGAGCATCCGTTAACGCCATGCGAAAATTTCGCCAATAAATTCGCTATCTCTGTAAAATAGTAAGGTTATGTATGGGACATATATATATATATATATATATATATATACACGCACACATAACGAAAGATAATTACAAACAAATACTTTCTTATTTAATTATACGCACCGTGTGACATGGCCTTTCTATGCTTCTAGCACGTTAGAGACTCTGGAATATAGATATAGATCAACTTAGAGACTGTTATCGTCAGTGACACCAGAGCGGACACGAAACCGGTATTTAGAACCGATTTCGGAGCGAAGGACACGCGTGTGCTGCCGGAATAGAGAAAATGGCTTGAAGCAGAGCCAAGAGGAAAAGATAGGGAAAGAGAGGGAAAGAGAGAGCGAAACTGCACATTAGGTATAATGACTACGGTACATGGTAAATAAATAAAGTCATACGTAACAGGCAACCCGTCATTAGGATGGTGTCACCCTCGTCGAGTGGCACCGGCAATCCTGACGCCTGGCTCGGATGTCACTGCCGGGAATCAAGTTAGACTCTAGGCCACCCCTAAACCACCCCTAGACCACCCCTCACACATTATCATCGACGCACAGTTAACCGTCCATACAGTCCATTATCGAGGATGGTTATTGCTATGCCTTTATGCCTTATGCCTTTTGGGATCCGCGTTACGGTCGCGCGTGCCGCAGTCCAAATTCCGTTTTATGTTTCGTATTACCCAGCCTTTTTTTTTTTTTTTTTTTTTCGAAACCTCAAAACTTCGCAGTTAGTCAATATGCACGACTGAAAATGGTTTGAGGTTATTTTTGTGTACCTCGTAATTTTGGAGGTGATTGCGTAACAGGATAAACTTCCGACAGCCAGTATATTCGAAGCTTTTAGAAATTGATGGGAACAACTCAGCGGTCCTGTGACACGTACGTATGTGAAACGTTTCATCTGTATATGGTCGATGAAATCCATATTGGCTCTGGAAATTTCATTGGGAATTGTAGTCGATAGTCATTAACGGCTCGTACCGCGTACGGGATAACGATTATGTTTCGGCTGTAATCATCGGCCGCGATTGTCCCAATCATCCGCCCCAGTAAAGCCCCAGGACGATGACGTCACAGGACCAGCCTGGGTCGCCAATTTCGGATTGAGAGTTAGCGTCACCATTCGCCTTTTATGACCTGCTCGCGAATAGCTCAGAGGCCTTTGTAGAGTTACGAGTCCATCTAGACTTGGCCCCCCTCTCTTGGGGGGGTGGTTACACGAGATCTCGACTAAGACGCGGAATATCTTGATCCGGCAATTATGGTATTCGTGCAATTCGCGGCTGAATCTCAAGGGTTGAAAGATCCCCTGTATTCGGAGGGGAAAATTTCAGAAAGGGTAGTTTCGGTCTGAGACGCCAGGCAAACCAAGACGTTCGCGGTTACTGGGCTAAGGGTAGGTGGGGGGAGGAGGGGGGGAGGTAAGCGTCGGCGTCCTACGATAATTAGAGGAACCGCAAGCCCTAAACATCGCCGCGAGGAGCCTCCGGGATGATGACGTTGGAATTGTATAGGAAGGGATTCCGGAATCGTGGAGAAGCCGCGATCAGCAGCGGGTCCTTGGAATTTTCTCGCGGTAGCACCTGGGTCGGTTAACGGAAAGACTAAAGGCAAACGGGTCGGGAGGGTCGAGGCGGCGTCCAGGAGCACAGAGGGTGGATTTCAGTTAAAGTTAGGTTTCTCATGTAGCCATACGGCAGGACCACCATCCTACGTGGGATTTACTATTGACTATTTCAGTAGGGTTTAGGACCCTTGGGGCTGCGGGTCGCGGGCGCGGAAACGCATATATTGAATTAGTAATACCTAAGGTCTTAGCGAAGGGTCTTGTAAACTATAATTGCATTAATTGCGGTGATATTTTGGGCTCAGGTGCTCTCGCCGTGGCGCGCTTCGGTAATAGCTGCCATTATCATTCCTGCTACTCCGGATGGATCCGGAGGCGTTCGGTTCCTCCATGAATTATTCGAGGACTCCGCGACGTGTTCGCGGTCACATGATACTCCGAGTCAAGCTGCGGCAATATGGCGAGAGACACCCATAAGTGCCTCCGTCTTTGTGTACATGTATATCTGTACACATGGGAAGAGCCATAATACCGCTTGCAGGTTATAGACTCTCGAGGAAGAATCCAGAATGAGCAATAAGGATAGCTGTAGTAACTAGACATGGCTATAGCCTGACATCCTGCGGATGCTCTCGATTCCAAGATGGATCCTTCGAATTCTAGCCTCTGGCGTATTCGAGACGCGGACTTCTCGACGCTCCCACGGAATGCAGCAATTGATTATCACACTCCTGCATATTGATACTAAGGCGCGTCACGTGACACACGGGCCATATCCTCGCCCCACACCGTCCGGGGATACTAATGACACCCGAGATACTCGTGCCTCGAATACTTATCCAGAGGATGATATTGGCCCGACGCGAGATTAATGCTTGACCTCCTAACGTGACTTTTTTCTACTTCCTTCGTGACGTCTTCAGCCATTAGGAATCACCACGTGCCACTGCACCGTAGTTAGTTTCGAATTTGCCGCTGGCGGAGCCACCGTACGGCGGCGACCCCAGCTCTTGCCTGGACGTCGGATGATTCTCTCGCTTAATAATCCCATCGACTGGATGCGTCGCGCCCCTACGGATTCTCGGTCCATCCTGCGTCCCGCAGTAGGAGCTGACGTCGTTCGCATCCTCGTAGGCGCAGGGTGCAGCAGCCAACGGAACACGGCGAGCACACATTCTCCCTGCGCTGCAGCACCCTCCTACCTCGGTTATTGTTCACGTTAATTGATGCGTTATGTTTGATGCCGTTGTGATAGCCATTGTACGCGGGGGTGTCCACTGATAACTGAGTTACCGACTGCGGCGGCCAGAGTGCACTCAAACCTAATTATCTCGACCCGCCGATGCGGCTCTGCCGCAATGCGTTCCTGCGTGCATTTCCGCCGCGTTTACCTAGGCCCTTTGCCGCAGCTTTTTCCTTTCGCAATTCATTACCTGCATTTTATCTGTCTCGGTATGGATGTCGGACATGTTCTAGGTATCCGGTTTGTCCTGCAACGTGCAGGCAGGTGTACCGTCACCGAGTACCGGAAGTCTCGAGACTTCATCTTCTAGTTCGTAGTCGCACGATCGCCCTTGGGTAGCCGTGTGAGTCTTTGTTTTCGCTATGCTCGCAGTGCTAGTGCTGGTCCAATTAGCCACGCTGGTTTGCCAGGGGGTGAAGAGGGGAGGGAAGTTACTTCGAAGGAACCATAAACTCCAATTTATACGCCTCGAAGGTACAGCCGAAACGGAAGCGCGCCACGATAAATTCTCAGATTCAATTCTTGGGGCCCACTTTGGCGGAATTGAGAAGCGGCCTTTTAAGGGCCCGCGCTTTGGCTCTGCAGCACCGCGAAGGGGAAGAAATCTCCTCGTAAAATGCACACAGCCAGAAGGCGGCGGGGACCCGGTGCGCTGTCCAAGATACTCTTGACCACGTGGCGCTATAGCAGCGCCAGTAAAGGTGGCGATAAAGTATCGTCAGTGGCCTCTTGGATCTTTCATGGCTACAGCCTCGCCAATGACTTTGCCAATGATTCACAACCGAATGCCGAATCCACTGATCATTTGACTTAGATGCTGATGTCTGATTGTGGAAGAATTAGTTTTCTACCGAGGTAACGTTCCGGGGAGTCTTCTTACGGGTCCTTTGGGTGTCTCAAAGATTGGCAACCGGAAACAGAGAGCGGGGTCAAGGGTCATTTGTATTCGGTATCAAGGAGGCGGCAAAGGGCCTTCTCGGCCAATAGGGAAGTGCGATCTTCTCGCGATCATCCAGGAAGGGTTGGTCAGCTTTGAGATCGGTTAACGCTTCTCTTCGTTAAGGATATCTGAGTAGAGTCCTGGGGTATCGGAGTCTAGCAAAGCCTCGGGAATAGGGAGGAAAGAGCTTTCGGGCGAATATCCTTCCAAGGGTGGGTGGGCCAAGAGTGGACCAAGGGTTAAGCCATTCCGCCCGTTCCTCTCCAGTGTCCGTTTACTTCATTACTGGCCGCGGCGCTACTGACCATCCTTCTCAGCTGTTCTCTCTCTCTCTCACACACACACACGCACACACACACAAACCTCTGTCTCTCGTCGCCATCGCCGCAAAGCCCCGTATAATTAAAGTTGGCCCAGCGTCTTAGATGCAAAACATACTTAGTAAGCTGAGCTTGCTCTCGACCCATGGCTCGCGAGGTGCCAAGCTCTGTAGCCTAGGGCTTGTTGGGTCCAGCTATAGAGGTTTCCTGCCTCCCCTAACGTCATCGCTTCTCACCGAATGGCTCTTCTCACTGGATCTCTTCCTACCTACGTGAACTGCTGATGGGTTTTCCAGTCCCGAAGTAGAACCCGACGTGGCTAACGGTTAGTTTCAACTTGAACTGTGGATCGAGTTTCCATCATCCGAAGTAACCAGCTTGAGAGCCCGATGGAAGACTGCCTTGCTAAACTGCTTCCTATAATGGGATACAGTATTTTGGAAATGGCGCTAAACTTATGTAAACTGGGACTGCAGGATCATCCGGTCGAATCGCAACTGTCAAAGTTGCCAGCTGTCGCACACACAGTGACTCCTGTTCACTCTGGATATCTTAGAGCATTAAGTTGATATACCGGAGATGACGCGAACGAAGCCCAGGCAGATGGCAGATTCACCTTCAAGGATCGATCGATGTTTAACGAGAAAATAGTGAGAAAATCCGTGCCTCGAGATAATAACATCGATGCTTTATAGACTAATAGGAAATAGGAGGATATATCGTGAGTGGCTTCCCAGGTGGAATCCATGATAGAATATGGCGCTGCCAGTCGAAGCTCTGCAAACCGAAAGGTGTCAGAGGATCTAGTCGTCGAGTCGTATCTCTCTGAGCGTCCCGTAGGTCTGGGTGCCTGTAGGAGGACCTCAGGAGAATGTGGATCCCTCGGGAAGACAGCAATAAAGTAATGGCCCCGGGCTGAAACGCCTTACATTCTCTAATATCTTGGTAAATAATGCCCAGGGCATCTCAACTGAACTCCCTGGGACCGCACCCAGTGGACGCGTTTACAAAGCCACGCGCGGCCTTTCCGCTCCGACTTTTACGTCGCGGAGTTGGTCCCTGCTGATTGTAATTACTCAGCTGTTAACGAGACGTCTAACGGAGATACGGAGCATGATGGATCACCGAAGGAGGACGAGTTACGAACGGCGTCGCGACGCTACTCTCATCAACGGGCGACGTCCATCCCTCCGTTTTTAGATCCCAGTACACACATGGACACGAATTGGTTCCGCAGGAAAGAATTGCTAATTGGCTCGACGAGTAGAATAAGCGAGCGAATGAGGTCAAAGGTAACGGGTTGTGGGTGATGGGGAGGGGTGGTGATACCAGGGGAAGGGAGAGGACAGCGCAAAGGGAGGGTCGGAAAGACAATCGCCCGATCAATTTCCTTGAACGTGTTTGGTCGTCGGGATGTGGAATTAAAGGGGTAGCAAGAGAAGCGCGAGCCGTTCTAGGCGATGGGGGAGGTACGGGGGGGGGGGGGGGAGGGCTCGAGGTGGCAGGGGTCAGGGGACAGGGGCACTGGTGGTGCAGGGGATGAGGCCGGCCCTCGGTAATTGTCGACAAATATTAATAACTGTGGCGGTCGGGGCGACGGGGCGCGATTCAAAGACTGGAAAAGCCCAGTCGAGGGTGAAGGCTGAACCGGTTATACTTGAGAGCAAATAATAATGCCTGGATGGTTTCGCGCACAGGGGTAGGCAGGCCGTCGACGTCGGTGTCGCCGCCAGCACCGACGACGACGACGACGACAGTGAGAACAGGATCGTAGTGGTAGTGGTAGCGATAAGATGGGGTGGGCTGATTGAAATTTTGAAACTCGCTTTGAGACAATTACGCGAGCTGTTTCTGCCTCGCAAAGATATTAGGTATCGTTCACTCGAGATTTTACGTTTTGCCGTTTCTAGAGCGGGGGGGGGGGGGGATTTAGAGCGAAGCTGCGAGGAAGATAAAGAAAGGTAGAAATGAAGAGCGAACGGGGACTCCCGCGTTATAATTCGAAAGATCGTTAAAAAGAGAACGAAGCCTTCCAGATGCACTCAAGAAGCCCTCCTTGGGCCCGTTCCTGGAAGCACTCGAGTACCGGACTTATTCATCGATGACCGGAGAACCCAGGAACCTGGTCAGCGTCGATAGACACAACCAGCCGGATTGGCAACAACTGTTGTCACATCCGCTCAAACCTTATGACATTCTCGCGAACCGGAGAATCTACTCATCCGATCGCTGTCATCCTCCTTCTGTGCCTCTTGACTGTACGACCACGTCCAGCCGGACGATCCTATGATAAATAATAAGGCTGTGGACACGCACTAGGTTGGCAGGGAGAAGTCGGGGGCCACACGACGTGTAACACAATACCCGGTAACCGGGATCTTGAATGCCGGGGCCGAGATCGGGTAGGTCGCCCGTCTTCCACCTGCCACCAGCTCTGACGACGAGTATAGCTTCTATCCCCTTTTTCCCCTTTTTTTATCTTATTCCTCCTGCTCCTTCTCTTCGTGGCTCTAAATAGTTTTCGATTATTGATGCCTTTTCTACTTTGCCTTGACTTTCTAGTCGGTCGGTACAAACCCAATCAGCACCCTCTGGCAGTGCCTCCTCTTACTGTACCTTCGTGTAGAGTTAGCAGGAACGCACTATATTTTAAATCGCAGGACTCGTCCCTCTTTGGCTAATTGAAATCCTTTCATGAAAACGAACCGGAACGCGTCGCGACGACGCGCGTCGTGCTCCTCTGGTTCGGGGATTCTCCACGTGGACAATTTAGCTGCAGCCGCTATATTCTCTTTGCTGGAAGTTTAATGCGGCAATCTCGGGGCGCGATAAAGAGTGCGGCAAACAAATGTGAAAGGGAATGGCCAAGTGGGTCCTCTGAGCTCTTGGGCCGCGCACGATTCTCACTGCGGTTACTATTATCATCTAGCATTGCGGACAATAGAGGGCCGAGTCATTAAGCTGAATAAACAGGGAGCCATCCGTATTCCCTGCTGGCTGTGAATGACTTTCGCAGGAATAAAGGGAATACGAGAAATCCTGCTGGTTTTCGAAAATCTTTAAACGTTGCCTGAGTCGTGTGAAAAAAAAATGGAATCTGACATTTTCAAGCAAAAAGTACAGAGTTCCTGGCATGCGACTCTAAGGAGGTCCTTGGAGATTCCTAGGAAAAGTCAGGACCTCCTGGAACAACCACTAAATATTACAGAAGCGTCCTACGTGACTTGATTGGAACAAGCGAATACAAGGCACTTTGCATATTCGGATTAAAAGGCAAACAGCCTTTTGTAAGAAATGGGACGCGTAGGGTGCGCAGATCCATTCCGGTTTGAAAGGAAATTTATGAGAATTAATATTGGCTCCCCTGTGAGGTTCCTCAGGAGGATCCGTAAAGTCACAGGACTCGAGGCATGCAGCTTACTCAATATATAAATATATTATATACGCTAACTCAACTTTAAGAATTTAATTCCTATATACTGTATATTTTCCGCGATCCCTTTTTCTTTTTATTCGCTTCCCTCGATCTTCACTTCCCTTTCTCTTTATCTCTTTCTTCCTATTTTATTTATACTCCGCGTTCTCGTGTCGATATTCGACGACACGCGCGTCCCAATTTCGCCCACCCCGTATAAGGGCACAATTCAATTTTCCTTGAGCGCCGGTAAGACACGTATTCGATAAAGATTAAAAAAAGAATCTCCATATACCACAGGGAACGCATCCATTCCACCCTCTCCCTTCTCTCCCTTCTCTCTCGATTCTCCGTCCTTTGCTCTTCGAGTGCGTCAGGACGCCCAGGTAACGGACTGGCGACTGGGAGCCTCCGCGACTCGTTCAATTTCGCCAACTCTTCGCTTTACGCTGTAATCGCTGCACCCTACTCGATAGAACCACCGACCCCTGGGAAAACAAGCTCTGTCGCGGATAGTCCTTGGAATCGTCTCGAAGTACAACGCGCACCCTCTTAGCAGATCCTATTATGAGTCCCTTCACGCGTTTCTTGAGGATCGACGTCGTCAGGGTGGCGACGTCGCTCGACATACGAACGGGACATACGGAATACGAAAACTTGGATGAAGGAGGGAAAAAGGTAGAAAGTCAAAGAAATTCGGAATTCACGGGGTGATACGTGTCGCCCGTTGACCTATCGAAGCGACGCGAGGCGTCGTATCGGCACGAAGTGAAAATGCTCATATAGTGACAAAAAATCACCATTAAGCGCTCGTATGTGTCCCAGGGGACGGACCCTACAGGAGGTATTAAACGCATAAACGTGATAAGCTAAAACACTCCCTGTCGATGCTCCACGGGGTCTCCGGTTTCCCTTCCGCACCCTCTACCCCGCCTACCCCACCTACCCCACCTACCCCACCTACCCCGCCTACCCCACGGTGCGTCCTCGACGAGCACACATGTCTACGCATACCGTAGCACCCTGTAACGTCCTTTTTTTTTTTGTAGGGTGAGGACATGGAGAAAAATGAAATATCACATGGAAACGTATTGTTCCCTATCAGGAAAATTCACTAGGTTCCTTCGATTGCTGGAATATCGTGTAAGGGTGGAGGTGATGAAAATAAAAGAAAAACACTAAAACTCTACGGGGTGTAGGATGGCTGTGTAAGCCCGAGGGGGAAAAAAAATGTCATGGGGTAGTAAGTCTCACCCCAGTCCGCGGCTGAGGTGGGGAGGGGGTAAAGAACTCTGAGTGAAAAAAAGCCGGCTTTTAGTTGAATAAACATTATATCGCTATCGGTGCTCCGCGCCGATAATCTATGTGTGCTTCGCGTTTGAAACGTATCGGCGGTTCAACGGCCTCCTAATAATTTCCATGGATCCCGTGCGTCGCAGTTGCTTTTTCCTGGTCGCTCTCGATTATGGACCCGAGGTAGGAAGATCTTGGTAAGGTCGATCGAAGGTCTGCCGATGTTTCGGAAAAATATGCGATATAAGAAAAATAAATGGAAGGAGCATAAGGACCGCGTCGCTGTGCGTATGCACAGGCGTCCCTATGAAATCGAACGTAAAATGCCAATTTGGACAGGAGAACCTGGGACCGTAACCTTTATTGGCCGTAACCGGAATCTGGGACGTTACTTCGGAGGTTAGACGAGAAGGTCGAGGAGGAGGGAGGCGAGGAGGTTTAACCGAATAAAATGAATCGCGTTTGTTGGCAGACCTTAGCAGTATGTGCTGATAATGGTGATGGTGTTGGTTGCTGGTTTCTGGTTGGTTCTCGATGGTCGGTGGTTGGAGGCGCGAGGACTCTGCAAAGCCCGAAAAACGCTGAGCTAGATGGTTATCGTCGTAATCGTGGGCAGACAGATAAAATAAAATAAGCGGCTTCTAATGTCGGGTTATTTTTTTAAATGGCCTCCGCTGCACGAGCGAAAAAAAAGAAGTTGAGGAACCGAGACGGTCGAAGAAGGGTTAGGAGGACGTTTTAGGGCCGTCCTACTTACGGAGAACTCTCGGGGGTGGATAATAGACGTTAACCACCGATATCGTCCTCGGAACAAATGAAAAAAAAAAACAAAAAAAAAACTGAAAACTCATCGAACCTAGACAGAATCCAGAAGAGCCAGAGAGGAGAATGCACGGGGATACTCTGGCAGGACACAGCGGATTACGTGGATGCTCCTGATGTTAGCGGCTCAAAAAATTGGTAGAAAATACAGAAATTCCGAAGGTTGGCATCCCCTTCGATTGCCAGGGGTTGGTACTCGCGCCGTTGACGGGCCACATAATCCTGATATCTGTCCGTTTTCGGGCAATAAAACACGCGTCCTATACAGGCTGTAGCCCCGAAAACTGCTGCTGCCTTTTGCCGATAAAGGAACGCGGTAAAGATACCGATCCCATTGCTTTCACTACCCCATCCCTCTTTCTCCATCCGAGAAAGTGGCCCGCGGTCTGTACCTACGAAGACTCCCTACCCTTCGCCGACCATAGATCTGCTAGTTGGCCAGTTTTATTTCATTTGAAATTGACTTCGGTCAGCAATTGATTGCCGAATCTCAGCCGAAACGGATAAGACACTCGTGCGATCTCTCACGCCATTGAGAAACTGAATCCCCGGATTCGGTAGGTTTGGATATTACGTTCCATGCTGCGTAATAAGATCCTGGTCTCGAATGACCCACGGTCATTCAGGGGGTAAATATTTTCATATTACTTTACTCGCGTAACTCAAGCACTGCAAATCTGCTTGAGAATAAGTCCACGTCTTGTGTCCGGAGACCACACAGATCTTTTCGCTGCAGTTCTTATCTCTGCTGTCCACTCGGCTGTTCCTTATCGTCTTATTCTCTTTGTTCTTCGTCGGTTCACTTTGGATAATTTTGAAAATCAACTGAACCTTTTGCATCTTCCAAAGGAGAAATGGAAAAAGTGAAAAAACAAAGATAGAGGAAGATCGATCCGATATACGATTTAGCTGGACGATTGGCTGACTGAGAAGCCCAGAAGGGATGAAATTCCTTTGAATCCATATCCCATTGCGACTCGAGCGGAAGATGGATGTAAGAATAATATGTAAAAGCGAGAAGCTTTTGAGTTTATATTGAAAGCAGGCTCGGAGGCTACGCGTGGGGTTATGAGGGATGCTTTTTTTTTGGTGGTAAGGGATGAAACGGTTCTAAGGCTGGGAAGCGGATAAAGCTGACCCTCTCGGGATGTTTCTACTGGCAAACTGGATTCCGATGACCGATCTCCATTTCCATATGGCCAGGGAAAAAAAAGTAGGGGAGATAGAAGGAAAATCCAGGGCGAAAAGTTGTCACTGCGAAATTGATATTTGAACGGAAAGCAAAAGAGGGACGAGTGAGAGATAACCTAGAAATCCCTAGCCCTTAAATTCCCTCGGTTAAATTTCATCCTTTTCATCTGCTTCTTCCTATTCTCATCCCTTTTTAACACCCTTTTTCGGACAATCGAACGGCCTGCGAGACACACGCCCGAATTAGCATTCCACAGGATGCACGCTCTAACTACTATCGACGTTGCTCGAACTATAATCATCCCAGTGGTACGGGTTAAGTGTAATATTATTCAGCAGACGGCTTTGTATGGATATCGGGCCGTAGAGCACAGATGCTGTTCCTGGGCAGAACAACGCGGAACAGGTTCTCCAGTGGGTGCCTAAGAACCCCAATTGTGCCAAAGAGAGGGTTGCGCCCAGTTAAAGGACTCATCCTGGGTTACAGATTTCCGAGCCAAGCCCAAGATACGATCCAAAGCAGATCAACCTGTCGATCCATACTGCCGATCATTCGAAATGGACACCCGCTAGAAAAGTATCAGGAATATAAGCGTAGTTAGAGAGTCGAGAGTAGACGAGAGTTTTTGAACGTTTAACGAACCCGGTGCCCAGAGGTGCCCGGGGGTGCCCAGAGGTGCCCAGAGGTGCCCAGAGGTGCCCAGGGGTGCCCAGGGGTGCCGGGGGTGGGACTCCCAGGCCCGATATTAATTTTCCCGAAGAACCCGGTCATTCTTAGCAGCGCCTCGGGCGTCGGGACGGTTGGTGCAGGTGGCGGGAATGGTCAATATAACCACAAAATGTAAATCATATTGCTATTCCCGTACTCGGGGCCGGAGCCTCGCGTATTAAATACAGTCGCCGCTGGCGTAAGACATGCTGTGTACAACCGCTTATATTAGTTTGTACAGGCCTGATTAGATTCGGCCATGTTGCTACTGGCTTTTGATTGTTTGCAAGACAACGCGTTGAGAGATAGGGTTATCCTCCAGTCATTCGAGGGCCACCGTCTATAGTGTAGTAGGGGTCCTGCGTGTCGTGGCTGCTGCAACGTGCCTGTATTCCTCTTTGCATACCTCCTGTGGACAATCCAGGGGTAAAGCAGTTTAACGAGAGATACGTCAAATCATAAAGTCTTGACGATAGCGAGACGACGTCACGACGGAGAATGAACGATACTCCAATGTTCGTCGGGTCTGTGGAAATCGACAGGATTGAAAGTCGATCGATATATGGGATAGGGAGATAAATATGCATATACTGGGTGTACTTGATAATCGGAATGGAAATGACGGATCAGTCATCGAATGATCGATTCGTGAGGGAGAGTCTATCTGTGATCTCTAGAACGAGGAGGACAACAACGTGGGGAGTCCCGACGTCCAGCATCCAGGGTCCAGCGTGTGGAGAGCGACAGCGGGTCGCGGGTCGCCGGGATCTCTGAGTGAGCGCACAGCGGTAACTGATGTGTTGTGACGTGCCTGATGAGAGGCTGCTCTCTGTTGACTGCATTATCTAATGGACCACCCTTCCTGGACCTCCAGTCTCCAGCTCCAGGTTATCCCTCGGACCCCTCCGAGTACGATCGCCACTTGGTCTATCTTCGATCTGCATCGGGTCCGCCTGAGATCATCGACTAGAACGAGAGTCTGAGAGAGGGGATTCGTTGAGCGAACGATAACTCCTGCGGATTACCTTTATAATTGATGCTGCAAGTTCAACGGGGTCGCGTCCTCATCCTATTCTTGGTCCCCGAGGAAGCTGAGAAAAATCGTCCGATGATCGGCACTGGGCTGTAATCACTCTGCGCGCTCTAGACCCGACGGTGTCTTGTGTTTTGCTTCGCGCAACTTTAACGGCTGCGCGCCTCAGTTACATCCCAGTAAGAAGGTAGAAAAAGTTGAAGAGACACGATGAAAGAGAGGAGAGCGAGAGGAGGAGGGACTCCGGGCACAGAGGGGCGGGAGCGATCGGGAGGTAGAGGAGAAATAAAAAGAATGAAGAAGGAAGGAAAGAAAGAGGGAGCTCGTTCCATCCGGAGGAATTATTGACCCTGATCCAAGAGCCATAGTCTCTGCTAACTAAAAGTAATCGAGCATCTCCTGCTCGCAAATCATCCGCGGCATAAAGTCTCCTCTTACGGCCGTCCGCGTTCCGGCCTCTCTTGGTTGGCCTGCGAAAGACTCGACCGAGTCCTCAGCGGTGATCATGGAAAAATAGTCATGTCTTCGTTCTCCCATCTTCTTCGGGGGTATCGAGGAGTCTAGTCGTAGGTAGCCGTTGCGGTAGGTTCTAGTTGGAGAGCCGGGAAGGAGGGGGAAGGGGGGTGAGCAACGTGGCCGGGAGAGTCAAGAGGGAGTCCGGACGTGGAAGTTCGGGAAGTCGTGGACGACGGGAGGTCCAGTCATGAACGACGCGGCGTCGCGGCGGACATGCTGGAGGAGCGAGAGGGCTCACTCAAGAGTCTCGACGCACGAAGGGAAAGGACGGGCAATTCTTTGCCGGTTCGCGTGCATCCTTAGTATGCAACGTATGCAGTCGGTTGTTACCGAAGGAGTGGTTTGCCGGGCGGCCAATGGCGAGTGCTCAGGCTAATTCTAGGGTGCCGCCACCGCGCCATCTTTGCATCATAATGCTGCGCTCACGGTCCCTCTACCCCTGGTCTTCCTCTGCCTCCACGGATTCCCTCCCTCCCTCCCCCCTCCTCACTCCTCTCCGTCCACCGCTCCCGCGAAGGGACCTGCTCGGAGGGCGGCGGAAAGATCTTTGAGTATTATTCCGTGCGGCGAGAGAGAGAGAGAGAGAGAGAGAGAGAGAGAGAATGCAAGAGAGAGCCCAAAGAAGGGCCACGGACGGCGAAACGACGAGACAGTGAGAGATAGAATGGCGAGGAGAGCCAAAGGGTTGTCTGCGCCTTGTCTGCCGGGAATCAATCACAAACCAGAGGTTCTCAACGATCCTCTCGGTCACTTTGAGCCAATCGGAGGGCTCAGTGCGTTAACCCATCCTTTTGCAATAACATTGAAGTATCGTCGAACCTACCGATCAACGGGGGCAAATATTACCCATAATCCTTAAAGCTATCGCATAGCACGTGTTTGGATTCTACGATCCTGAGAGCAGGACGATAGGCGCCTATAGGCGATGCTCCAACCACCTTTACTGCTCTCTCGGCTAGCGATAGTCCCGACGCTATTCCGGCGAGTAACGTCGTAAGCGCACGACGCCCACGGCGACGCAGCACCTACGCCTGGCTACCATCTCCTGTCAGAGAAAGTAATCTTAAACCATACGTGCACGCCGCTACCGCTTCCTCTCGCCACTCATCAGGGAAAGGACCTCCGCGATGTCAAGGCCGTACGCGTCGGCGTCGGGACGCTTCGCGAATCCGATCGCTTCCCTCGGCCCCGAACAAAAGGAGAATCAGGCCGCGATCCTGAATTCTTCCTCGAACAGCCTCGATAACGAGCGTACCTAGTGGTCCAGGTCGGGAGACAAATTCATTCGAGTGGTTCGAGAGGACGCAAGATCACTCGGAGTCTACGACTCCTTTGTGCAGCAGAATATCCAATGGCCACAGCCATCAGGATGATGGTCCAGCAAGAATCAGGATGATAGCCGAAGCTGCGGAACGAGACGCGCTCCTCGTCCTCTCGTCAGTCACGTTCGTGACGAAGGAACTTTTTTGTTGGGACTCCTCGTCTTCTCTGCATGTCGAAAGGGCCCAACGCGCGGGGACTTACTGCTGCCAACTCGCAAGAAAATCGTACGGAGGATGACGTATTGCTCCCTCCGACTGCGCCTTGAGATTTCGCTCTGTTTCGCGGTTCGAACCTGGTGCCACCGATTGGACCAGGGATGGCACCAGTGGGGAAGGAAGAGGGGTAACGATCAAAAGGGATAAAAGGGATCCTCCATCTGGACAACAAAGCGCGCTTCGGCACCGGCTCATCCAGTCGACGTGGCGTGGCCGCGCCGTGGCATCAAAAATACTCTGGCAAACGCACAGGACACAATGGCCGGACGCGCCGGTTCACAATGACGGAAAATAATTAAAGCGAGCAGAAGGAGAGCAGCTCAAAGGGGCCGCGTCGGGGACGGCCAATCGAACCGATCGCTGTGCATGAGAATGTTCACCCGTACGCACACTTATTTATCCTCCCCCTCCCAGCCCCACCCTCCTGCTCCGGCCCAATCCCCTCTGGTCATCTCTCTCTCTCTCTCTCTCTCTCTCCGTATTTCTCTTCTCGACTTCATTCTCTACATGCACGGTGCATCTACTTTATGTAGCGCGATCTCGACACGGCTTTGAGGTTAAACTGAGGCGAAACGACGGACAATGCGACGCCCTCGCTCGCTTACTTCTTTCATTCATTATTTCCTTCTCAAAGTTTCTTTTCTGACTTCCTTTATTCCCGCACTCGTCACTGCGTCCAAGGCGACGTCCTCCGGTTTGACAGAATCCTCGAAGACTGCGCGAGGTCGCGATCGATCATCGGCTTGAGGTCAAGAGGGAGGAAGGGGGCGGGGGTGAAGGAGAAAAGAATTAAAAGGTAAAAGGCAAAGCTGAAGGGACAGGTGAGAATTGGATCGTAGCCGGTAGCCACTGAACTATCAGACCCCTGCCTGGAGGCTAAGCGCGACTTCTAAGGCCCCCTGCACTGAAACCCCTGGAACCCCCTGCGGTCGAATGATACGCGGAGATAATTCGAAGCGTGGTTGGATCCTCGACAGGGTTCCACCACCTGGGGACACAGGGTTCGTCCTAACGATCCTCCTGGCACGCGTCCATCCCGCAGAGATCATCGCGCCGTATCCTAACGCCGTTCCTCTTCTTGTTTTGTTGCAGTGGCGTATCAGAAGCGACTGAAGAAGGAGCGTCGGGCGAGGAAGCGTCTTCAGGATCAATTGGATCTGGAGATCAAGAGGCGCAATCAGCTGGAGGACGCACTCAAGGCCACAGGCGCCTCGTCCGAACAAGTCAGGGCGATCACAGGTAAGAGACTCAAGCCAACGGTCTTATCCGCTTTACGAAGTGGATCACAGTAGTTTGAGAACATTGAACAAAAAAAAATACTTTTAAAATAGTCCAAACGGAACCGCGGAGAATATCCAAGCCTCGAGGCCAATTCGCCTAATCTCCAAGGAGAAATTAATTAATTCGTCAGACAGAGCAAACAGACTGACACCCGGCAGAATACGATTCCTTACTTCGCCAGCCGCCCGCGGGCCCGGGGGGGGGG
>JASANN010000420.1:303720-325983 GCA_031762395.1 Calameuta pygmaea
GGGGCAAATCCCCCCCCCCCCCCCCCGGCAAGCAACCACCGTCGCTTCCGTCAGCGCCATCCCTCCTCCTCTTGGAACGGCGCTGCGCGTCTTGCTTCTTGTCTCAACCCCATTCGAGCCAAATCTCTCGGCCTCTCAGCCTCCCTCCCTGTCACTACCAAACTCAAACACGAAACCCTTTAAGTGAAATCTCTTATTCCGATATATAACGTTTCGTAGAACCTTGCCGTTTTCGCCGGCTGATTAACCCTGTCAGTGGCAGGGAGTCGCGATATTAATTTCAAATCAAACGAAACGGGAGGCCACGGCTCACCCTTGCTCGATGGCGCCAGATATAGGCGTAGGTAGAAAGTCCGCGGGTGGATCGCAGAATGAAATTTGCCTGAGGAACCCTTAAGGAATTACTTAAGTTACTTGCGCAGCGCGATAACGAGTCCTTGATTTTGTTTGCAGAAAACGTGACGGCGGAAGCACGCACGAGCACGGAACCACCCGAGGAGAGTCCAGTGCATTCGCAGACGCAGCAGCAACCCTCCCAGCAGCAACAGACGCCGCAACCCCTTCAGCAACAGCAACAGAGCCAGCAGTATCGGGAAAGTCAATCATCTCCGGAGAAACACGCATGGGGATACACGGGACTGGACCTCGGGCAAGCATCTGCATTTTGGCAGAGCTACCAAGGTCAGTGCTGGTCCAGGATAGATCCAAGTAAAAGAGAAAGAGAGAGAGAGAGAGAGAGAGAGAGAGAGAGAGAGAGAGAGGATGAAGAAATAACAGAGTAAAAGGCTACTCGACTGGACATTCGGAAACACGGCCGAGAGCGCTAATAGCCGAACCGCATTATTTCTAATACGCGCGTAATTCACGTAGGCTGCGAAAGCTGCTCAATTTTTCTCATCTTCCGAGCGACTTGACTGATCCCCCCGATTATACGAGAAATCCGCGAGAGCCGCCAGGCGATTTCGAGCGCGAGCGAGATCGACTAGGGCGATGATGACGTCGTCCGTGACCACAGTTGCAGCGTCGACGTAGTCGCTTATCGCAGAAAATAAATTATTCGGAAGATTTCGCGGGGGCAATCAGCCCCGCGCAATAACAACCCTGTAAACGGGATGGGCGGGCAACACGCATTTGAATAGGGTCGTCGAGCCACCCGGGCATCATGATGCGGAATCCATTTGCAATAAACAACGGAGATTTAGAGTAAGAGAAGGGTGCAGAAGGTGGCTGTAGTAGCGAAAGGGCGCGGAGGGTATAGGATGAGCTGGGAAACCGGGGGGGAAGGGGGGCTGTTGCCGCTGCCGCTCAGAGGCCACCCGGGGGATGAGCGTCGTCTGAGGTGGGTACTTACGCCACTGAGGGGACGCCGGGGTCGCTGTGTCTTCGAGTCATGCATTCTATACGAGCAGTGACTCCCAATCGGCTACCAGTCTAGTGACCTCCAGGCGGCCTCTTCTTCTTGGGCAAACCTAAGAAAGCAAGTTGAGAGTCCCCTGGTGTAATGCAGAGTTTATGCACATCTCGCAAGTAAGGAAGGAGCCGTAATTTCCCCGGCGGCCGTCGCGGCTCTCGGTGGCGTTACCTATCTTCTCTCTCTCTCTCTCTCTCTCTCTCTCTCTCTCTCTCTCTCTCGTGCGCGTGCGCGCGCGCGCGCCTGATTCCTCCACGTTCGCATCAACATCAACATCCACACGTTCAACCCCGAACGACGCGGCACTCCGGCGCGCTTTAATATTCAGACTATATGCAATAATTTCGCAGCAACCATAACCTCCTCCGCCTCCTCCGCCTCCTCCCCGTTCGCTGTTTCTCCCTCGCTGGGCATACGTGCACGTACCAACCTCTGACGCACACCGAGATCCTCTTCCAGCTTCCTCCTCGCTCGGCGTCTCCCGAACCACCTCCGGAAAGTCTAGCGACGTACCTACGGAGCAAACACCCAGGACGCCACCGGACGTCTTGTACCCACCGAACGATCTACAGTCGCGCTGCTGCGTCCCTTGACTTTGCACTGCGTCGCTGCTCGGCACCTCGCGACCGCAATCACTCTAAATCGCCGGGCGGACTTAATATTTGATGGGCGGAGCCTTTGAAAATTCTTCGGAATTGAAATGATTACCCTGCCGCGCCGAGGTGTCAGAAGAGGGATGGGGTTATTTGCATCGCAGCGGCCCTGAACTCCCACGTCGGAGAATAAACCTTGGCAATGGATTAACGGTAGGCATCCCGACCAGGCCTCAGCCATTTCGACATCGGCCAAGCCGAGCTGATCGACATTCTGAACCTGAGCTTCTTGCTGGCCAAGTCCGACACTTCTTGCTTATCCGAAGCTCCGGTCGCCCAATAGCTCACTGATGCGATAGCCTAGGTGCGTGCGTACAGCCTGTGTTATTACGCGCAAGACAATAACCGGAGCTACCGTGATAAAGCGTAACGCGTTCACAGCCAGGATATAAAGGGGGCATGGGGGGGGGGGGGGAGGAAGATTCGAGAGAACGAAGGAAACGGAGAAAGGCTGAATGCCGAAGGAAAAAGAACAGAGAGAGAGAGAGAGACAGGAGCCAGGGGTTGCTGGTTTATATAGACGGTCCAAGGGGGTAGCAACGTGTGCTTCGTCGTTTCGAGTTAGGAATATTAGGGTTGTTTCACAAGCAGCGTCATCTATTCTTCCTAGCGTCGATTCTACACAGGGGAATATTTCGCGTCTTGGCTCGCACGTATTCTCACGTGCATTAACCGTATCCAGTTTCTTCTCCCTGAACCCGACGACGGAAGTACGTATATGCATATGGGAAAATTCACTCTCTGTTTATGATTTCGCGCAAGTGCCTGGGGGGATGTTCCGAGGTTGCTGATTTCCTTGGCTGAGGTTGGGAAGAATTTTTTTTTTTTCTTGATGCATAAAATAAATCAGTAATATACATATATTTATATGCAACACGCAGTGCCCTCCTGTACACCGTTACCGATGTCTCGTATTTCGTGTTTGATGCGTCGAGCCGCGAAACTTAAAATTAAAAAGAAAAAGCAGCAACTTTCGTGGCTCGTCCCACCCCCCACCACCACCCTTTCTGTCGCTTCTTGCAAAGCTACCCTATACTCGCGTTTCTACTCCGCGAGATGTATTATTAAAGCGGGCCGCATCTGCTGGCTTATTTTCATAAAAGTTCCTTCGGTTTCGCCACCCACCGCCGGGACACGGGTATTCCGCAAGGCCGTTTCGCTACGTTCTCTTTTTTTTCTTCTTCTTCTTCTTCTTCTTCTTTGTAAAAAGCTCATAGCACACAAAGATAAATTTGACATTGTATCTTTGCGAAATCGCGTGCAGCGCGTATCTTAAGTAGAAGATAAAAGGTGAAGCTCCCCCAAAGGTGAAGCTGCTGCCAGTCGATTTGGCGAAGCCCGTTGACTCGAGAATATTCGAGGGAGACGTAGAACAAGGGTAGGAAAAAGGACGGAGGGATGAAACGGTAAAAACGTATAAAAAAAAAGGAAAAAGAGAATGCGGCAAGATATAATTCCCGCCTGCGGAAATTTGAAATTATAAAAGCGATTCGAAAGCGAGAGGGCACGCGGGGCATTTTTTTTTTGGGCTTTTTGTGTCTCCTGTGCCTTCTTGATTCATACAATTTCACGCTCGGCTTGACGCTCGAGAGCGGCGTGCGCGTCGCGACGCCCCCTCCCCCTGGCACGCCGTCTCCCTGTTTTACATAAAGATCAGAGTATTAAAAACGCAGGCTACACGGAATCAACCCTCTAGCATCTAGCTGCCTCCTGCGATCCAGCTCCGTCCCTCCCCTCGGCCACCTTCGTCCTCGAGCGTCTTCGGCTTCCTTTCTTCGTCGTTGCTTCCTCCTCTGCCTCCTCTCATCGAGTATTCTGCTCCTCCTCCTTCTTCCCCTCCCTCTCCATCTTCTCCGAGCGAGCAGCATTCAAGCAATTACTGCTCTCTGATATGATACTTAAATTGCCTTTTTCTCCGTCCGCGCAAAAAGAATCCGTACACCCCTTTTGAAGGGCCTCCACTCGATTATCCGATATCGGGAATAGAGTGGGTGGCAACGGGGGGGGGGGGGGGGCGGGGGCGGGGGGCTCTCTTAATAAATAAAGATTTGAAAATTTCACGGCGTAACGAAGCTCGCATCTCGATCTAGCCGAATGGCCACAGTGGATCAGGATGAGACCGAAGGTCAAAGGACTAAAATCGATATGCCGTCACCCAGAGGATCGATAACGGATCGATTCTATCAAGAATCCTCCTTAGCAGGCCGCCTTGAATATCGTAACTAATACAAATTGCCTATGTACTCGGGTCCATAAAGGTATGGATGGTTCGATGGGAGACGTGAGCTATTGCGAGAGACGATAGCTCGACGACCTCGGCGCCATAGCTCGTCTAACAATACGACAATTTTTCTAGGCATCGAGACGCCCTCGAGACTCTCGTCTCGACCCGGCAGTCATCTTCTCTTTCTTTCTCATTCTTCCTTATACGGAAGGTTTATTTTCTCTGTGTTTATATCGGTTTCTCGATGTTGAGAGAATCCTGAGCTCGACTCTTCTCTATAACGTCCTCTCTCTCTCTCTCTCTATCTCTCTCTTTCGAGTCAGAGACGCCTTCTCTCTCTCTCTCTCTCTCTCTCTCTCTCTCTCTCTCTCTCTCTCTCTCTCTCTCTCTCGCCATCTATCTGTATCTCCTGGCCGACGCATTGTCGGAGTTAATTACGGATAAACGCATCGTCATAGAAGGCCCCCGGCTCTCAGTCAGGCCCCGAAAAAATTGGGCCTCAATGCCCCCGCCACAATACCAACCGTTTAGGTCTCGGTCTTGTTTGAACCGCTCTGAAATTGTTTCCATTGTCCAGACGATTTGTCAGGGTGTAAGACGGTAGCGAAACTATTAGTCGCCCCTTTTTCGATTGGCTTATTCGCTCGAATTTTTCAGCGAAATTACCTCCCCGCGATCGACCATTCGTATAGGTACAGGCCCATACGAAAAGGGTTGCTTCGCGAAATCTCACAGTTGGCCTATCTCGTCCCAAGAGTGTACTCGGGGTAAATACTATTGAGCACTGTGAACTGGAACCGCAAGAGGGTTAAATCTTCCTCAGCCCATCCCTGGGACCTTGATAAGGATTCTCACTTCTGGGAAAGCATCCCTTTTCTTTGCCGACTGATAGCCATACACGCGTAAACGCCTTTCCTCTTAATAGGCACGAGATTCGTCCCTTCCAGATTCCCGTGTTGCCAGCTCGAGCCCTCGGCGACCCCACCAGCCCTTTATCACGAGCAGTTAAATTGTCATTTGGATATCAAAGGGACAGAGCACAGCCGGCGCTGCGGATAAGGGCGCGCGAGAGGTAATTTGGCTCAGTGAAACACAAACATTGCAGCAGGGCTTACGCGTAGCACCGACCTAAAGTCGCGCACCCACTTACGCGTCGCACGCACAATTCACACCCACGAAGGCACCCGAGAGCACGAAACAGCCTTCAGCTATTGTTACTCAAAGCATAATGGAATCTCGGTCCTGTCCCGCGGCTTCGTCTAGTCCTGCTAGCTCCACGCCGTTCCTCCGCGCGCTACGCTAGTTAACCGGAGCTTAATGGGCTCGCAATTCGATTTTACCATTGCTCTTTGAAGGGACTACGGGAGTATAGCCAAAGAGAAAGTTACACGGAGAGACACGGACACCGCCGTTTTATACCGACACTAGAGCCGTCATTTCACGCCAGCCAATCGTCTTCAGCGAAACATCCAAATTTACATAGTTTCTGTAGTAAAATAAAAAAAAAATTTTTCAATATTATTTCCTCATCTCCTGGTTAATATTTGAAAAATCTGGGCACCCAAAAGCAGTGAAAGTACAGAGAGCGAAAAAAAAAGAAAAAAGAAAGGGAAAGGCATCCGGTAATACACTGGTCAGCCAAGTATGCGAGATGCCGGCGCTCGGTTAATTCGACGTAATATCATTAAAGGGACATTTTCCAGTTTTCACCCTAATCCGTTGGAATTCAGTGAGCAAACCACCTCGGCCCGTGTTCACGCCTGCCTTTGCCCGTTATCCCTCGTTCCTCGCCTCCCTTCGTCTCTTCATCCGTTCATCCCTTCGTTCCTTTCGTCCCCTTCGTAGTCCCCCTCCTACCCCTCGCGCCTCTTTGGTTTCTCGTGAGGCGATGCTCGCGGCGGAGACTTCGTAAACGGGGGGGGGGGGAACGAGTCGAGTCGAGCTTTCCACTAATTACTGCTTTGTTTCATCGTGTTTTCACGAGCCGATGAGTCTCCAGTCCCATAGGTGAGAGAACCCGAGGGGCCCATCAACCGTCTACGTACCTATACACATAGGCCATCTTCAAGTTCTACAGAGACTCCCCAGCCCCCGGATGCAGAAACTCATCCGATAATTCTCTCTTTTTCTCTCTCTCTCTCTCTCTCTCTCTCTCTCTCTCTCTCTCTCTCTCTCTCTCTATACCGGGTGACTCGGAAAAACCCGCGAATTTCCAATTCTCTTATGTCGCAGACTCGCTGGCCCAGGAGCTGGAGCAGGAAAGAAAGACGCGACAACATCAGGCTGCCGAGAGGGACCAGGTCAAATCTCCTCTTCAAGGTGCGTCCCATAATCGGCCACGATATAAGCACCGATTAATCCCTATAGCTATACATATAGTGCAATACCAATGATCATCTCTTTCCTTTAACTCGATCTGCTTGTTCCTCCCGTTGCTGTTCTTCTTGACGATATATATATATATATATCTCTTTCGAAGAAAGTTGCGCCTGTCCAGGTACCTCTCCCCCCCACCGCCCCCCCCCTCCCACTATCCTCCTTGACATCCCCGATACGGGTGACACCCGGCCACCCTTCTTCTAGAGTTAATGGATCCCACCGAGTGTTTCGCAGGAAGCTTCTTACTAGCGAAAATAAATTTCAATCTTTAATTAGAAACTCGAGTTGCCGAGTTGCCCGGGTGAATTTCTTGCAACGGACGGCGAACGCGGCAGCAAGTACAGCGGCAAGCAGATTCGCGAACTTATCCGAAGCACTACGTCGGAAACTTGGTGGCTTCGAAACTTCCCACGAGCAAAAACTATAGCGCGATTTCAATATGGCGTCTGGCCACGATACCGCGAATAATCGTTTCTCTACCCCCCCCCCCCCCCCCAACCGAAGGGAGGACGGATCTTATCCCAGTAGCTGTAACGAGTGCTTGATTGAATCCCCGACGCGCCCGGGTCGTCGGCTGCTGGAAAACTTATTTACCAATTTTCGAAAGAGAGAGAGAGAGAGAGAGAGAGAGAGAGAGAGAGACTCATTGTCAGGCTTTAGGGTTAAAAGTTTTCTGATCTCGTAATCGTTGCCGCAGCCTGCAGCCGACCCTGACTTCTGACTGCCACACCTACCGGTCCTACCAAAAGTGCAATGTCGCCTCGAACAAAAGGGCGAGACAGAGCGGAAGATGAAGTCCCTCCCGGAGGAATATTGGTACACCAAACAAAATCCCTAGGACTATTAATGTAGTCTTTTTCAATCATAAGCGACAGTTCGATAAAAAGTCTAGAGGCGGCTCCTCCTCAAAGAGCCAAGCAGAGGCCCGATGACTCGACTTCTCCCCGAAGGGTTCGGCTCCCTCCCTCCCGCCTTTCCCTTTGCCCCGATTTCACCCTTCCGTCTTCCTCCGCATCCTATTTCTTCATCTCTCCTCATTTCTCTGCCTCTGTTTCTTCGACCGCACTCACTTGCTGATCGGTCCTCTTTCTCTCTCTCTCTCTCTCTCTCTCTCTCTCTCTCTCTCTCTCTCTCTCTCTCTCTCTCTCTCTGATCGGTTCTCTCTCTCGCTCGCTCTCTCTGCCCTGATTCAACGGTAATTAGTGAGCGGCGCCAAGCGCCGCTGCCTCCGCTACTCCTGGACCCAGTACGTGGCAGCAAGTCTTGCATCCCCGTGAAAGGAACGATCATCCCCTTGAATATTAATACACCTGAGGGTTCGATCGGAACATCGTAAACTTCGAAGAGATTTCTCTGCAGCCAGTAACGCGCCTTTGGAATTTCAATTCCCATTGGTTCTCCCATAATAATAATAATAACAATAAGCGCGGAATCAGAAGACGGTGTTACATTAGGTAAAATTTTATGTTTCAGAATCGCGGACGGGCTACTACAAGAATTCGGTACTCTTCACGAGCGCCACCTAGAAGAGGCTGGAGGACGCGCGATAAGGAACGGCGCGCAATCATCCCTTCGCGGGAGCTGGATCTCAACCGGTGCGTCACATCCGGTAGGATTCGCCTGGACTAGGACCTAGAAGGAACTAGGACTGCGTCTTGTGCTCGTGCTTTACGGGCTCGCGTATTTCCGAAACTTCTTTCACGGCGAAGAGATGCAAAAGTGAATCTTAGGACGGTGTGCGAGTCTTTGCTACTAGTGTCACGGTGTGTTTGGGGAGATCGAACTGACAGTTTCAGACAAAGTACGACTACCTTCCCCATGGACCCGTTAACACCCTGTCACACAATCCCCCCCACCCGGTCCCCCTTAGCAACGGCCGTGTCCAACCACGTGTCCAAGCCATTGAAGGGCGACTGGAAGTTTATCTTTTTATTATAGTAAAAAAAAAAAAAATGAAAAGAATTAATTCTAAGTAAAATCCGCTAATGGGATCAGTCACTTCCGCAGGAAGGAATGCGTTCCTTGAAACAGGTCACATATCAGCGTGGGCCATTCTATGATAGCCTGGATATCCCAAGAATCCACGTGCGAGTACCCAGACGCCTCTCCCGCAGGAAAAGAAGGAGAAGACTGGATGCTGGATTGAGAGAGAGAGAGAGAGAGAGAGAGAGAGAGCCAGCCGACGTCTGGACAACGGATATCCGGCCTGGCGTAAAATTTCGTCGTTAATTTAATATAATGAGAAGAGGAGAAAATACGTGAACGCCAGAGAGTCGATCGAGAACCTATTGTTCGTCTCCCGCGGGATCTTTGCTAAGACGAAGTATCGCTACTTCGATTCGCTGCGCGACAGATGGAATTCGGGCGCATTTTTATTGAGCGATCGTTACGTGCGAGTACTGATAATTAATAAAGGCGTGATTACACAATCCTGGCGACACAATTTTTCCACTGTCCTCGACAGGAGTGAATGGACAGAAGTACACACGGAATATTTATAAAGACTGCTTGAGAGTGCGTGCGCGCGTCTGCATGCCTTCTTAGAGGTATACTAATTGAGCGAGTAACTAGTTAATTAAGGCGTAGAGAGATGAGAATGAGTGCCGGAGATAATGTGTGCGAGTGTGTCTATAGACGTGCCCGTGTGAGTCTGAGAGGCTCCAGAGGCCACCGTATGTGTCAGAGAGAGAGAGAGAGAGAGAGAGAGAGAGAGAGGAGACATATGGATCTCCGTAAGAATGCCTGATTTTCAAAAATTATTTTATCGAGTGCAAAAGGACTTCTCGTGGCTCGTCCTCTTCCTGTCTCGCAAGAGTCTCTCGAAGGATCCTGACGAAGGATCCCACGTAGGGGATACGAAGAGAAAGAGGAAGAGCAAAAGCTGCTGCTCGGCCACTGTATCATAAACTGAGAACTTCTAGTATCTTAAGGCTAACACCTTATTTATAAATAGTTATTCCCGACAATTAAATTTAATCATATGCGTGTATCCTGCGTTACGTAACGTGCGGCCTGCCAGTGAAATATTTTCACAGGGAAGGGTGGGTGGTAGGGGGTGAGTGAAAATTTGAGGATTATCCTTTGGGAAGGGGTGGGTGGGCTTTCTTTTTTTTTTTTTCTTTAACGGGGGAGGGGGGTGAGACTTCAGGACTGGGACCGGGGTGGGGAGATTTTCATGGAAATATTTCCCTGGGGCATTCCGTATTAAATCGTGTACAAAGTCTACGCCGTAAGGTTCTTGTGTTGTAAAGTTCACATAATCATAGTCTCTAGGTACGACTTATTGCAAGTCCATTTAAAAGAGTTTAACGTAGAGTCGAGAATTAACCACCGATAGCTGATCTGTATTTGCCATCGCCACGCTGTAAGCATCGTACGTTCTCCGGGGGAGAATCTCACGGTCGAAAAATTGACAGAGTGATTAAAAAAAAAAAAAATGCATAATCCTGGAAAATTCAATGTCTCCAATTGACATGTGCATCGTAGGGAAAAAGAATAATTTTAAAGAGACGCGAAGCGCAAGAAAACATGGATACGGAAAATTATAAGAGATTTCATGAAGTCCGAGCGAGTTTCCCCTGGATAATGGCAATTGTGCGTTTACACGATAAAAAGGGGTGGCTTGGAAGGGTAGGATTGGGGTTGAGAGGACTTACGAGGTTGTTACCGTAGTTCGATCCATCCCTCTGATAAGAACACCGGTGAGCCACTTCGAGGCCGGACTTATACAATCTAGTATCGAAAATGTATTCATGTAATTCAGCATTATTACACATAAATAAATAGTTGTTATTGTAAAAGCGTCTTTTAATTTGAATCGACGACAATGAAGTATAATTAATTTCCATAGCCTCGTTCCTGACGTCACTTACCGCCAATTCGACTTCGTGGGACTATTGGTATTTGGAAAAAAAAATGCCCAAAGAACATCACTGGTATAAGGAATATATAGGTATATGACAAAAGAGATTTTAGTATGGAAGGACATTACGTGCAGTAAGGAAGGAATTCACGTGCACTTCGTGCATGCATGCCGCGGGGTCGGAGCACTTTCCGAAACGAGCGTTAGGAGCAAAAAAAAGAAGGCGGACGACGTCAATGTGCATGTGTGATGCATTCTTATCAATTTGCAGTGCAGTAACGAGGTGAGGCACGCGACGTAGACGATTGGTCGAGAGTAGACTCCACCCTTTCAGGGTACATTTTAATAAATAACGTTACAACAGAAGGAGCCGATCGGCAGGATATACGCGCGCTTACCTAGATGCGTATCCATACGTGTTCTGGCATAGCTGAGTTCATGAGCCACAAGGTATACAAGGCGGCCGTACGTAGCTTCTGGTGAAGAAGAGCAAAGACGCTCCCTGCTGGCCATTCTAATTAAATCGCTACAGCTTAGAAGGTCGGCAGCTGTCGAGACAATGTCTTCATTAAGTCCAAAAGAACCAGAGTTCATTTAACTGAGAATTATTACTTGGCAAAGTTACACTGATTTTCTTATGGACGGGTTGCTCAAATTCTCTTCATCCAATTCGTGTTATCCCTTGGACGAGATCGACATGGACCCTGGATGCTGGTAGCAAGTATAAGGAAGGGTCAGGAGGATGGTTAGAGGACTAGAGGAGCGGTTGGTGATGTTGCTGGAGGTGCTGATGGTGGTGGTGGTGGTGGGTAAGGAGCGATACCAACAATGTTAGTACGTATTTCCCCTTCGGGATGTAAAAATGTAAAACGCGACTCGGCGCGCTGTCAGCATATTTGTGCGTAAGAAAAAAATGAACGTTTCAATGCAAATGAAGGGCTTGACTTCGTCGGCCCCCAACCGCAACCCCAAACCCCCGAATCCCGCGAACCAGGGAGCCCTGACTTCGAGGGAGGAGGAAGGAGCGAGAGTAGCAAGAGAGAGAGAGAGAGAGAGAGAGAGAGAGAAAGCTAAGGCCTTCCTTAGACTCCAGGACTTCCACCGCGCCCTCAAATCATAAAGATAACCGAATTGCTCGCTCCATTTTTATTCGGAGGACATATTGCTCGACAATCATTCCGGCATTTACATAATTATCGAATAAAATGACTGGCAGGGAGAGGGTGCCACGCCGCGGGGCCTCCTCTAATACTCTCCTCCAAAGTACGGCTAATTTCATGCTTTTACTTTTTACGTTGCCCGACTATAGCGAGTAGAGATCGACTCGGGGTGACTATCTTTTCTTTTTTTTCTTTCTTTCTTTTCTCTCTTTTTTCTTCCTCTCGTTCATTCGGACCCCTCGCTCGTTCGAGGGGCGATTAGCTGCGCCTAATTTGAACGGGACGCGATTTAGCGATATTCCTCTAATTAGAATGGTAATGGCCAACCTCTACGAACCGTACGACGACCTTTTGGCTTCTATAGCAAAAAAAAAAAAAATAATAAATTTTGTAAAATTTACCTCCAATCGTCAAAACTGGGTTCTGACATTTTTCTGTTAATCTGGACGTACCAGAGTGCTCTTGCACTCTCGTGTTTACATCTTGCTCGAGCGCTGCGGCCTGTAATCAGAAAATGCAATTACCTCGTGTTATTGAGAAATTAATTGATGCAAACGAGTTTCCAATACTCGACCACCCCGAGCGTATGCTGTCCCATGGAAACGAGCTTAGCAACAACCCCCCGAAGACGCGTCGACGCTCTTCGCGGATTTGGCAGGTCGGAGAGAGACGAGAGAGAAAAGAAAGTAGTCGGGACGCCTCGATGTGAATTGCGGGCAAATTAAATCTAAGCTAAATAAGAAATAGGATAAAGCAAAGCTCTCGCCACGGTACAAAACGTACCTGCCCCGACGCTCAGTCTGAAGCGTCACTTCGAAGTCCCACGGGAGAACCATGTATTTTCCATTCTTATTTTTTTCCTCTTCGTTCGTCAAGATGTCACCGCCACTAATGAGGAGAGTTAAGCGCCCTTCAGACGGGACAAAACAACGCATTTTTATTGGGAGCAAGAGCCCCCTTACACTCTGTAATTTATGCTAAACGCTTTTCCCAGCCCAAGGAGAGCGAACGTCACGAGTCAACCACGGAGCACCAGGAACCAGCGACCAGAAACCAAAACCGACCGGTTTCACCAGGATGCCGGCAGCAACTTCGGAAGATTCGAAGAGGAGAAAAAACATCGAAATTTTCCACCGAGAGAAATACAGGCAGTTCCCATACGGCGCTTTTCTCCTATGGCATCCGTAGCCAATGTCGAGTTGTGAAAAGTGACGACAACGCGATGAAAATTCACCTTGCTAATTGAGGCTTCCGCGAAGGCCAAGTGGAAAAATAGAGGAAATCAGGAGGCACGTAGATTGGAGCCTCCTCTTTGTGCCTCCTTCGATTTGCGCCCATGAAACCGGTAATCAAAGTGTCCGCCCTGGACCAGACGTATCCTCGTGCGGATGACGCATCTCGTCACAACAACGGAAATGAGGATCAGGACTCTGAAGAATTCCGGGAGTTAGAGAAGGCACAGACGATCTGTATGTTTCTGTGTAAATTATAAGGAAACAAGGATTCCAGAACCTCTGTAAAATTAAGATGAATCTTCGTAGACCGGTGAACCTTGATTGATCAATTTCTGTTTAATTCACACAGTTGGTAAGAATCGAGTTGGGACTCTCCTCACTTTCCAGTTTTTTCTCGAATTTTCCATTTTATTCGTCTTCTCTCCTCTCTTCCTCCTCAGCTTCCATCTCGAGCTTCCTCGACCAGGACCCGGCTGACCCAATAGAGGCTGGTCCATCGTTCAACCTGTAATTACAGCTTCGCATCAAAAAGCCAAGCGAGGGCCGGCTCAACACTTCGCGTCTAGACCCGCGGCAGACGAGACCCAAGAATTTTTGAGTTTGATTTACAGCACCGAGTTGCCTGCCTCGATCGGTCCATTTTGATTGCGCTTACCTCCAATGGGGGCCAAAATGCCGAAGAGTTCATGAATTTGTATTAGAGACGTCGATTAGGCGCATCCAGAACTCCAGTTACCGGCTCCTTACTTGGGCCGCGAACGACGAGCGTTTGCCTATTTGTGTATCGTGCATAGATCCTGTCACTTCCGGTCGATCGCAATTAGAATTCAAACTGGAACGACATGCCAAAGCAGCAAGACGCATACATATTGCGACGTGATTTTTCGATTCACGGTCACAGGGTGACTCCGGCTACCGATTCAGATGACATTCTTGCTTTCTGGCTCCCTTCGAGTCTTTAGTTCCTGTTCCAGCCCAACTCCCAGGTCATACCGGCTCATCGGTTCCCAGTGAAAAAAAGAATTGGCTGGCGCCCGCCTGGCTGCGGATGCACGAGCCAAGGGTGGACGGCCGAAGGTAACGTAGGTCAGTTCTCGAATTTTTCGTTATCGGTGTCGGGTTAAGAAAATACGTTACAATACATTGAACAAGTATAATCAGTCCTAATGACTATATTACCGCCGAACCCCAAAGACACCCCATTAGCCACAATGACACCTATCATTTCGTCCTCGGATCGGAATTACACGGTGATTATCCCCTAAAAGGTTTTTATTAGAGAGCACGAAGCTGGTTCCTCCCAGCTCGGACGCCTCTTGCCTGGACGCCGGTCGCACCAATCATCCTCCTCCGGAACTGCTTCTCTGAATACCGTTGAAAAATATCTACTCCAGTGGGTAATGGCTGATCCTATTGGTACCCTAGCTGGATATCATGGAAAGTGAAGGACCTATTGGAAAATCATCACTTGGCAAGGTCCATCGAGGAGAATCAAGTCGAGAATGAGAGTCAAGGAGAAAGTAGGGAGAAAGAGAGAGAAAGGAAATAACATCAGAGCAAGCTGCCTTAATGTAAGGCAAACTCGAAGGAGGATTAATTTTGGTGGGCGAAGGAGCGAGGCAAAACACGCATCGGAAACACATAAGACGCTCCCTCCAGCCTGCTGTATCGCTAATCTGTTTAAATAACGAAACATCCCTCGAGGGGTGAACGGGAGCAGAAACCAGAAGGCCAGATCTAGCTGGTGCAGGAAAATGGAGAGAAGAAGAGAGAGAGAGAGGAGCAAAGGAACCAGTGGTTGGATGAAGAGTTGGTCGGTGGGTGGATGAAGAGAGCGAGAGAGGATGCTAAGGAGATGGGTGGTAAGGCGAACCGAGGCGGGTTACGAATTCTCGAGGAGAGGGTAAACGAAAATCAATGCATCCAACAGCCGACGGATCATCGGCGTCTTCGGTCCCCTTGGTCTTCTCTCGTCCTCCATTGCTTTCCTTGACTTTTCTTTCCTCTCCTTTCTACCTACTTCTCCGATCCAGCTGTACCTGAGACTCGAGTGTGACGCAACGCAGGAACGGGAATCGGGATCGCGCCCACCTAAGGGGAACAGTTCCCCCCCCCCCCCCCGTTTCCATTTGGCGACGGGGCTGTCACCGCGAGATTAGCCTTTTTATCGCGGGACGATGATGCTTGTTTAGCCTACGATGGGAAGGCACGGGTTTCCACTGGAAGAACTCTCGCGTCTCCAGCTATGAGCTTGCTCTTGGGTCTCTAATGATTTTACGTTAAGTTGGCAGAGGGCGATATTCGATTGGGGATGTGACGATTGATTGGGATGCTTCCGTTAGATCCGGAAGAGTCCGTCCTGATTATCCGTGGAATCGCATTGCAGTTGGAGGAGGAGTGGAGGGCGCGGTGCATATATTATGCAACTTATAGGAGCAGCACGTCGCTAACCTCCTTGGAATGCGGAGACCTACCCGGGTCTCAATGGAAATTTATTCAAAAGTTGAAAAAGCTGGTTAAACGAGAGCAGCGGGCCTTGTAAGGGAGTCGACGGTGCGTAATGGTCCTGCGGATGGCGGTTCCTTCCTCGATTTTTCATCTTACTCGCACAGGGAGGGAGAATTCGTCTCGGGCGGAGGCCGCGGGCGGCCAATCGAAAATTCAGCAGGATGAAAGGCAAAAGGTACAAAGCAGAGTCGCGCGGGACAGTCGCGAGCCAAATTGAATACACCTCTAGCTGGGCCTTATCGGGACTGAATATCTCCGAGGCGTCGACAGGTAAACTGTAATTTTCTACGGCATGCGAAATGCAAAGTGCAGCCGCGCAGATCGCGGAGGCGTCACTTTCGCGAGGGACCTCGGATAAAATCACTCGAATCGCCTGCCGGACGAGCTGCTGCCTAATCGAATCTCTGCTACGATAAAATTCGATATGTTAGAAGCGAGGGATGCGCCGGACGAAGCACACGGGGGAACCCCCTTTCTTGGCGGTGCATCCGAGCGCAAAGTCAATTTGATGGAATATCAAGTCCGTACAGTTCCGACAGTTGGAACAGTTGGAAACGGGTTGAAGGAAGTACGTGGAATCGATGGCGGCAGCGAATTGGGCCCAATCGACGCACATGGCGCCAAGGGTAGTAGCGTCGGGATATTCGATGGAAGCTTAATCGAACATAATACCCGAGCATAAGCTGCGCCATGCCATTGTCCAAAAAGATATGGAAGAAGAAAAAAAAAAGAAAAGGGAATTATGAAGCAGGATCGTCAAAGGGATCCCACGATCTACCGAATGAATTCCTCATCTTTTTACAGAGTCCGGCATAATGGAACTTTCGAAATTTACCACACCTGTCCCAGTTGGCAACCTGTTCTCTTTCCTTCTAAGGGTGGTTTCCACCTCCTCTCTGTGCTTCACTCCCACGCCTTCCGACCTGGGCCTCCACCCCCACCACCACCACCACCACCTGTGCCTATTCCTGGCATAAGCCAACAAGAAAGACCCAAGAACGATGGAGCCAGAAATATCACAAGAAACATATAACTTATAAGCAAAGAGCCCAGCTTTCTCACGGAAGAGATTTTTCCGCGTCTCGATTAAATCCTGACCACATCCGTCGATCAGTCAGGCAGGATCTTTAACAGGCAGTTGATGCATTCTTGCGTGTACCTCGGCACTCCGCTCGACATGACCCATCAGGCGCCGCGGATCCTCTTTAACGTCGGATATCGCCTTGTCAAGGTCTCCCGGCGCCCCTGGGTCATCCGCAAAAAAATCATCACGGCTTAACCTCACCCTATCGTCAGGATAGAAATCCTGTTGCCGCGAACTGCCTCTATTACCAGACATTCTTTTTTCAGATTCTCTGAAAAAGAAAGAAAACGAAAAAAAAAAAGATATCGACACAGGCAGCTCCCATCTCGCGGACAAAATACTTTGCCGAAGGTAGGGTAAAGACTCTATGGGAAAGTTACCTTCCTCTACCTGATCCAAAGCAAATCCTTGGGGAATCGATACGAATCTTCTTGCACTTTTGAATCCTTCGAAAAGTCTGCTCCCTTCTTTTTTTTCTTTCTCTCTCATTTTGCATACTTCTTCGCATAGTCCAGCCGGGCACTACGTCATTCTTTTTCCCGTAGTACTCCGGAGCGTGCACAATTATATACGTTAACTTTATTACCAGCAGTCCTTATCTCTTTGGTTACTCTATGATTTACAGCATAACGAACCGGCTACGGTTTATTATTTAATTACTCCTCATAGGTTTTTAAGCCTGTCCGATCGCCGCAGGCGCTGACCGCAACGTCGTATGTAAATTCTGCTAAAGGCGGATAAGCGTGACTCTGGCTACCGTTTGGAAACTGCACCTGTTCGCAAGGCTGGATCTAGGTCCAGCTTTAGGAGCAACTTTCAAAGTATTCGATGATTGAGATCCGTTCCCACGGATCTCAGGATAGATCCTTAAAACGTCATAAAATTGGTATCGATCTAGGTAAGGGTGATGGCCGATGGCTCAGAAATCAATGGACGTCTCGAACCGGCTTCCCTTAACTGAAGAATCTCCTGTCCAGCGCAAACGACCAGGAGCAACTTTAGAGCTTGCAATTACGCCATATAAATCTATCGGTTGGCACCACTGATTTTTTTTTCTTCGACCTACGGAATTCACCGTAGATCACGATGCACCCTGGCTGTCACGTGGACACGCGGCCACCTGGGTCTTCGCTAGGCTAAACGTCAGACGTCAGACGTCGGATGATAGATCGACGAGTCGAATCCAGCCGGTCCCGTTGTCTCCGCGGCGTGTTACGAGCGGGCAATCTGGAGTTCCGGTAATAGAATAACTACAGGGAGGACGAGTAATTGTAAGAATTAACTAATAACACGGCAGCGAAGTAGGGTCGTGCGAAGCACCGCATCTCGCTTGGCTAACCTGTCATTCCTCGATCCCTCCCACTACGAAGGATCTATCAATTACTTGGCCTAAGTGGATCCTAGATCAGACAATAGAATTGCCCCCGCGAGATTTTCTCCTACGCGTTATTTGCATGCGCAATTAATTCAATTACCGGGAATGCCCTATAAGTCGACGAAGTCTTTTTCGCTTTACGACCGTCTAATTACACGGGACAAGGTCGCTTATGGGATTTTCAATTTTTTTTTTCATCTCCCGAGAAAACAATGTGGCTCTCGATCGTTACGATGATTCGTCCATTTCATTTTGGCAGTTTTACTTTTTTTTTCCCCCACCCGCTCCCGAAACTCCGCTTGTAATTTCAACGATAAATTCCCACCGTCGGAGCTTTAATTTTTGCCTTTTTAATCCAGAATTTCCCCAGTACCGAGTTGTTATTTAATTTCCGCAATAACGCTTTTGTTTCCGGTATAAATAAAAGAAAAAAAAAAAAGTGCACGCAGAATAGTATATGAATCCGCTGGCGTTCGGGTCCGACGCGATATGCACACGTATACAGCCTGTCTAACGTAGCCGCGTGGTGCACCGAGCGCCGCAACGCGTCGCGACGCCCTGCATTGTTCCCCGTTTGGCCGAACTGCTCCTGTCGCGACTAAATGCCGTGAAATTGTCATCCTACAGTCACAAAGGGAATTCGCTCTCGCAGCCGGTGAAATATAAACGCGTTTTTCCATAGCCATTTTCCAGCCCGATTGTTATTTGGGCCGAATCGTTTTCTCAAATTTTTCACTTTTACATCCCCATAACACGAATGCCCTTTGCTTCCCTTAGATCTTTCTTTCACTCCTCCCTTCCCTTACATCCACTTAATGACGACCAATACGCATCGCCGGATATTCTGCCTTTCAATTGATTGGGGAATTCGCCCCAAAATGATAAACTCTCCAGGGTCCGTTTAGCCCGGAGCTATGTCGAGAACCTGGAGGAGCTCAGGACTCCAGCGAGAGAACAGCTTTTTCCCCAGTTCGATATTCAACGATGCGTGATCCTCGAGGAATCGGTCAGGGGTGCCCGACGTATATTGGAAAATAATGCACTTACGTGAGAGAGAGCATCGGTCAACCAGGGAGCAGCCCTTGGTCCCCCTGGAAACACCATGCACCAGGTCCGAGGGTGTGGTACCCCTGGTTCCCTTACTTTTATCAATGACCAAATATACAGGGCTGTCCAGTTCGAGCGCACCAGTTGAACCTTACCGAAGAAAAGATCAGCCAAGGTCACCGTATGACAGCTGTCAAATCCGACAGCTTCGACTGAATCAGCCTGTAGATAGCGTGGCCAATTTGAACGATGAAAACCCAAGTGCAATTAAAGGAGGAGTTAACAAGGCGGAATCGCTATCATTTCCTCTGGATCGCGCAGAAATTACGCCAAATAAAAGGATACATCCTGAAAAGGATACTCCGGGCAACCAGGCGAATCCTTTCCCTCTGTGTATACATATATATATGCCTTTGAAGAAACAGTCCATTTCACAGGTATAGCAAGCGAAATATGAAAGACGAGAAGGAGCTTTGAATGCATTTGAAGCATTAAAATCCACACTGGCTCTGCCTATTGCCAGATGCGAAAGTGCATAAAGACTTACGATATAGATATACATATCTATGTATACCTCGAGATTGGAGTCGCTTGCACAAAAGTTGGAGCCAGTGTAAGACATAAGTGTAAATCTGTTAACTGGCCTCTAGCAGCTGAACGATCGAAGGTAATTTTCGCGTGACAAGCGTCTCGAATAAATCAAACGATTCGAATTTCCCTGTGGCCGCAGCGTAACGCGTCCGAGACGCAGAGCGAATAGAAGGTGGACGCGTTCTCCGGTGTGCTCATTTACCGAACATTTATCTCGAATGATCTTTTACCATCCAGTGCGCGATTATCCTCAGTTAAAGACTCGGACAGGCAACCGGCGGAGGCATTAGCGCAGTTACAAATCACGAGTCCCATTATACGCTAAAAGTAACGAGAGTTCTCTCTGATTGCGTAAGACGACTTCAACCTGGACTTGGTGGCTGATGATTGTGGCGCTCGAGCTGAGGTCATCAGTGGGTGCAGATAACAATTGCGCAACACCCGTCTACGTGAACAGGTGACAGCTGGGCTAGGAGCGGATGGATGATCAGGTCGGTGGTCTCTTTGAAACGTGGGCCTGAAACCTTTGTAGTCAGTGCTGCTCTAGATGGGAATAAAAAATAAAAGTAAAATTACGATAGACACTGGTGTGCGAGGAGTATCCGACTAGGGCCGAGGGCAACCGAGAAGTAACCGATCCGAAGAGCCAAGGGGAGAGCAGAAAACGATTGAGGAGGCGCTGGGCAGCTGTCGAAAGATTAAGATAACCCTGAAGTTAAGTGAACACGGGGTGTGCCGAGCTGTGGATTTAAGGTGATTAAAGGCACCTGATATCGAGAATTATTATGCCGCATACAGTATAGCACGTATCCGTGTACTTGGCGAGTACGCGTTGCTTCTCTCGCGCCTGACGCACGTGCGTGTCTGATCAACGCGAATCGAAGCCCCATCGAGGGCTGCGCATTAATTCGTACGCTGAGGTCCGCCATTGGTCGAACTGGCTCCCATGGCCATTGTTGACGACAATGGATAACAAAAGAGATGCGAGCCTGGGTTAAATATCGAGGAAGGAGAGGCAGGCCTAGGGTCGCGATCATCGGGCAGGAGGACGTCCAGCGCAGGAATTGGTGAACCCGTCCTGGGCAATCAGATGATCCCGGACGACTTCGTGACTTAGTATTTGCTCAGCCGTTTGCGGACGCTATCCGCCTTCCATCTATCCTTTCAGGATACATAATTATATTATAATAAACTGTAACGATACGAGCGTGCCTCTTGGCCTCTCTTTATGCTTCTCGAGACCTGTTACCCACCCGCCCTTGATGAACCTACAACCTAGAGCCATCCTTCTCTCTTTACATTTTTCTCTATTTCTACCTCTTCCACTCTCTACGCCACTCTTGCTGCTCCTCTCGACGTTGTTAATTCTCCCTGAAGAAAACTCACGGGGAGCACCGGTGCCAGAGGGCACCTCTATCGCTGTCATCTTCCCCCAGCGACCTCAGCCTGGTCTTGCTCCTCGTTCCTTGGTAAGTTCAATATAGACCCAGGGCCACGGATCATCAATGACAGCCGCAGCAATGATCCCGCAGTGCTGCATTCTCAAAGCTACCTACAGCCTATTCAGCAAGAATTCCAATCGCCGGGATAGGCTACGTCGCGTTTACCTCTTTTTACAAAAATTACGAGAATCGTGAGTTTTGCTATCTGACGTGTTGCGTACACGAGGTTCGCTCGCGTCTAATAAGCAGTTACGGCTCGAGGTGGTACGCTGTGCCTTTATCTGTTAATGTTTACCGAGTGAGTCGAATAAGAAGAAGAAGAAGAAGAAGAAACGAGCGATGATGAAACCAGAGACGCTCCGGGATAACTGGAATGTGGATGTATCGGTGGGTGGAAGAGGTCTTCGAAAAAAAAAAAAAAAAGAAAACCAGGAGATTCCTCAGTGGATCCAGGCGCCAGGGGTAGAACCGGAAGTCGGCCCGATGGACACGCGATTGTCCTGCCGGGGTAATGAGTCGCGGAGTGTCGAGAGTCGTTGACAAAACAGATTACGGTAAGACGATGGCGAAAATGGCGCTGGGGTGGAAGAATGAAATGGTCCGGGATTTGAGGCGCTGTCCAAACAACCCTTTTCCTTAATCATTTAAGTGATTCGGTAAGCACTCACTTCGCGCTGAATCAAGTAACTCTTGTGTAAACTCTAACCCTTTCTTGGTGGCGCTTGCCTCATGGACCGACCACCCCAATGTCGCGCACCCCCTTTTCACCCCGTCCTCCCTTCCCGATAATAATGCCAAAGGGGAAATAATGCCGAAAACGGGGCACCCCTTTTCTCAATAAGATTCGGTTAAAAGCCTCGATCGGCAACCGCTAACGAATCTACGCCTGAGAATTCTCCTTCGAGATCCTCCGACCCTCTTTCAAATGACAACCTCAGATCATTTTAATAATGAAATTTTAATCCTGCGCTACTTTAATTTTAAATGCGAGCCAGAGTATCTTTCTAATGGTCATCGTCAAAGGTATCCTAGCTGTGTCTAGCACTAGTGACAAAAAAAGAGGAGTTCATCAGGCCCTCGCAGATGGTGAATCAAATGTGACTGGAGGAGCACAGAGTCTGCTTCAGATTCCATAGAAGGCAGTGGGGGATCTGCGTAAGACGCGGCCAATGACAACCTCAGATCATTTTAATAATGAAATTTTAACCCTGCGCCACTTTAATTTTAAATGCGAGCCAGAGTATCTTTCTAATGGTCATCGTCAAAGGTATCCTAGCTGTGTCTAGCACTAG
>JASANN010000420.1:333985-352374 GCA_031762395.1 Calameuta pygmaea
CCCCCCCCCCCCCCCCCCCCCCCCCCCCCCCCCCCCCCCCCCCCCCCCCCCCCCCCCCCCCCCCCCCCCCCCCCAATATGGATTATCAAGAAAAAAAATAGCCTGCTATCTCTTATTGTCTAATCGATGAATTTCAATCTCTCTCTCTCTCTCCCCTTATCCCCTATCGCAGACCCCATCCACACACGTATCCACATATCCCTGAGCGCTTTGCTCGCACGTCATGTAACGGCGTGGGACAAATAGGATAATAGCTGATTATTAACCATTAATTAATTACCGTGAATATATATATGTATATGTGTGTAGAAGTTGCCACCCTCGAACAGGGATCGTTAATTCGTCGGTAAGGTCAGTCCCTTCCAGGGTTGGAGTTGTCGGCGCGCAAGGTATATCGGAGTCTCGCTGCTCCTTTCGAAGGCCAACCAAAGGCGATATCATTATTTTTATTAAGTAAGCAACGCGCTTGAAATGAGTTCCTGGAAGGGATCGGTTTCGCGTGTCCACCCTTCATCAGCCGGTGCGTGTCCGGGGCTTATATCTGCTCGGCGTCGACGACGTTGGCCCCGTCCTTCTTAGGAGGCCTGGTGGCAGGCCCTCGACGGCGCGAAGGTACGTCACGACGCTCCGCTGCGAGGAAGGAGTCGTCGATCGCCGATGCAGGAAAGCCTTTCCTTGTAGCCAGACACCTTCCGGCGTCGTATCGTTTCCGTTTTGAAATGTTCGGCCATTAAGCGGCTTCTGATCCGGCGCCCGCGAGGAACTTGGATCGTTAGACCCAACCGGTCGATGCGCCAGTCCAACCGATGTACCACCTCAGCGGTAGCAATTACACGATCCCTTAGATCCTTCGGAATACAGGAAGGGGATAAGTCTTACCTTCGCCAGCCTGAGGTCGCCCCAGGACTGTGGAAGTCGTGCGTGATCGTCTATGAAAGAGTCAATGACGTCACCGGTCACGTGGTCCCGGGGCAGAACGAGTGACTCTTGTGGTACGTGTATATACATTGAATCAAGGGGATAAGTCACTTAAGTACGTGTCCCAGGTCGAGCTGAGGCCTATAGGCGCAACTGACTGACACTACTGGCAGGTGCCAACAATTTTAGATTATTTAAGCCCTGACCCCCAGAAACTTCGAGACAAGCATGAATAATGGGTTCACCTCGCGGTCGCCATATGCCTGGACTAATTTCTTATGGTGTCGAAAGGACCGTGAAGAATAGACGAGCCATCGGCACCCGGTAAACTAGGGGACCCTGAACGACCTATACAATTTATACGTCTTAACGAAGCTCATAAAAATCTACCTAACTTCTGCCGCGCTGGGTGTCAATGTATCTTCGTTCCCCTTTGCTGGACAAAGTCCATCTCTTTGCCTTGTCCATTTCTGTCGTCGTTGCGCCTGGAAATATTACAGGTTCGATATTCGGATTCCTACGGCGCCTTGGACGGCGGAAATCACTCTGAGGCAGCGAAGATGCACTGGAGAAGTGAAATGAAAAGGGGAAAAAAAATGAATGAGAGTCGAAGCCATCCGTAATACGCTCGCGAAACTCCCGCAGCCCGATATCTGTCCGCGTTTGGGGGAAGTGCCGTCACGACGTCAGGGGTGATCGAGCGACCAATCAATTTAGATAGAGGCTCGCATTAAATAGGAAAATATTACTCTGTCGCAACAACTGTTTGAACATAATGAATACCGATCGGAGCCATCTGTTATTTTTATAGCGAGAAGTAATTTTCTCGTCGACCGCGACGCGGCGCGCGCTTCGCCGTGCAGCACGCGGGTTACTCCAATAAATTTGGGCAGGGCCTATTTCCCAAATGAATTTCGACGTTGATACCATATTTCTTATTTAGCGCGAAGACTGTCAGGAGCGTCGGGACGCTACGAGTACAGTAGATCAAAGGGACGTCGAAGCTAGTATCTCTATCCATACCTTTAGCCCCGATGGACCCAAGTAACACCTTGCGTTAGATTTAACTTTATGATCAGACATAATGGACACGTTACGCCAGCAGCCGGTGGCTCAACTAATTGGCTAAATGCCGGATCTGATTTCGGCAAGTAATTGCATTGCCTCGTGACATGCGATCGAGCGTCGTGGATCGTACCGGCGAGCATCCCACCCAGCCACCCCCTCTTAAAAACGTAAAAGGAATTTCGATTTTAGTCGAGTCTCAAATAAATGAGCTGTGACCATCCGTCCGTCGTTCCTCCCTAACCGAAATGCCTTCTCGGAGCGTATCAGAAGGAGAGATGACGTCGAGAAGAAGGCCCTTTGGCGTCGTCGGGCAAGGATGCTGGAGAATGCTCCGGAATGGGCCCGAATGCCCCAGAATGGAATGTCGTAATCGTTCGAGTGGTCCGGACAATGGGATACTTGGAAGTGGGACAATGATGCGCCCGAATCTCTCATATATTAATTACCTACATATCACGTTCCTTGAATCCAGTTTCGTTCCGTTCCTCCAGAGTGACGAGTAACTCGTAATGAACCTGTTCCACGTTCCCATATATACTCGTACCTTTACCAAAAGCCACAGGTTTTCGCACGACGATCCACGAGAAAATCTGATAATCCACAAGCTTCGTAGCATCTCCCTGCGAAGCCCAGTTTCCTATATGGACCAAAGTTGCTCTCTGAAAATTCTTAGAAAAGGCACGAGCAGATAACGCGGTTATCGCGAAGCGAGTAAACTCGCTCCCAACACACGGTATATGTACCAGCACGTGTAACCACACTGCCTTATATACACGTATGTTCAGCAGATTTCTACCCCACACACGGAGCAGACACGTGGAAGCGACCGTACGACCAAAGGATCCCGATCGATCCCAGAGAACGTTGAATTTCGAGTCCGCTCGAGTAATTGCTTTATTACGTCGCACCGACGTCGCACGGACGTCAGCGTCGCTTCGATGACGGGGATATATCCAGGCTTCGGATAAGCCCCGCTTGTTTAGGGAATCCGATGATGTTGTTGCCACGCGGCCTGCACCCTTCCCACATACGAGCAGTCGATTCTAACGGTGCATATGCATGTTGCATATGTGCATCTGCACACAGTGCAGGTGTGGATAGAGCGACGTGGGCTTAGGCAGAATTTCTATGGTCAGTGCATACAGGGTGTCCCAGGGATCACCGATGCAGGTCGACACCCCCGTTTCGTATAACGAGAACTAGGAGATTTGTCCAATTAAAAAAAAAAAAAAAATAGACTTAAAGATCTCGCCCATTACGGTCGACCCACTAATTCTGATAATTCCTGGCAGAGGAGAATTTGGCAAAGGCTTTAACCACGGGGTAAAATCGCTTACCAGTTGGCTCTATACATAGAGATACCTACGCTGGATGTTGGTGCGAACAAGTTGACGACTCAGGAATCCTCGAGGAAGAGGATCAGGCTGTGTGGGTGTAGATCGATTTTCGGGGATGGAAACTCCCAAGTCTGCTTGAGCACGGTTCGCGTCAGTACTTACGATATTACAGTCGCTGCCACACGGCTAAGTCCGCTCGCTAAGCTCTCCGAAGCCCCGAGACGTATTTCGGGCTTGTTACGGAATATAGTATCTGTATACAGTAGTCACGGTAGATACAGTAGTTATAGTAACGATAGTACCGATAACGCCGAGCTGGAACTACTGGGACCAACCCCCCGCCCCACCACCCTGTAGCTCCACTATCTGTAACTTTAAACAAAAGTTCGGGTTATCGTTACGTATGCATAACTAAATTTGACCCGACGTTGCTGTTGGATAAAATGCAGTTATCGTTATCCAGCGATACGGGGAATCGTCGCTAGAAGCTAGATGATAGGGGTGGTTGATCTATTTTCATCCAACGCTGATGATCCTGGACGATTTGTTGTAGGCGGACAGTCCTAAGGAGTCAAGCTCGGGACTGAAAACTTGGGGAGGAAAAAGTTGGGGGTCCTGACTGGTGGAGTACATGACTGTGATGTGGGCTTAATTTTAGGGGATGCTTAGAGGTCGGTTAGGTCGATGGCGGATGGTTGTCATGTATGGGGTGTGCGAGTGTTGGCTCTGGCTCTGCTCGGTAATGAGGTTCGGTTTTGATTAGCACGGAGACTGTTTAACGGTTTGATACCTCGCCGGTAATCGAATCCGGACCTAATCTCTCAAGTTATAACCAGATTATTGCCTCCTCCATGCACTTGGCTCTCTGCAGCGCTTCGTCCCGTTCCGTTCGCTCGCGTTGCTCGCGTTACTTGGGCATTACTGTCGCAGCCCTTCGACCTCTGGTCTGCGCGGACGGTAACGGCTGCGCCGTCCCGATCGTTCCGATCGTTCCGGGCATTCATGTTTGGTGTAAAAACGGACTGGAGCGATTACGGGGGATCCCCTCTTGGACGCATGACCTCGGCTCAGGAATTTTGGAGACCCATCGGTCCCTGATCGTTCGTCGCTGAATTATGTGCAAGCGATCTAATTTATATGGCTGCCATCTTGAAAGGATAGTAGTCGTGAGCCAGTGTGTTGTGTAGTAGTCGTGTTAGGTTACAGTTTTAAACGCGGCCAAATTATACGTTCGCGAGCACGTTTAAAATATTCCGACGTCGAGTGTGCGGGAAAGGGCAAAATAAATGTTACGGCATTACGATGGACAGCAGGCTTTTGCCTCTCTCTCTCTTTCTCTCTCTCTCTCTCTCTCTCTCTCTCTCTCTCTTTCTCTCCCCTTAGCGCTCTCCTCCTCATTCCCGTGCTCTCTCATTCTTTCTCGTTCTTGCACTCCTCGCTATGTTACTCTCACGGAACGAGCGTATATATGCACCAGCGGAAAAAAAGTCGCCTGCTCGATTGGTGGAAATGAATTCAAAATGGCTGACTGCCCGAGTAAAATGGCGTCGCGACGTTAATAGCTGGCTATTACGATAAATTTGACGTTTCTATTCATCCTCGTTGCGATTCGAGGAGCGTAAGGTCGTCCCTGTTATAACTTCGAGCAATTCCTGTGTCCATGAAACGGAGGACTGGATTGATGGGACTGAAAATTCAAGAGTTTCTCTGATACCGATCAGACTCCTGGACGTGGGCCCAAATTGCTTCAGGTTGGCCAAAGGATTCGATTCTGCATTTTTATGTCTATTGGATTCCAAGGAAAAATCAAAAGACGCAGACACGTGGAAGATCGGAGAGATTGAAGCCCGCGGGCCAAGAGCGAACGCCAAGGCTCGACGATGCACGGATTCTTAATCGGGCCCATTATCTCCGCGCGATCATCCCGAAAACTAATTCGTATTTTTTACTCCGAAACCGAAAACTCATAAATCAAACCACCCCGGGGATAACGGGGGGGGGGGGGGGGGGGGGGGGGGGGGGGGGTGGGTTGGGGCCTGGGCAGCGTCTAAGACAATGCGGCTCCATTTAAGATTCGAATGGACGCAATTTCCTATACAACTTTGTAATTATGGGTCGTTTGTTGGTGCATCGGATTGCCCTAGAACCGCGGAGCGAGAGCAAAGGGCGCACCTTTTGTTGGCCTGCAGACCATAAAAATTTTCGAATTAAATTAAAACCAGCCAGACTTTTATACTTTCGTTGGGTTACGCGTCCTCGATAATTGCCAGTAAGCCAAAAATTATGACAAATAAACAAGCATTTGAGGTCTCGCAAAAGGGACCAGAGCCCTGCGAACCCAAGAATCAAGAACCAAGAGCCAAGAGCCAAGAAGGTATGTACGACCACCGTCTCACCTCAGTATTCACCTTCGGACCAGAAGAGGCTGAGCTACTTCGAAATTCTTTGTTAAATCTCCCAGAACTCCGATGGCCCACCTGTCATTTCTTATTCCTCACAGGAGCAACCTCAGCAGGGTGGAAAGTCTACGTAGCCTGGCAGACATCGACGGAGATCCCCTGACGCGAGGTTCCACGTATGAAAGGGAACTGGTGACGCAATGAATAGACCAGGACGATGTTTAATTCCAGCCAATTTCGCGCAACCTGTAACTAACCTGCAAGCTCCGCCTCTGTTTGATCCAGCTAATATTGATGATCTCCTGCCGCTCCTGGCCTGATCCTGCCTCTCCTGGCTGATCCAGATGCAGAACTTCGATCAGCCTCGACTCTGGCAACTTGTTCGCGACAGCGAAAGTACCAACGACTCTTAAAGTAATGGCTTCGCTCTAGTACCGCTCTCTAATATATTTATGTATTTATTTATACGTTACTCCTGCTCCTGCGAACGAGGGACCAATCAGTCCTCGGGCTAGAGTACAAAAGTCAGCTCCACTGTCTGCCGGCTCCATCCAAGATTTATTGCTTGTAATGAGAAATCATTAGCCGCAAGGTGTATTAGACGATTTTGGTAATTGCCAAATTGCTCAGCCGCCGCCGCAGTAGCACAGACTGTATCGTGGGGGATCATGAATAAAAAAAAAAAACAGTCGCTCCAGTCAAACCCGGGAAGCAATTTCTGTCTGCTACCACGTAAAAAAAAAAAAAAAAAAAATCCAAATCTCAGGGAAACGTAACAAAAGCCGATAAGCAGGACTATCCGAGAGACACGGCGTGAGATCCAGTGAAAATAAAAGCCATGTACACAGTGACAGGGTCGTGAGCGATTAAACAATGGGATCGCAGGGATTGGGGAGATATTAAAAAAAAAAAGAAAAAAACACGAGTCAGAGCTGCGAGCGAGGGGGGTCGTAGGGGGGGAGGGGAGACCCTCTCGACCAAACCAAAGCGAAAAGGACGTCCGGAAGACGGTAGGTGGACGAGAGCGGCTCACTCAGGCCAGCAACATATGTACCGTCCATTGGACTGTTGGGGGGCGTCGGCGGCGTCGGGGTGCTTGAGGCTAAGTATAAAAATCAATCACACGCGTTGACGTCCGCACCGATCTAAAACAGTGCGCCGCGTGTCAATAAAGAATAAGCCGCTGCTTCTCGATGATCGATGTGTCCAAAGTCCGCGACGCGGGATTCCGTTTCTAACGAACGCGCAGCGCCGGAAGCCTCGTGCCGCATCTTATTGAAGCGGCCGAGAAAACGCGTGCGGAATTCTAGTGTCGCCGAAGCAGCCGAAGGGGAGCTTAGGGCAGCAAAGGGAAAATGCGCGGACGGTGAAAGGATGTGGGGGTGGACGGTGGTTGATAAAATCTGGTGCACTCGAGGTGGAGGCAGTAGGTACGTGGCGAACGGATAAGGTGGTCAGACGGCGAAGGGCGCGAGAGGACTGGGGGGGGGGGGGGAGGGGTGACTAAGGGAGGGTAAGCGGGCACGGAAATTGGTGGTACTAAGGGGTACCAGCGGCGAGTACGATCGAAAGGGTTGGCCAATCTGATATATTCCGAGTGGCTCCCGCCGATGATTAATGGCTCGCGAGCTGGGTTTTTTGTTAATTAGCTGATTGGGAACGCCTAGTATGATATGCAGATTTCGACGAGATACCTCGCGGTTATTTAATATCAGAGGGGATGTCGGAGGATAAGGGTGCTGCTTTCGCATTACTTTTACAGTCATACTCAAAATCCATTCCTACAGTTGGCTTCGAGTTTGAACTCTTTGGTACGATACTGTAGCTGCTCGGGTACACAGGTCGAAGCCAGGAAGTAGATCCTGAATATTATGCAAGAACATGACGTACTCTTGGATTAAAACAAAGTATCTGCAATTGATGCTGCAGCTGCATGTACCAGAATAAATCTTCTCTTTCGAGATGTCTGCCGCATGTCCGTGCATACGTTTCCCGCCGAGTTGCACTTTGCCGAACGGTACTGTCCCTCCCCTCCCTTCCGCCACCCACCCACCCGGCCACGCAGCATCCTTCACGTGCTTCCGGCATTATCATTGGTATTACGGTATCTTCTTACTTCGAAGCGACCCTATATAATTTCCACACTAGATGCCACTGCTACCCCTTTATTCGGATTCTCAGGAATTTCCACGTCGCGGGAAGCTGGCGAACCATGCTGGAGTCCTCGTGAGCTCCCAGGGGCAGGACCAGCCGCTCCCCCTCTTCCAATCCTTAAGGAGCACTCGAGCTCGGTTTTGCTCTCGTAGAAACTATCGTACTGCACCAGAGCAATTATTCCATTGCAGAGCAGTTCAAAGAGATTAATTCCAGGGTTAATGTATTCACCCCTTTTTACTTGAAACGAGGAGATTTCGTATGTATTGGCAATTTTGCATTTATACCCGCGGTGCTCCATGAATAAATTCATTTCGGATTCGTTTCGATTATGATTTACTCTCTCGTATCACCTACGGAGAAAGCGTTCGCGACTTTCTCGACTTTCCGGACTCGAAGCCGCAAGACCGTGGAATACCCTGAAAGGTGCAGAGTGCACCCCCCCTTCACCCCCCTCCCCGAACATTACACGGGGATGTTTTTCCTCTCGCCCAGCCGTATGTTAATTGCCGCTGGAATCTGGACTCGAGGACTTTCGGAATGGTGTCAACTCGAGGGTGAGTGGATCGGTGCGTATCAATCAGAGCAGTGTCTTGCCCACGCACCCCTACGCACCCCTACGCACCCCTGCGCACCCCTTCGGCACCGTCACACACTCACGCGACACAACCCCCGGGACTCGCACTCCTTGTCACTTTCCACGTCGAGCGAATCGGGTGGTCTCGGTCGGCGAACTGGGAAGTCAAGGGTAGAGAGAGAGAGAGAGAGAGAGAGAGAGAGAGAGAGAGAGAGAGAGAGAGAGAGAGAGAGAGAGAGAGACCGGATTGGCGCGCGTTGCCATTTATCACCGCAGGGAAAAAGTGCACGTCATCGCCCGTAGCGATCCGTGCCAAAACCCGGATGACTTCGTGAGACGCCTGTCAACAATATTGTTCGCGGCCGCAAAAAGAAGCGCTTTCCCAACAGGGCCGTCGCATTGTTTGAACCCTTATTGCGCCAGTTTTCATAATCCAAGCGAACGGCTAACCTCCTGACCCGGGCCAAAAATTACGGTCACCTCATCCTAGGTACTTTAGAGAATCGCAGCATCTATACCCTATACCGTAGGGGGGGGGGGGGGCAGTACGTACGACGGAGGGTAGCATACGTGTCAGTGTGGATGAATGGGACGAGTTACGTATCGCGCACCATTACACCCTTGCCTCGTGGCCATACGTGATACGTGTGCGATACGTCAAGGGGGCGGGAGGGGGGCAGCCATGACGCAGACGCAGACGCAAACGAACCCACAGGGAACACGCACGACGACAATTAACCGGCTCGTCCATCACGCAGTGACACGTCCTCGTATCGACTGTTACTTCCGCGCCACGAAATCTCATCTCTCTACTCTGGCTTCCAGCAGACAGATAGTTCTCGAGCCCTTTGAGAGGGACTTCGATTGCCTGGCAGATTTCACCCTGTCGAAACTCCCTCGAAACTTAGTCAATCTGCTCTCTAGGTTAGGTCCTGCTCCCTCTCCCCAGAGCCCCTCTTCGCCATGGTACACACTACCCCTTTAATCGTCGAGAATTCTCCTTTCTTTGGATAAACCCTCTTGGACCCCGACCCTCCAGTCGATGAAACAATAGCACTCAGCCCTCGTCTTCTTTCGATACGACGACGCTACCCTCAAAAAATATATTCTACGAAACGACAGATAAGAAGATACAATTGTAGCCAAGAGCTAAGAGCCACCGTCTCTGATCCTGCAGAGGCTGTGTCTTCTCAAAGATGATATTCCGTCAGGGTCCAGGGGGATGGGAGTTGACGTCCTGCATACCAGACTGTACCAAGGTAGCGCATACTTCGGCCGAGAGATTTGTCTCACCCCCCCCCCCCCCACCCCTATACATGAACCAAGTAGCTAGGTCAGAGGGTAGGATGACTGGCGGATGCCTTTCAGGACTCAAAGACATTCTCGTCTTCCGGGCCGTGAAGTTCCTGTCATCCTGCCATCCCGCCAAGGAATCCCTGACCACACGGTAAGCCTCGGGGCTACCAACGTACGTGACTTCAGTGACTTACCAGCATCCTAAGCATTGCCCAGGACTTTTATCGGTTGTTGGTACCAGAAGGCACTGCGCCCTGAAGCTCTTGGAGTCCCCCACCTGGTCCTTAGTATGCGAGGAGAGAAAGGAGCCAATGTGAACGTGTTGGAAGGGATGGAACATCCTTCCTGAGGGATGGTCTACCTAGTCCGGGGAAAACAACAAGGCGAGTCCGCAACTACGAACGTCTAGTCGAACGGGGCCAGTAACTTTGCCATCAACCGGGCGACCAGGTCGACGCCTGACCACTACCAGGTACCCTGGTACGTACGTACCACGTATGCTCGGGAGCTGCAGAGAGCAATGAGTGTGTGGAGCACTGTATATCGTATGTTCGCGATGCACACGGTTATTGCATAATGTTCGATGCAACGACGTTACGATATTTAGGCGAGCCAACCTCGGGAAAGGGCGGCTGTCCACGTACACGTACCATATCCTATCTCTAGGTACATGGGTGCGCGATATAGGTAGGTAGGTAGGTAGGGGTTGGAGGGCCTAGGTAAACTCGCTCGACGAGGGTAAAATGAGCTTGAAAGGGATGATAGGACAGTAAACGGAGACTAAGGGTGGCTGCGGATAGAATGAGGGGAAGTAAGGAGGAGACATCCTGATGGGGTGCAGCGGGACCGGGAGCGCTGGTAGGATAGCGGGAAAATTTAAATGGCAACTAGAAAGTACGAAACACACTGAGATTTATTCTTGGCAGGGGTACCTATGGTCTAGTAGGAAAAGCCGTGCATTAAATCAAATAACAATAATTACGGGAGTCGGAGGCCATAAAGTCCGAGTTATGGGTTTTCGCGAGAGAATCCCTTCGCGATGCTTCATCTCACTCCGACTCCCTTTACTTCGTCTATCCCCGTCCGTCTCTCGCCCTAATAATGGATAAAACGATCATAAATTCGAGGGCGCCCGTTTCGTAGAGAAGAGCTGGGCTTTTTGGCCTCTTAGGAAATATTAATTAAAATGTAATTGTTCCGAACGGAGTTAAGGAACGAAGGGGTTACTCTCTCTCTCTCTCTCGCTCTCTCTCTCTCTCTCTCTCGCTCTCTCCGGGGCATGCCCTTGGATCTTCTCCGTAGCCTGTATCTCTTTGTTTTAGCATTTGATAATCTGCGCCTTCGCCCAACGCACATCGCCCATTGGTCTTCCTGCTTACGCAATTAATTAGCCTGGTTTGCTAAAAGAAAAATTGACTGAACCAACGTTTACCAAAGTACAGTAACCTCCATTCCATTTATCCTGACCCATACGAGCCTTCTGATTGGTCCTTCTCGACTTTTCGACTTTTTTTTTCCCGATTTCCATCGTTTCCCTGGTTTCCCGGTAAGCGACACCGAGTTCGTACACATCAAAGAGGGTGAGGGTGAAATCCGGGGGTGAGTAAACCTAGCGGCGCCGGCGTCGGCGTCGAGCAGGAGCAGAGCAACAGGGCAGGGCTGGACAGTGGTGCGAGGCAATTCGGACACGGGACACAAAGTGATGACGTCATCAGCCAGCCAGAAGCCCTGTCGTCGATAAGCAAGGCCCTGTGTGTACAGTCGCTGGTTTACAAGTTCATTGCGCCAGGATGGACAGTCAGCCATCGTTGTCTGGTTCCTGTCGCTTGGTAGCCAACCGATGAAAATCGCCCATATTCACATTGCTCAACGATAAAGTGCTGGATCTTTATGAGTAAAATGCATGATCGACCTCATAACCTGTACTTTGTCGCCAATTGGGAATAGGGCTGAAAAGCTGAACTGTGCAAAAAAACTGGAACCTATCGAAGACCGAATGGCTACGTGTCGAAGTGGGAGAATCGCAGGAATCGCGAATGATCGCTGCGGCAACCGCGGCCACGGTCGTCCGTTGTATACGAGGGCTGGACAACGCTGCCGAGCGTACCCAATTACACTGCAGTTCAAACACATGCAAATCCGTAGAATAAGCTTTATTTGTTGTGCAAATTAGCCGGATATTGGCGCACGCCGAACGGGGTTTTGTCGGTGCGGCTTTTGCGCGAACCCCTGGGTCAATTGCTTATTTTGAGTTGAACCGGTCCAGGATGCAAATAGCGAACCACCATCATCATCGCTATCGATAACGAGAATGGCGTCCTGTACTATCGGGACAATCGAAAGGCCCATCTCGAATTATCAGGTTGTAATAAATCTTATCTCTGTGACGTCACGTGTAGACTGGTAGCGAGACAGACCAACCGTATTCCAGCTTTCCATGCTTGTTCCTCAAAGTAATTTCATCCCGATCAAACTGTATCATATTTCTGGGCAATCCCCAAGGGAAACGGCGATCGAAATCAATAAAAACATGGACTCCTCGGGCAAGTCTTAAGGTCCAGTTTCATGACGAACGAGTAGGTCTCGAGGGCTCGATCTATCCTGGTGGGAACCGGCAGGAGTAGAAGGACGAGGTACTCCTCGATAGCCCCTGACCCCCGGCTATCCTTCACGGGCACTGAACTCAGCATCCCGCGGGATCTCTTACTCAAGATAGCACAGACCTAGCCCTTGCCCAGCCCCATCCTGGAAGACTGGCAGCTCGCGAAAAAAAATGATCATGGAGTCTAAAGGTCCAGTTGCGTAGACTTTACCTTGATGATCGTACAGCCTCCGATATCCATATCATCTGCAACGAGGCTGAACCTATTGTTACGCCTGAGCCTGGATGCAGCTATAGACGTACCGTGCAAGTACAACAGAGACCGGGTATCCCTTCGGGAAAGTCTCTAGCCTGGAAATTGAGGCTCAGGAGGGTGCGGAAGGGAAAGGCTCAAAATCAAACTAGCTTTGCCAACGATTCCCGGTCGTTTACCCAGTGACTTGCAGTCTATTGTCGAGCTGTTTTCCTTTTTTTAAATCCGCGCCGATTTCGCCGGCGCTTCGCTGAATTTGAATCGTGCCGGGAAAACTGTGGAGTCACCAGACGTTCATATGTTAGCTGTTCGGTCCGCTCTAGGGGTTACTCTCTGCGCTAGTACGTACAGGGGTTATACCTTGTGTATATATATATATAACCATGTACAATATACAATGCCACGAAAGACAGGCGTATGTCCTTTACGCACGACTCGAAAGGATCTCGGAAAATCTCGCGAGAATTTGCTAAGGTATGCGTGCATCCCTACGCGTACGCCGTCTTTCTGCCTATTTGCCCAGATTGTGCGTGTGTAGCCTTGGGGAGGGAAGGGAGGGCTGATAAGAGAGGAAATTCGGAGGATTCTCTCCTGAGGAGAAGAAAAGGGCGGGGGGGGGGGTTGTCGAGGACGAAGAAGACGACACAGACAGCAGCGATGATCGGAGCTGCGATGATGGGGGGGAGGGGGGGGAGAAAAGGATGGAGGGAGGGACGCACCAAGGGTAGTCAGGAACTCCGGCAAGTGTCAGACTCGGCGCAAGCGTCGGAGGAAAAGAGGGCAGTGAGTCGAGAGGTAGCGACACATTCTTCAATCAATATGCAAATATGGCTGACAGTAATTATACGGAAGCCTCGTGCCCTCTTTGATGTCGCCCGGGAGAGTCGGCGCGCGCGGACTCGCAGCTCGTTACTTTACAGTTCTATTAACGCTGGAACAGGAAGTGCCTCGTCGTTACTTCGTCGAACCAATTTCCCGGTGAGACAAGGAGAACCGGCGAACCGGCGAACCGGCGAACCAGGAGCCACGTACCAGAGTCAGCCGGTAGGAAGATGCCAAAACAGTTGAGACGTGGCTGCTGTGTCTAGCGGGTCCTCCTGCCAAGAGTAAAGATGCCAACTATGGTACAATACGTATAGCTTGTACGTGAAGATATAGGTGGCTTCTTCCTCAGGACGTCAGAAGGATTTAATAGGAAGCGAATGCAGGTTATTGCTTAGAATTGCTTAGGGCTCTTTCGATCGAAACTCATTATGCTAATACGCGCTGGAGAAGTGTCCGGGGCGCTGGGGATCAGAAAAGGGTCAGTGAAACCCGGTGAACACGCGTTCTAACAATTTGTGATCGGGCTGCGAGATGTACCGATAAAACTTCAGAAGCGAACGAATAAATATTCAAATGCGTACACAGGGAATCCGGTACTTCCGGCAGGAGCACTGAAAATACTTAAGGAACGTTAGACCCGTCCTGGCAACACGGAGACCCCCGCTCGTCTATAGGTGGCTGGACTCTTGGGTGCCGTGTTAGGAGGCGACTAGATTGCCAAATGGGATAACGAAGTCTAGGAAGTCGAGGAAGAGTGGTATATAGAGAAAAATAATGGAAAAGGAGAATTTGGTAGCGGAAGTCGACTTGTACGATCGACGATAATGCAACCGGATGTTGCTACGAGGAAAAGGGTCCCCTCGCAAGTGCGTAGTCGCGGTCGTCACGAGCTGTGACGTCAGATTGATACGGCGACGATTAAACGAAATGATTAAGACTCCTGGCACACAGGATCATGCGATTCGACGATCTGCATAATTATCAGTTATCGGCTCGAACAGGAGCCGCGCTTTCTCCTGATGTCCTGTCAAGGGTGTGGATGACACTTTTGGATCCATAGACCGTGATCGAGATCCAGAGGGGCAGTAACCTGATCCAGGGATACGGTCCAAGGTGTGGTACCGGGACCAGGGTGGATAAATGGGGATGATCGCGACGTAGAACTAAAGGGAAACTATCTCTTCTGCGATAAAATGAAATCCTCTTCATAATCCGATATGACCGTGCATAAAACAAAGGGGTAGCGCCGCAGTAAGATGGCTCGCAGCTCCAATTAAGGCTGAAACAATTGAAGTGCAGCCAAGATGGCCGTCGGGCTTTCAGACAAAAGCTCCTTCTATGCTCTGCTTCTCTCTGCATCGCATAGACGCTGATATTCAGAGGGACTGAAAGATGAAGTAAAGGTAAAAGAGTAGGAGCGACACTGGGAGACACGGAGGATAGGGGGGGGGGGGGGGCTGGAGGGAGGGAAGGGGATGGGTCGAGGGAAATCGGGGAGCGGATGCTGCGCGAAGTGACTTATCTTTTCTTATTCAACGATTCGCTTCGTCTCTTTCTGCAAGATTTATTTTAACGTGTCACCAAACGCGCTACACGTTTCGATGGAATTAAGGAAATTTAATTTTTTTTATTTTAGCTCGAAATATTTTTTTTATATTTAAAAATTTCGGGCTATGCCATTCGGTCGTTCTATCTGGCTACGAGAACTTTCGAGAAGCAGCACCCTGCCGCGTAATCCCGTTTTATATGCATATACGATTTGACGCGTAAACCCATGATTTTTTGAGGGGGTGCGTCGGCCCATATGCGACTGCAGACTACAGGGGTTGTGTATGAGGTAGGTATGCGTTGTATTATGGGTTAAGGGTGCCGCACTACTTTACGGTTATTACGCATGGTGGGGTAGCGCTTACGCATACTCTCCTATCCAACCCGTACGCCGGAGGGTGACTAACAATAAGAAGCTTTTGAAAGTCGCGAATTCTTTAAGGCGAGTCGATCGAACTACGACCATACCGATATCACACCGATCCGCTCCTCGTGGGGAGCCAACTGCAATTTCCAAAGGAAGCAAGATCAGCGACTAGAAGTTTCCAGAACGAAAAGCTCAAAAACGCAGCGCTATTCCCATTAATCAAAAATTCACCCGCAACTCCGACGTACGCGAAGAACAAATAAGGGTGCACAAACCCCTCAGTCACCTCGGCGATAGTCAACTCCATAGAAGCCAAAGTAGAAAGAGATCGTTGGTATGTGTCTAACGGGTTGTCGGGGTCCTGGATGAGGAGACGGAGGCGGGAGGGGCTGTTACTTGGGGGTTGATGTATGAAGCGACCCACGTCATAATATCCGAGACTTAGCCCAGCCCTAATCTTGGCAGTCTTAGACAACACATCCACGCGTCCGCCTTCCCCGTAGCCGTCTTATCTCGAGCGGCCGAGTTTCCTCGGACAGTTTGCCGGCACTAATGAGCTGGCAAGATAATTAGCATTATAATGTGTGACGTGCCGCGGCTAGGAAAGGGCTGGTGAGCTAGCAGTGGCTGCTGCTATACCTACGGGCGACCTGACGTGACTCAACTTCCATCCACATGGACCTCCGGTCTGGCCCTAATGTTTGTATCCAATGTTTGGACTATCTTACACAAGTTCTATGCCCAATCAACCCCAAGAGGATGGTCCTGACGGTCTCCCGCCCCCCCCCCCCCCCCCACGATCCCACAAGAATTAACCGGAGGTTAGGTTACCGGATACAAGTTTGCGGATCGCGGCAACCACTCCGTCTTAGAGTTCCCTGCCGCCGTTTCTGCAACCAGGCCGAACGCGTCTTTGTACGGGAGGAGAACCGACGAACGGGCAGCTACTTCTGACAGTTTTCAGGATGGATAAGCGGGATCTTTGGGTATTGAGCTGTTAAACTTAGAGGGAAGTTGTCCGCCTCCTAGGGAGCTCCTCCAGCTCCTCCAGCTCCTCCAGCTCCTCCTCTGCTGGTAGTTCCTTACCTATCGCAGCTGCTCTGCCGAGCGGAGCCAAAGCATGCCAGGCACGAGACAGGGGTACCAGAAGAATGGCAACCCTTTCTTCGTTTAGCCCAGGCGGAAGCTAAGTAAGGGTACCTGAGGTCAAACAGCACTCGTAGCCTATCTTGTGTAAACGTCCAGGATCTCGAATCGAGTAGATAGATCGGTAGAGTTAAGATCGGTCGACTGACGTTGCGCCATTCACTCCGAATATTTGTGGAAGATAGGATCGCGAGATAGGATTGACCTGGGGCCATCTCTTTCGCGAGTACTCGAGGGGGCAATGGGGTAGCCAGGGGAGTGATGGGGAGGTGAGTGCGCGATAGGCCGCTTCGCGATCTCTCCGTGTAGACCTTGGATATTTCATGACGACGGCTTTTGCTCCCATATGTACCAACCCTCGAGGACTTCCGGTTAAACTTTCAGAGGAGTCGCGTGTAACGGACTTTCGCTTCCCAACTCGATTCTTCCTCCAGCTTACGAGAGGCCAAGGGCTCCATCGGAATTGACGGCTGGATACGACAATCCCCCTATCGTGGGGATGACTTACGTCCTGGGAAACTGTACGCGAAGCGTCTACTGCGAGAGCAAGAGACGCGAGTCTAACTAGCCCCTGTAATTAATTAATCATGGCGCCCCGCTTGAAGTTGCCCAACCGGGAGGAGAATCTCGCGGCAACTTCGGGCCCTGCCCTGAGTAACGTATCTTCGTCTATTCTCGGTTCGTTCGGCCAAGATGTTTGACGTCCCATACAGGCGTTCGCAAGATCCAGTTATCGGTGGTACCAACCTCCAAAGCCTCCCAAGATCCCATGGACCCGCGCAGCCATCCAAGGTAACCAGCCAACCCTGTTACTTCAGCCACGACCCTTCGCCAGGAGGCCTCGCTAAACTTATCGTTAGCTTTCATTATCTTGATTAATTGACCGATGGCCTCTTGCTTGCTCCCAGGGAGTTCGCTTGCTTCCCCAAGATCTCCATTGTTGCTAATTAGCAAGAGCACGCAGCATCCATCCCCTAACGAATCTCTAGCCTAGAAAGACTCGGCTACCGATATACGACTATCGGTGCACTTAACCTAGAAATCTACAGTACCCGTGGTACCTGATGAAGAGTCAAAAAAGAGTCACAGAACGAGGTACCAGCTTCAAATCCCAATGATAACTCGTTAACCAGTCAGGATCGTTGTATTAAGGTTCGTTTACAGTAGACAAAAGCGCGAGAAAACTTGAAAAGCGTTCCGAACTCTGAACTGCGCATAGGGAGGCGCCTTTAAGTCGAGCCCGCGCGGTAACAAAGAGCGAACCAGGTATCGGTCGAGTCTTAATTTAAAGTTAAAATTAATTTCTGTGTGGCGTTTGAAGAAGTCAGGTTTTCCTTGGCTCCCTTTGCTCCTACAGTAACGGCGTCCCTAGTTTCTCCATGAGAGAGAGAGAGAGAGAGAGAGAAAAGAGCTAGAGAAAGAGGGATGAATAAAAGTAGAGAACTAGGGATAGCGATGCTCGTACCGGTGCCGATGGCGATGATGCACGTGTTGGTTTTCGATATTCATGAACAGCCTAATCGATTCCCTCGGAGTTTGTCTTTTGTTTTCCACGTTGCTAACTTTGCACCACCTCCCGCCCCGAGCATCGCAGACCTGGACGCACACACTCTTCCTGGCCGACGTGTCTCACGAAAATGACAGGCGGCCTACTTATTGATAATACCTTGACTAGCTACGTAAATATGTACATAATGTAACCCCCTTCGTTGATTTGGCCCCGGTACGCGTCACGGAAATCGATTCCTCACGTATATTGGCTCCTGCACATTCTTTCCTTGATTTTGCTCCCTCTCTCATCTAGTTTAACGTTTTAACGTTATTCTCCCGTTATATCGTTATATTCCTTCTGTTCGTTATACTTGAGAAAATTAAACGGGGGGGGGGGGGGCTCGAACC